>CAMZMU010000107.1:15961785-16137753 GCA_947311845.1 Poa pratensis
AGGTGGGTCAAACACCCTCTAGGGATAATATGCCTAACTATACCAGAGATGTGGCCAGCACGTCTACGGCTAGGTTAAAGAGGAGGGTGACATAGGTTTCCCCTGCCTCACCCACGAGAAGACCTAAAATACAGATCCACACTTCCCCATTAATGTTGATAGCGGTGCTACTACTCATGACAATTAATTTCCATGATCCACAAAAATCAAACAATCATCGGACCCTCTCCGCATTGGAGCTTGACGGAGGAAGGACCAATCTAGACAGCCATATTCCTTTCTTAAGGAACCACCCTTCTGGCGCCAAACCTTTACCTATTGAATGATCTCATGGAATGCCATAATCCCGTCATGGTTATACCGACCTTTAAGGAAGGCAAAGTTGTAAGGGTGTGTTAGCCGCTCCAACATTAGAGCTAGCTGCGTCGCGCATCAAAGATCACTGGATGAAATCAATCAAGACGCCGAATTTAGGCGTGACATGACCAATGTCCCAATGTAAAAATTCTTGGAACAGTGATATCTCAGAACTTCTGGAAGAAAAAAATGGAAGGCCATCCGGTCCGGGTGCCGAGTTAACCTTCATCGCCATAATCGTCCGACCAACCTCCTCGGGCAGAAACAGGAGGGTGAGTTCCACATTCTCGTCAGCATACACCATGACCCCAAATGGCCAACATTCCACAACAAATGCAACCCCGGAGCAGGGTCCTATCGTGAAGATCTTTGTTACAGAAATGGTATATATGGGTGGAGATATCCCTCGGGTCCTCTAGGAGATGTCCGTCTGCCCACAGACATAGAATTGATCACTTCCGGAGCCATCCGTTTGCAATAGCGTGTAAGTAGGTGGTACTAGCATCCCTTACAGAAACCAATTTTGACGGCTCTGTTACCGACAGGAGATTCCTTGCGGATAACTATTTTTTATTTCGACTAGTTAGCTAGCAGGTATTTGCTGCATGATCATTGAAAAACTGGCAAGATATGTTTCTGTCCTGAGGGGCCAAGATTCTTCTCTGGTGGTTATGCACAAGTGCATATATATAATGCCAAAACCAACACCATCATATCTTATATATACAAATAGGTCCTAATTAATATTCTTGGATACTTGAGTAACATCATCTTTGTAATTCTCCATCAAAAAAAAAACCATCTTTGTAATTCATTAGAATGATCAGCCACTTGGCTCTCATATCGGCTTAATCAGTTTCTCTTTCATGATTCTAGTTCAGTGGCTATCAAACCGCTGCTAAAAGAATGCCAATGTTTAAAGGAATGCTGATCATGCTAGTTGCTCGAAGAATGCGAATGTTTAAGGGAAAACTGATCATGCTAGTTGCTCAGGAAACAACTTTATTTACCTTTGATTATTGACTTCGTCGTTGAAAGGGAGTGCAATGCTTGTCAAAGTAACAGAGCTATCTCTCACTACGTTGGATAACCATTTTCTACCTAAATACTCAGTTAGGACCAGGTAGCTGGATGATTAGTCAAAAAGGTGGCAAGATACACGTTTTCTGTCCGAGGAGGCAAGATTATTGTCTGCTGGTTGTGAGCAAGTGCATACGCGTAATGCCAAGCCAACACCATCTTGTATTATACAAATAGGTCCTAACAAATATTCTCCAAGTAGTTTAAGAGCCTAACTGCACACGGAGTATCAACCGCACTAATACCATATCAGACCAGCAAGGACCACCCAGATCAAATTTAAAATCATTAGAGTCTTCTAATCTCATCACAATGGCCTACAAGAAGCCAAAACCTGCCTAGGAATGTTAGCAGGAAATACATGAATTGCAACCTCACAATTCAACTAAACTAATCCCCATATGATTCCCTGATATCCCTACCATACCCTGTTAGGCGCCATTGCACTTTTCTTCAGTATTCAATCAGCTGTAGGGCGTAGCACTCATTCAGGCATAGATGGATGGGTGCAAATTCACGACGGCGTAGTAATCGTTTGGCGACACATTTTCGGGTAAATGGAAATGATGGATCGATCCGCAGTGCAGAATTCTGCAATGAACGACCATCATCGGTCCATCAAACGTAAATCATGCCGCGCTAGCTAGCTCTGCCGATCTCGAGGCGCGGAAAGGAGACCGAGGGGCAGGCAGCAGCGCGACAGGCGAGGATGAAAGTTGAGACACAAAACTTTCTGAAAAAGGGCTACAGTGAAGGCAAAAGAATTTTGTGGCATGCCTGATGCCTGCGAGAGAAAAAAAGCAGGTGCAATACGCATCGCACACACAGAGAACACTATGACACTACACTAGGCACAAAATCCGATCACACATAGTATCAAAAGCTGCTGTTTTGAGGTCGGAGGCTGCATTGCATCCCCGGCCATAAAGTGATAAACGAGCCTCCAGTTTGTTAACAGCGGTAGGCTGCTAGCTAGCCATGGCAGCTGCAGAGATTCCTTCAGTTCTCCGGTGAAGAAACCATGCATGCGAGTGATGGAGAAAAGCGGCCGGGGAGCTAGTGCAGCTGAGCCGAGGGGCTAGATCGATGCGAATTACGATGAGTTAGTTGTGTTGCTACTACTTTACACTCATGATCGATCCCTATGAATTCCCTGTGGTTTTGGTGTCACCTTGGAATACACGCACACGCCATGACACTGCCTATCTTTTGAAAAGAAAAATGCGCGCGGCAGCACCACAGACCTGACAAAGGCCAAGTCAAAATGAGAGCTCGCTTCAAAAGCTAGTACTCCTGATGATCGACTGCAACTCATTTAAACTAGTTGATAATTAGATGCTTGCTGAAATGTATGCGCCTAATTATTTCGATGAGCTAAGCAGGTTCTGTGGCTGGCGCATGCATGCACTAGAAAATGCATGCTCACATCATCCTAGCTAGTACTATTTTTTTCGATAAAGATCCTAGCTAGTATAGACAACATAATGTGCGGTTTTATATAGTACGGAGTATTATTTTCGTATCAGATCTCTCTTGACTGGTGTGGAAAAGTCAGGCACAGTGTAGACAACTAGAGACGCACAGTTTAGGGTGTTTGAACTCTGATGAAATAATTATGGCCTGCAATTAATTTGCCTTTTGTACCATAACGTACGCATTTGTTTCACAACCTGTGTAACCTGCAGTGTTATCTCTCCTCTCTTTCAGACACAAACACAGAGATAAGATCATAAGAGACATTAACACATCTTTGTCAACTTGACCACGACGTGTGTCAGGGTTTGTGTCACTGTGAGTGAGACTGAGAGCGAGAGGTTTAGTGTGTGTGAGGTAGACAATGGCACAAGGCTAATAGCAAAACAACAGAGTCGAAATGCAAATTAGTCTGTTCACAAATGTATACATTTGCGTTCAAATCTGATCGAGGACAGGTGCACATGTGTTTAGGGTCGGCCGGGCAGCTAGTACTCAATGCACCCAATCAACTCAACGTGTGACAGCTAGCTCCGGTATTGCACAGAGAACAACCGACAAGTCCAGCACGGTATTGGCCTCTTCCCTTCACCGATCCTTTTCCTCCTCCTGAACTCGGCAGCTGTGGACTCTGCTGACCTGACCGCCCTCTGTACACCTCATCATGCTGCATGTCGCTGATAGGTGGGGCCGAAACTCAAACATTGTCCACTCACGTGAAGATCGATCCACTTGTCAGGCAGGGGCCAAACGGAAATATATACTATGACCTTTTCTTCTTCTTTTCAAACCCGTTTCAAACTGAAAATAAGCGCCGACGACATCTACATGTGGGGTTACAGCTAATCATGTCTCACAACACTGACGTGTGAGCCCGCAACAGTAAACATAGCCGCTTACGCGAAACCCCACATGCCAGTAAACCCGGCAGGCAAATTTGTGCCCAAAAGCCACCCAAGATACAAATAAGTGCGACAAAACCATATGCGTCTACAGGTTATCTGTCAGCGACATGACAAGAAAATAACTGTTACATGGTGCGCACACGGACATTGCCCATTACACGGCCTGATAACCAAGTCACGAATTGGATGGTCATCCATACATCGAAAACCTTAGTGATAGTAATATTATCATAAACCACGTTGGAGTAACAAATCACATAAAGCCACCGTTGAACATCTAGAACCTTCTTGTTAGATTATCGCCTAAAAACCACCTTCAACTTGAGAAAAATAGTCATTGCACACTCACCCCCGCATCACTGACGTGTGAGCCTGAGACAGTAACAATAGAGGCTTACGCGAAACCCCACGTGTCAGTAAACCCGTCAGGCTTATTTGTGACAAAAAATTACCCAAGGTACAAATAAGCGCGACAAAGCCATATGTGTCTACAGGTCATCTGTCAGCGACCCGACACAAAAATAACTGTTACGTGGTGCCCAGACGGACATTGCCCCTTATACGACCTCACAACCAACTCACGCGTTGGATGGCCATCCATAGTTTGAAATCCTTAGTGATAATAAATATTATCATAAACACCCTTGGAATAACAAATCAATTAAAACCACTGTTTACACATCTAGTACCTTCTTGTTAGATTATCGCCTAAAAACTGACTTAAATTTGAGAAAAACATGGAAATAACCCCATCATAGCATCTTCAACCCCCGTGTGACCACCCACTAAAAAATCCCTTCCTGATCGGGTGGGGAGAGCAAAATAAAATGCATTTCCTACTCTAAGGCTAGAAATATCTAGGGCACTGTTGAAGACCGTTCGATCATAATTTAGGTTTCGTATTCGTAAAGTGCAAAAGTGATGAGAAACATCTGTTCATTATAATGGTAAATAATTGACAGAGAAAAACAATTTAGAAGTCGATCAAGACATAGTCATTCCTAGAAAACCCCACGATAATACATATCCAACCCCTCCCTAATCAGATCTACTCCTGCGCTCACTAATATAAGGCACCGGACTTACTTTCAATTTTGACTAAATACATACTAAAATGAATAAATCTATGTATAAATAATTCTAAATACATTTGAATCAAGAAAATTGAAATGGTAGGTCCAGTGGCTTATATTAGTGAACCGGGTGAGTAGTAAAGATCACCCCAAAAAAAAAACCGCCATGTGCAGTCAAACGGAAAAGCCACCCGCTCAACAGAAATACCCATCCATTACAGCGATCCATAGCTCATTTGGCCAACCAGCAGGTAGTAGCCTAGTAGGTACGCATAAACCGTAGCCCCTCCTGCGTAGCCCTGTCCGCCCCAGTTGCAGCAAGAAACAAGAACCAGAAAGGGCTGGCATGCAGAGGCAGGGCACATGCCATTAAAACTAGGAGCTACGTCGACCGAGAAGGGCAAACCCTGGAGGACCATATCGATCACACGCGCGCGCCCTGCCCCCCCTGCGGCCTGCCCCTGCTTTATATGGATGGATGGACGTCGACGTGCCGGAGAGGCCCTCTCGGCTCTCGCCCGCCGGTCATGGACGCGGTCGATCTGGTCGGGGAGACGACAAGTCCGGCCATAAATGACGCTGCCTCGATCGCTCTGTAGCCGCAGCTCTGTTCCGCGCTGTACAGCTCGGCGAGCCCCCGTGGCCGCGCCGGCCGGCTGGATGATGCATGCCGACTTTGTATTCTTCTCTCCGGATCGAGCGAGCATGGGCGGCATGGCATGGCACGGTTGGTGCCGCGCCAGCGCGCGTGTGGGAATCATTGACGGCGGTTTCCACAGATGAGTACGTACGGGCCGGTCTGGTCGCCACCGGTGGACGACTCCAGTCCAGTCCGCGCCAGCGCGCGCGCCGGTCGTCGCTTCGCTCGCCAACCGCGCGTTCTCTCTCCCCTGTGGTCCTTGCTGCATGCATGCCATTGATCGGTCGCTACCTAGCTAGCTAGCTAGCTCCCCTTCTCTGCAGATTGTTCGCCCATCGGATGACAAAAACCTTCGCGCGCAGCTGGCCGCCCTCGGCTCTACGACTCTACCTTATTCGATGTACGTCCTCCTAAGCTCAGCCAGTCCTATACTCCTATTGCCCAATCACGATGACTAAGTGTATATCTGTCGAAAATGTACCGTCAAAGCAACTCATGTTCACCATTTTCTTCATGATCACAATTTGGAGAAAGCGATCCATCAAAACCCTAGCTATAGTTTACGAACAACAGATTAATCATGGAACCAACAAACGAGCAGGCAGGCATGCATGCATGCAGAGTGAAAATTAATGGTGGCGACGAGAAAAGTGCAGAAGAATATGCATGGCATGGCAGCTAGAACTAATTAATAAACACTTGGGGGAAAATAATGAACCATCGATCACGGCAGGTGGCGAGTGAACGCTCACGCCTGATAAAAATATCTCTTCCGCGCGCATTTGTTGATCAAACCCTAAGGCTAATAAAGAACAAAAATTAAACAATCTCTTTGCTGATGGATGATGTGTATCCCTCCTCTCTGTCTGGTCTCCCATGGCACACCTCGCTCTTCCACTCAAACGCACGTAAGGATGATCGATCGATGGTCTAAACGCCATTGCCATGGGATGCTGCAGCTAGCTGAGTGTAATCCTTGCAAGTTGTCTAGGAGGAGAGGAACCGAAACCACAAAAAAAGAAAAGGAAAAAATGAATCAAAGACAAAGAACAGGGAATCAAAGCACACCAGACCAATGCATGCGCGCGATCCTCGCCCCGCCGGCCTACGATTCGCTGGTGCTCATGCTCTCATGCCGCTCGCCGCCACCACCGCCCTGTTGCTGCTGGCTCGACGATCCACCTCCCTGGCCTGCCGCGGCATCCGCCGCCTGTGTCCGGTACGCGTTGAGCGCGGCGAGGATCCCCATGTGCCCCTCGCCTCCGCCTACGCCGCCACCACTGCCTCCCACGGGGCCCAGCCCCAGCTGCTGGCCTGGTAGCAGTGCCATCGGTGCAGGGAAGTTCATGAAATGTAGCCCGCTCGGCACGCTCCCACGGTACACGGCAGCCTGGGCGCCGGTGTTGCCCATCTGCGGGAAAGTCCAGATCGACTCGCCACTGCCTCCTCCACCGGCGTTGCCACCGCTGGGATGTGCCCCGCCGCCGGGCGTGTTGTTGCTTGGCACCATCCAGACGGTGCCTGGCATTTGGCTCTGGGTGTACCCCGCCATCTGCTGCTGGTACTGTTGTTGCTGCTGTTGTTGTTGCTGCTGCTGCATTTCTTGCTCCCACCGGCGCTTCCTCGAAAGGTCGGCTGCTGCAGCTGCGGCGGACGGCGAGGGCTGCACATCCAGCCCGACACTGCCCGAATGGAAGTTGAGCAGCAAAGGCGACGGCGTCGAGGACGCCGAGGAGGGGCCTTCCGACGGGAACCCGAGACCGACCACCCGGTCCCACGCGTCGGCACGGGAGCCGAACCGCGCGCCGGGGCTTGGCAAGGCCCCGCGGAGGTGCGCTGGGATGGAGAGCGAGGAGCCGGAGGAGCGGAGGGAGATGTTGAGGGAGGTGAAGTTGGCAGGGATGGTGCCGGTGCCGGTGGCCGCGATCACCGCCGGCTCCGCCTGCTGCAGCAGCCACTCGATGGTCTCACCATCAGTCTTGTGCCCCAGCTCCCGCGTCAGCTGGAAAACCCTTGCCGCACACAACGCCGGCATCCGGATGCGCCGCCCCCGCCCCTCCACCTTGGTGTGCCGGTCCTTGGTCGACGTCCGCTTCGGCACCCCCTTCCGCACCTGCATCTCTCCGCCGCCCGCCGCCGCTCCATTCCCGCCGCCCGCCGAGGCGCCCCCTGCGGCCGAGCTGGAGCACGGCTGCTCCTCCTTCTTCTCGAGGAGCTGCAAGGGAAAGTTGGGCCTCCGGCCGCCTCCGGCGTCTCCGGTGATATCCATGGTCAATCAGGCCATGTTATATACACACGGCTAGCTATATCTGCGTGTATGCCAGGTAAATGGGTGGTGGTTTGCAAGAGAGGGAACGGGTTTGATGTTGCCAACCGCTTCTTGTGGGTCTAGCTCGAGATGTTTAGGTGTGATGGAGACGATGGTAGAGAGAGAGAAAGAGTCCAAGAGCTAAGCTAAAGATTATAGGTTGGAAGGAATCCTTCCTCATATGATATGAGAGAGAAGGGGTTTGCGTTTGTGTGTGCGTGTGGGAGATCACACACTATTTTATGGTGTTCTGGTAAGATTCATCTCTGATCTGGGAGAGAAGGGAGGAGCATGAGCAGATACCCTAGCTAGATGAAGAAGATGGTGTACTTTGTAGGGCTTGGAGGAGAGAGATGGATGAATTAAATGGTTTCGATGTAGAGAGAGAGAAGCTACCTTGAGCTGGGATAGAGAGAGAGACTTCAGTAGTAGGAGTAGTGTACATGGAGGGAGACGGGTAGCGAGGTGAGGATAAGGCGGAGCGGAGTGAGGAGAGAGGAGGGGAATTATTAGGTTCACCTAGCTAGCTAGCCAAAACCAAACCAGCCGGCCATGGTGGCACAGCTAGCTAGGTGGCTAATCCCATGCACAGTACTGTGGCAGAACGTAACGTGATATGTTCTCCCGATGCTAACCAACGAATATCCCATTTAATCAGCGATACCACAACACTATTTCTCTCTCTCTCTCTCTCTCTAGAAGTGTTACGGATTAACTCAAACAAGGCCTAGCTTGCGAGCTATGTGGTGTGATGGAAAGCAATGTTTCCTTTGTGGATTGGCTGCTTTTGAGAGAACCCTATCTGATTATTTTCTACCTTTTACTGTTTGAAATCTGTTTCTTTTTCTCTGCCTCTGCTGCTCACTTTGTTTATTCATTTTTCTAAAAGGATAAATCTTTAGACTGTGGAGAGGCAGTCACTGGGTTCGGAATCCACGTGCGCTGCTTCTTTATCATTCAATCCCCAAAGACTGCACTGCCCACTGCAGGCGCGCCACTCTCTGCAAGTCAAATACACAATGAAAAGAGGATTTTGTTTTCTTTCTGCTAGTCATCAATTTATTTTTGTTCCGACTAACCACTCGTGTATCAAGTTGTTATGGAGTATTTAGCTAATTATTTATGGGTGCTTCAGCTTCTTGTTTTGTATGTTTCAACCAGGTTGTAGCACTCAAAGTATATATGCACATCTTTTCGAGAAAGGAGAAGTAATCATGTAGGAGCATAACTTATATCTGGGTTTTTTGCATTCTTCATTATTTTTGTGCTCCAAACTAAAATTTATATCTGTGAATTATGAGGAGAACAGCAAAGAAACAGCTGATAAAGTAGGGCCAGCTCGACCAGTAATCATTCCATCACCTTTCCTATTAGCCTTTTTGCTCCCTCCTTTAAATTGTTTGCCAGCCATATATAGAATCTGAGGTGCCCTCATTTCTTGCGCCATGGACCTGGTGCATACAAGTATCCAACAGAACCCCTTCCATGCCGTATAGTAGTAGTTGGACTAAGAGTATTATCAATGGCAAAGGGAAAGAGACTCATGTCTTTACACTCTGCAAAAGCTTTGGCTCTGAATTTTGTGTTACTGTATATAGCATCTGGATCCCAAAGGAATACTTAAATAAGCTTTCATGACCATTGCTGGGGTGTTGGAAGGTGTAGAATAAGCACTGCTTCAATAGTACTACTAGTATATGTAATTCAAAATATTGGAGCTGCACAGTCAAATGGTCAAACCTCATGTTTCTATAACTAAACGAGCACAAAACTTCTTATACTAATTAATTCCCAGCAAAGATTTTCATGAACATGTAGTTCCAATGCTATATATGCCAAACTTTTCATCCAATCTCAAATTCTATATATAGATCAAGAACCCTACCAAACGTTTCTTTCTCTATCTCTTGTTAATTAGGGTGGACGCAACGCGTACCCCTTTGCCCCGAGAGAGGAGAGACAGGCGATTAGGGTTCCCTTGCCTCCCGTCGGCGTGGCCTCCGATCTGCCCCGCTACTGTGGCCTTCAGGCCATGGAGGCGCGGTGCATCTCGGTCCTCGTCGGCGGGAAGGTTCCGTTTTGTGTGTTAGGGTCAAGATTTGTTGGGGCGGCACTCAGATGGTGGCGGCAGCACCTCGTTTCAATAAGGTCTCCTCAGCTTCAGTCCTATCTCGGCGGCGACGTCGATAAGCCTGTGGGAGTGGTGTGGTCTCGAGGATTTCTTCTGGCTGTGGGGATCTCCGGATCATCGAGGAGTTTCATTTACGGTTATTCCTTCTTCTTCGTCTCAGGGGATGTGGTCTTCTAGCCGGCGACTTCCCATCCGCAACCAACAACGTCAAGCCGGCTCAAGGAGGAGCGGCACCGGCGGTGCACCGTCGACACGGTCTAGAGGTTTAAGACGAAGGTCATCTCAAGGATTTTGTTGTAATTTTCGTTTTTTGTTGAAGTGCTTTGTACTATTCGTTGTTTCTTTTATGATAGGGTCCTTTTCATAAAAACATTAGGGTGGACGCAAATATGTCCAACTCTGAAGGGGCTCCAGCAAAAGTTTGTCCTTTTAATTAAAGCACTTGAACCATACTCCCACACTTAACAAAACGTTTGGATATTTGCTAAGTCTAACTTTGAAAACTTTAACCACCTCCGCCTCTTGTGAGAGATGTACCGCTGACGAGACTGGGCGCCGTCCCGTTTGAGTGCTCCCTTCCTTCGAAGACTTGGCACCAACTTGGGGCTTCTCTCAGCAGCTGCCAATCTGTCTCGGAGGTTCCTTCTCCATCCCGATCGCCTTTCACGTTCGGAAGATCGGTGTTGCCGTTGTCCATCGGAACTTATGGATGGCTCAATACGATGTCGTCTTGAACATAAAAATATGCTTCTCTCTGGATGAACTACACCCAGTGACGGAGCTAACGGGCAACAAGGCCAAGGACCGCGTATGTCATAGTGTGACAAGATTTGCTTTACACACAAACCTGGTTATGCTAGAATTTTGAGAGAATATTATCATGCTTGTTTGGGCCCCGTCCTTCCCTGTCTACACCGATGTAACTACGACATTTAACTATTGAGCCATCTACCCAAGGCTATTCATACAATGTTCTACGTAATTTTCTTTTTAAAAATTACCCTTCGTCCCAGTGTAATCAGCTACGGGTCCTTGTACGCAAACTTGACCTTCGGAGTCACTTTGAGTAATATAAAAAACTATGGAGAATTTCTCTCCTCCCACCACCCGCCATTCTCAGAAAGAACTTTGACCACCAATATTGTTCAAAGTATTCAAGTTTCGAACTTAAAAATCACATCCATAGATTTGCATTGATAATTACTTGAAGAACATTTTTTGTTGACCCTTACGGATAAATTATTTAATATCTTTCTTTCTTTGTTTATTTCTTTCTATATTTTTTGGTTTACTCTAATTATTTAAAACCACATTTTCTTTGCTGGTGATATTTTTAACATGAAAACACATTTACGTTGGCACATTTATTTGTAGCAAGGATCTGAATCTCTTCAACACCCTCAGTGGTATTGCATAGAATTCTACTTTGTGTAAAAATTGGAGAGGTGACATTTACACCATATTAATTGCACTTGCTTTAAAAAAATCTTGTTTTGGCACTTTAAAATATTAAAATTTAGTTAAAGAAAAAATAATAATAACCAATTTTGACAACACATTGTTTACATGGAAAGTTGGACCTTTGCTTCCAATATGGTCACATTATCATGGATTATAGTCTGGATATGTCCATGACCATGGTGATTCGGGTTGAAAACCATGAAAGTTCATACATGAAGTCCATTTTGTGGAAGTTTTTCTAAAAAATATGTCAAAATACACATTTATCATTTTTTCTAACAACTAGTACACATAAAAAGATTTCATACAAAAAGATTGCATTTTAGATTTTTTTTTTAAAATAATATCAAAATCGTCAGCAAAATTATTCCTAGCAGGGGGCTAAACTTTATTTGCGGCTACTACATAGAAGTCTACTTAGGCATTTTAAAAGGAATTTTATAAGTTAATAGAACTAAACTAGATCACACGTGTAATTAAATTTTAAATAATTTGATGAAATCGGCCGGAAGTCATTTAAAAGGGCGAAAGTAGCTTATAAGGCAAGGAAATTCTTAATAATTGAGATTTTTCCATCCAATATGGTCTATATATTTTGTGTGAAAATTGTAGAGGTGCCATTCTGCACCACACTTCGGAGTCGCAGCGGACACGTGACCATCCATTTTGTATAGCGTTGTTTCAGTTTGCCGAGTGCACTATTCTGACACTCGACATATATATGACGGGTTTGTTGAGTGTCCCTAAAATACGCTCGACAAGTAGGTGTTTTGCTGAGTCCTTCACTTTGCCGAGTGTATTTTCTCAGCAGCCTCCATTTGGATGTTTTTGCCGAGTACCCAGTAATTTGCACTCGGCAAACTTGTACTCGGTAACATCCCTTTTTGCGGTAGGGTGTGCTGGATTGATGTAGCAAAATAAAGGGCAAATCAAGCTATATTAAAAAAATTGAGTAGGTTCAATTTCGTTATGACTATATGCATCGATCGATGCAGACGTCGGGGCTTACCCTTTCGGAAAAAAACTCTCCATTTCGTTTCTTTTCCTTTTTACTTCTTTCGCCTTAGAGCCAAATCTTTAAACATACCTGGTAAATATATGGAGGCCAGCAATTTCTGGATCTTTCAAAATAAAAAGACAAACATTTGGATGAATATCCTAGCAGTAAAAAATGTATTAGAATCACAACTACCTCCAAAAAATTAACCCCATGAATGAGGCCTTCTGGAAGGAGGCTAAAGATTTTGTTGAGGTAGATGCGTGATGCGAGCCATAAGTCAGTTAACATCCTTTCTTTTGTACAAACACGCATCAGTTTCTCTTCTGCGATACTTTCAGTGCACTCTCACCACAAACTATTATTGCTCGATTAATTCAGTTGTTAAGCGCATAACACACAGGCCACAGAAAACATTTCTTACCAACCAGAGGCGTCCTTCCATCTAATCCGTGTGCCAGGCCCACGTCACAAGGGATTGGGGTGGCTTTCATGGCGGTGATCAACATCAACTACAGAAATATTGGAGTAGGAGCTAGCTAGCTAACATGGAGGAATGATCAAAAGCAAAAGATCGCTGGTGTTTGTTACAGGTGAGACAGACAGCAACGCTCCAAGTACTCCGCCTTTTCTTTATTTTTCTTCTCGTCTTTTCAGCCACACAAAACTTTTGTATACACACACTGCGTGCTGTCAGTACTATACTCTCCCTTCGATATACATGCTTTGCAGCAAAACCAGGAGCATTGCATTTGCACGCATGTTGTAAAATAATCTGTTGGTGTTGCTGCAGACGTCACCTTCTGATATTAGTAATTAGACAGAATAATCCTCATCAGTTGGTAGCTAGCATAGTATGCAACGCTGCTCGATCTGCCTTTGTTTTTCCTGCTGTTTAAAGCTGGGATTGCATTGACAGGCACCAGTTTGTTAAAGGCCTAAAGGGTTGAATTTGGGATCGCTATGTGAAGACAAGGGTGGAAAAGAAGGGAGGAGTAATCCATTTATCGTCTTTTTGAGGCCCCTATCTATTAGCGCTAGTGTACAATGGTGGATAACAGTGTGTATTAGTTATAGACAGCTTGCGTGATCAGTTGAGTCAAGATATCTCTCTTCGCTTGAAAAGGAATATGAAAGATATGGAAATGACCAAGCTGCATCAGGGGAGCAGGGACCTGAAATTGTGGGTTAGTGGAAGATCTTTCACATGATCCTCAATGTGAAAGATAACAGAATAGGCCCCTGAGGAAAATCCAAAAAGGCAGCTTGTTGCTTGCATACATTCCACTGCCTCGTAGGTAGCTAGATATGTAGCTCAAAATGTTGAACAAACGGATCAACAATATCTCGGAACCAGTGAGTTGTTTTCTAGCTGGCAGTAGTTACTGGTGTGCTGCTTTAACTTTTCATGTAATGGAGAGGTAAGAAAAGTACACGCCTATGAAATTGAAATTGACGCCAGTCGGTCAGTAGCAGAAACTGGAATTTTCATCTGGCACCAACTAACTCGGAGGAAAGGCAGTCACTGAGAGTTCAGTAGCAGTTAAGAATGTTATACCAGGTGTATGCTTGAGATGACCCTGGTTGGTCTACAAAGCACTAAAAGTAGATTTATTTTGTCTGAACAAATATGTACATAGGTACTAAATAATACGACAGAAGGTGTTCGACAATGCGTAGCTATATAAACAAAGATTAGCTGTGTAGTGACGGAGGGGAATAGTTTAAAGTTTCAGCATCTGATGTCAAATCATTAGAAGCTAACAAAAGAAATGATCAAGTTTGTTTAGAATATGCCTATCCTAATTAGTGCATATTATGACATGCATGAGGCATTGAGAAAGCTGGGAAGACCTATGTCCTGGATAGTCTTGGCGCGGCAGGAAACCATAGATAATCTTATCAAAACCATTTTAAAAGGCTAAAGCAGAACTGCAAATGGTGGTCTGTCAATGATTATGGTTTGTGAAGGGAGGTGTACATATTTCTGTACTTAATATATAATCATCCACAAATGGTGGTCTGTCAATGATCATTACGTACTGCGTCGCTGGCCTAAACAATTGCATGGCTTTCTGTGTTCCATTGGACAGTTTAATTTGAACTCCTGCAAACTTTTTGAGCTGGCTTGCATTAACTAAGAAACTGCCGTCTACCTTTATTTCCAGGTCTTCCTTTGGTGATTTGAATTCGGGGATGACTGATGACTCTTTTAATCCCAACATTGCCAACTCACACATGAGGCAACCTGCAGAGCTTGTCCTGGATTAGATGGAGGATCCGGCAAGTTCTAATTAGTGCAATATTCCAGCTGGTACCTGACCTTTGTAACAACATAACATTAAGGAACTAGTAAGACATCGAGGATATACACATCCAAACTGTTAAAAATGAACACTCAGAAAAGAAAAAGATGGACATGACACACATGCTAAAGCAAACAGCCGCACATAGCAGTGAACAAAATTCGTCGAAATTTCGGACGCAATTCTCGAAATTTAATTATGATCCTCGATGTGGGGCGAGAAAGGTTAATATTGGCAGAAAATTTCCGTTAATTTGTTGCGAGTATTCGAGAGCAAAACGAGCGAGACAAATGAATCAATCGAACTGCTTTATTGATGGTTACATAATCCTTATATACATATGGAAGGGACGTGATGTCGGTTCCGAGAGGCGGTGCTCCAGGAAACAACCGCCCGACGGTTCCCACTCGTGGGATTACATGTGAGGGAAAGGGCGGGGATTATCTCCTAATTAATGTAATATTAATTATTCCTAACACCCCCCTAATCACCGCTTGACTCCATAAGGATCCATCATCTTCGATTAAATCTCCTCCAAAAACCTTGTGGGAAAAATGTGAGGAGTAGTGTAGGATATGCTGGTTCAAACCCTGTGGGAAAAGAAGGAGAAATGATTCAACATATAATGATTATTGCCTCTGCTAACTCAATATGAATTATATCCATAGAATTTAGAGGGCAATAAATATATCGTGTATACTTCCCTAAAAACCCCGGTGGGGAAAATAGAAAGTATGACATATAATCTTATGTTGATATTACCTCATTAAAAACCTTGATGAGAACCTGGAAAGTAAACTTATAAAGAGAAAAAGAGTGTAATATGATGCTAGGAATAGTTCAGGAAGATACACCCCCTGACTCTTGCAAATCCCGTAGTTGGTAGAGACTTTGTGAAAAGATCAACGAGATTATGGCATGATTTGACTTGCAAGATGTTGATTTCCCCACTCTTGTGGAGTTCATGGGGGAAAACAACTTGTGGATAATATGCTTAGTGATATTTCTCTTGATGTATCTTGTTTGCATCTGTGCAACACAAGCCGCATTATCTTCGTAGATAATGGTAGGTGACTCGATAGAACTAATTCCATATGGCTGTTGTATTGGGTTTATCATCTTGCAAAGCCACACACATTCGCCTGATGCCTCATATAATGCAATTATTTCAGAATGATTGGTGGATGTTGCAACCAGAGTCTTTTTTCGAAAACTTCTATGATATGGCAGTTCCACCATGTAGAACACAAGGCCGGTTTATGATCTGGCATTATTGGGATCAGATAAATATCCAGCATCAGTGTATCCAATCATACTGGAGTCCAGATTTCTCTGGAACTGAAAAAATAAGCCAAGATCCTTTGTGCCTTGGAGATATCGAAACACATTCTTGACTCCCGACCAATGGCGTTTGGTGGGAGTTGCGTTGTGTCTAGCAAGTAGATTCACTACAAATGCGAGGTCAGGTTTCGTACAATTTGCAAGATACATAAGCGCTCCAATGGCACTAAGATATGGAACCTCGGGTCCCAAGATCTCTTCTCCATCATCCCTCGGCCTGAATGGATCTTTCTATACGTCTAGAGATCGAACCACCATGGGAGATTTAGACGTGTAGGATTTGTCCATATTGAATTTCTCCAATATTTTCTAGATATAGGCAGCTTGGTGTACCATTATTCCTGAGGGAAGGTGCTCGATTTTAAGACCCAAGCAAAATTTGGTCTTAACCAAATCCTTCATCTCAAATTCCAACTTTAGATGATTGTGTGCTTCATCAATATCTTGTGCGTTGCCAATGATGTTGAGATCATCGACATACACGGAAATGATGCAAAACCTGAACAACACTTCTTAATGAAGACACATGGGCAGTCATCACTGTTGGAGTAACCCTTGAGAAGAAGGAACTCACTAAGTCGGTTGTACCACATCCACCCCGACTGTTTCAAGTCATATAAAGACTTGTTCAGTTTTAGACAGTACATGTTGCATTTAGCGCTTGCATTCGGGACAGAGATTTCATCAAGAACCTTTGTGTAAATGTTCGAATCTACACTAGTACAGAACGACACATCGGATACCCCTCTATGGAAACGGCAGGTGTTAGGCGACGGCGAATCGCGCTTTCTGCGCGGCCGGTGCGTACAAACCTGACCAGGCCCGCCTACATTGGCAACAGACCCTTTCCAATTTCCGTCACCTATTATATTGGCAACGGTTAATAAAATTGTCCGTTTCCAATATTTTCTGAAAATGTTGATACGTGGAGGCTAGCGAATGGGCAGATGGGGAGGTGGGCGGAGCAGACCCGCGAGTTATAAATGGCGAGAGGTACCAGCAGCGGTCTCTTTGAAGCCCTAGTCCATCGCCTACAGTTATTCAAACTTCGCCAGATCCCCTCCGTCCAAATCCATGGCGAGAGGTACCAGCAGCGGTCGCGGCGTGGATGAGGGCGAGGCCGTGGTAGGGGGCGCAGCGGCAATGCCATGCCGTCGGTGTCGCCCTCACCGTCCTCTGAAGACATGTCCCCGGCGAGAGGTACCATCAGCGGTCGCGGCCGTGGACGAGGGCGCGGCCGTGGTAGGGGCGCAGCCGCAATGCCACGCCGTCGGTGTTGCCCTCACCGTCCTCTGAAGACATGTCCCCGGAGCTGCGCGGCTTCGAGTTCTTGGTTATCCTGTACAAGGGCATCGAGAGCCGCCTGAGGCTCCCGAGGGCGTTCGCAGAGAAGCTCCAAGGCATGGTGGCAGCTACCATGCATCTGAAGATGGAGGACTGCGAGAACGGCAGCTGGGCGGTGAAGACGGCCGTGAGTGCCGGGGGGAATTTGTACCTCGGCCAGGGATGGAAGTCATTCGCCCAAGCGTACAAGCTTGAGCAGGGGCACTTTTTGTGCTTCGAGTTCGACGGCGACAACGGGTTCTTCATCAAGATCTTCGACGGTACCTTATGCCGGAGGGACGCACTCGTGTACAGCGACGACGAGCCCGAGTCTTCATTAGCAGCTGCTAGTAGTAGCATATATGTAATCGTTTACTTCATTATCAAGTCCGTATGTAGTAGCATTAGCTGCTAAGTGGTCTCTGCGTTCATATGTAATCTAGAGTACCTGTTAGTAAGTTGGGTAGTAAGTTTACTCTCTCGCTGGTGTAAAATCAATGGAAAAGGTTATATAAAATGTCTGTTGCCAATGTGGTGCTTATATATACTGCCGGCTCGTTCTCATTATCACTCTCTCACTATCTCTCTTCCAACCCTAGCCGCCGCACACTGTGGCTTTCAACTCTCCTCACTCTCTCTAATGGCTTCCTCTGTCGGCGCTTCTAGATCCGGCCATCGCGGCCGCGGCTCTAGCCGCCGGGCAGCACCGTTCTAGCGGCAGCCCTTCGTGAGGGGAAGGTCGATCTAGAGGCGGCCATGCGTCCGCTAATGATGCGGCAGCGCCACCATCTTACGCCCTCCTCCTCCGGTGATGCCCGGCTTCTTCTGAGCCAGGCCGATGTGGAGAAGGTCATTTATGAGGTGGTGGTGCAGCACCTCCGGTGGATCTACCAGCAGAAACCCATCTGGAGGAGGAAGTGGCCGATCTGGAGGTGGTGGAGGATCTGTAGGTGGTGTCTGATCTGGAGAAGGAGGAGGAGGTGGATGTCGACGAAGGAGAAGGAGGAGGAGGTGATTGCGTCGCAGCGCGCTGGTAGCATCTCAGCGCATCTGGCAGAGGCCTGCACCTCCTCGATCTCCCGCCGGGTGAAAGGTATAAATCTTTCTGTGACCGGCTGTGATGCTGATGAACTAGGTTCTACGTATGAGCATTTCATCACATAAACAAATTCCTAGTGCAAATTCACACATACATGTTCTGATAATTACAAACACTTATTGTTAAAGCACCAACTGTACAAACTAGTTAAACACCCACATCCAAAGGCTATTGCAATTCACCTAGGGCATTCTTGCACCTAGGGCAGAGCATTTCCTGCCATGTTGGACGTAGCCTGTCCTTCAAGGTTAGGATCTTGCGATACAACTCGTAGGTCACGTACCCATCTATTGCTGCGTAGTCGAGGTTAACTTTGTGCAGCGGCATCCGCTCCCAAAAACCGTGCTGGTTGGATGGGAACTCCTTCTTTGTTGGCGTATAATTTGTCGATGAGGTCTGCCGCTAGATCACCCATTCCGTCCCTCTCGTCTCCACCCTTGATTTTGTATACGAGTTGGATGTCCACGTAGTACTCCGGTGGAATGTGGAAGCCGGCAGAAGAAAGCACCTTGCTGTCGTTGGTGATGTCCACGCTTGCGAAGGTGATATTCTTGCGTTCAAAGAATTTGCCCAACTCTGGACAATTCTTCTTGGACTTGCACCAGTGGAACACGAGGACATGCTGGCGCATGGCGAGTTGCAGGACAGCCATGCGCCGACGATCACGGGTGTACTCGATGTCAAGGCCGATGAACCGATGCTTCTCGTCTGCTAGCCATTTCTCGTACTTGTTGAGGATCTGCTCCACGGTATGCTCCTCGTTCGTGTACACCACCTCCAGAACGGTGCCGTGGGTATGGACGGTAGTTGTCTCTGTTATTCTGTTGCGGTCGTCCATGGCGGGTGGGGGATTGGGGTGGAACGAGGAAGAAGAGAAGGAAGGAATGCGAACTGTCTGCCACCAAACAGAGCAGTTCCTGGATATTTGCCGTTGATCTTAGCAGTTTCTCGAAAATGGCAACCGAACAAAGCAGTTGCTGGAAAATAGCCACCGATTTTTTTAATATCCAGATGTATTTTGTACATTTCGCTAATAGTTTTTTTCTTTCACACAGGAGTTTATTTCGGCAACCTGCATAAAAGTACCAATCTATCATTCCGAGAACCAGAAAACTTAAGGCAAGGAAATTTCGTGGATACTGGTCTTGGAGTGGGTACTGCGACGACCGAGAGCTCATAGAAGGTGAGCTCCAAGTCAAAGATGGAAGGCTAGCTTAATTAAGCCAGCCTTCCATCTTGTTAGGTTAGTTGCTTATAGGTTTAGAGTTCATGATTGTAGTCAAAGTGTAATAGGTGATATTACATTATGCCAATGTGTGATGGATATGATTGTAGTCAAATTGTAAAAAACAGTGATATTATTGTATACCAATGTAATGATGGCATTTGTTCTATGTTATGAATTGAATAACGTTTTATTGCATTGTGCAATCAGCCTTTCATGTATTATGGCATATAACCGAAATATGAGAAAAGCTCAGTGCAAACGGGTAGATGGAAAACTCCGTATCTGATGTAGGAAAACTAAAGCAACGGAGGTCTGCGCCAACCGTTGCCAAATGGAGACCTCATCGGAAACGGTTTTTTGCCTCCGTTACCGATGAAGGCCTTCACATCAGTGACAGAGGCGGGGACACGGACCCTTTCTCCGTTGACGAAGGGGTTTTTGGCCCGTTTCCGATGTGTCGTTCTGTACTAGTGCTAGTGACCCGTAAAGATATGCAGTCACGACGTCCATCAACTGCATAGATTGTGTTAGCACCCGTTTTTGGCAGGCTAGCTAAAGACCTGAAGATCTGCCCGGGAAGAGTCGGCGACCCGAAAACATGACCCGGAAGAAGATGACCCAGAAATCTATCAAGTCCGGCTTATTTGGAGAATTCGCCCGCGCTGGGTTATAGGTCTCGTCGAGATGAACAAGCTTGATATTTGGCTCATCTCCATCCGAGTTAGTATGCAAATTCTACGGCCACGACAAACAGGACAAACAGGACAGGAAGATGCTGCGAATTCGGATAGAGACCCATCAAAACTAGATGATCCAGCAAGACCCAGTAACCTGGAGAAGACCCATGAACCGGCGAAACGCTAGGTAACCCGGCAAGACTCGGAAATGCTAGGTAACCCGGCAATTCAGAGACCTAATAAGTCTGAGACCCAGCAAAATATGAGACCCGGCAACGTCTGAGACCCGACAACGTCTGAGACCCGGATTTATGGAGAGTGGCAGATCAGGAGAGACTGGACAGCAAACCAGATTCGGGACATACGAGTAGCCCGGAGACCCGGAAAATCAAGTCAATTCAGGCGTGAAGAGAAGGCAAGTTCGAGGTCAACGCAGAAGGACAAAAGGCGACTTTCGAAAGGAGTCGGAGAAGGACACTTGGGTCCGGGTTCAAAGTGAAACCGACCTAGACTTGCCTAGTTTAGAGATAGAATTCGACTTAGACTATAAACTGTAATCCTTGTAGAAGTCCAATGCTTGTACGGGAAGTTCAGCCGTCAATATGTGTGAGAGGTGATGGCCGATTGAAATTAAGCAAACAATCGACATACATCAATACAACCCTACTTTTTATCCTCAAACCCTTGTTCCTGCTTCCGTTGTTCGGCGACTTCGCTTAGATTTCACCGGATATCGACAACCGAGACCTCGGAGCGGCCAAGCCCGGCCGGGTCTCACCCAATCGTCGCCGGCTTCCTCTGACGGGGCTTGTCCCGAGGGACTGGGGCGTCTGGGTCTCAAAAGTGCCGGCTTACTGTCTTGCGTATCGCGCTGGAAGCCGACCTCCCACAGGGCGAGTTGCGGAGTATCTCCCCGGTGCCACGGGTACACGAGGATGTGTTCGTGTGACGCGTTTCGCGCACAACAGATAGACGATTTTGCACTGCCAAAGATATAAGATATCGGAAAGTGATACCACTCATAACCAGAGAATATGTCTCATTGAAATCAATGTCGGGTCTCTGCATGAAACCCTCTGCCACGAGCCTTGGTTTGTATCTCACCACCTCATTGTTCTCATTCCGTTTCCGGAGGAAAACCCATTCAAATCCCACAGGGAAAACATTGGGAGGTGTAGGTATTGCTTATGTGAATACCTTCCTTTTATTAAGCGAAGCTATTTCCGCTTGTATTGCGTCCTTTCATTGAGGCCAGTCGGAGCTTTTTTCACACTCAACGATAGTCCTTGGATCATTATCATTAAGAAGGGTATTTGCAATTGTAGCAGAAAAATAAGTGTCGACAATGGTAGACTTACGGTTGAATGATTCTCCAGAATCGATATAGTTGGTGGATATCTCCTGCACCCTTGATGACTCTTCGTGATTTCCCAATACGCATGAGTTTAGGTGTTTCAATGTCCCCGCTAGTGTGTG
Organism: Poa pratensis; assembly: GCA_947311845.1. Taxonomy (NCBI): domain Eukaryota; kingdom Viridiplantae; phylum Streptophyta; class Magnoliopsida; order Poales; family Poaceae; genus Poa; species Poa pratensis. Next base: position 15,983,661 of record CAMZMU010000107.1, read on the forward strand.
CAAGCTGGAGCTGGGTTGTGGAGTTTGCCCTTCCACTAGGTGTATATTACCCATAAGGAGTTTGTCAACGTTGAGCTGACTTGCATTTACTGATTTTGAGGATTTTCTCCTCACTCTCCTTTGCTGCTTACGAGAAGCAAGATCCGGGTCAGAGGCCGTACTACTCCCCATCTTTTGGGGAACGGGTAGTTGAGTGGTTTTAGTTTGTACCTCCACTCTTTCGGGTGCATTTCTGGCCGGATTCAAGGATTTTGTAACACCTTTTAGATCAGTAAATGAATCTGACAGATTATTTGCAAGATGTTGCAAATTTATGATTTTCCCAACTTGGAGTTCAGTTTCTTGGGTACATGGATCGGAGGTTGAAATGGCTAGAGCATTCCAATCAATTTCCATGCATTCTTTCTGGTACTTGAAATCTCCCCTGATACAATCAGCGAGACGGGCTATGAATAGATCCCCAGTAAGGGGTTCCAGGTACATGATAATCGACGGCGATTTGTACCCCACATAGATCCCCAGTTTTCTGTGTGGGCCCATGGATGTCCGCTGAGATGGTGAGATCGGGATGTATGTAGCACATCCGAACTGCAGAGGGGAGGTACTGTGATATGCAGTAGGTCGCAATTATTAAGTCGGCAGCGTGTACAACTGCATGACCCCAACACAAGGTTGGCAAGCTGCAATTCATCAACAAAGGTCTTGCAATGAGTTTGATCCTCTTAATTAGTGATCCAGCCAAACCATTTTGAGTGTGGATGTATGGAACAAAGTGCTGAACTTCAATCCCGAGGGCCATGCAATAGTCATTGAAACCATGTGAGGAGAATTCTGCAGCATTGTCCATGCGAATTGATTTAATTTGACTTTCTGGATAATGGGCATGTAACTTAATTACTTCCCGCATTATCTTGGCAAATGCATGGTTCGGTGTGGAAAGAAGGCACACATGTGACCACCATGTAGATGCGTCAATAAGAACCATGAAATACCTAAACGATCCAAACAATGGTTGGATGGAACCACAAATGTCTCCTTGAATTCATTCGAGAAATTGATGTGGTTCAGCTTGTATCTTGAGGTGCGAAGGCCTCAGAATTAGCTTTCCGTGGCACATGATGTGCACACGAAGTCTGATGACTGAGGAAATTATGACTCAAGAAAATTGTGACCAATGGAATTGCTAGTAATCTTCCTCATCATCCCGATACCAGGATGGCCTAGGCGATCATGCCAGGTTTGGAATGCGTTAACATTCTGGAAAATTACTTTGTAAGCAACATGTTCTACTGGCTTAATGTACGATGTACGTAAAGTACAGTCCGGACGATAGAGAATGAATCTTTCAAGTACTTGCTTGGCAAATCCGTAATCTTTTGTGAAGAGTAAATACTCCTCTTTGTTGTCTTCATGGGTTTCAATGTGAAAGCCATTCTTACGGGTATCTCGATAACTGATTAAGGTACGTGAAGAATTAGGATACAATAATGCATCCTCATTGTCACTTGTCTACCACCTGGAAGGGTAAATGTGGCACATCCAGTACCAACAATTACCGTATCGCGTCTAGCGATAGTCAAAATATTACCATTCATCTTTTTCAGAGTCTAGAAATATTTCAACTCCCTCGTATGGAGTTTGTGGTAGCACTGTCAACAATGCATAATTCCTCTTCCATCGGATTGTCCCCGTAGAGAATTTTGCATGTTCTTGTTCTTCTCGTCGGAATCGCTCTAGCGAGCAGTGCTGATAACGTGTTGCGAGTATTCGAGTACAAAACGAGCGGGAGACAAATGAATCAATCGAACCGCTTTATTGATGGTTACAGAATCCTTATGAATCAATCAAACCGCTTTATTGAACAAGTGACATAGATAGAACCATTCCAGGAGTTTGGCGCACGCATGCCTGGATGTGTTATTTATGTGTGGAGTGGAAGATGGATTTTGTCAGCTCTATCTCTGTAAAATATTTTTCTCAAACACTGCCTGTTTATGAGATGGGCACGATGAAGATCCAGATTTTTAAATTAAAACTACAATATTCCAGGAGGAGAGAGATTTGATCATTAGTTAGATGTCCATGTCCTGACCCATGTAGTGATGTAGAGTGATCAAGCAGCATTCTGTTCATACTAGATCGTACCGACGCATAATCAGACAGGAGCACCGGCCGTGGTAGTGGCGGCTGTTGGGTAAGTGAGAGGGCCATACCACCACTGTCGGGCGGGGAAACTCCAAAAACAGCTATCTCCATGAACTAATCGCCGGCCTCCTGCGTACGAGCCATACCACCACTGTCGAGACCGCTCCGTGCGAAGGAGAGGACATATGAGACCGAGTGTGACCGGGTGATTGGGATTGTATGGGCCGTGCCACGTCGCCCAGACAGTTGGAATCTTGCTGCCTGGATCCCTAGGCCATGCCCCCATCAATCTCTTTTTCGCTGATGTCACCGAAGCCACGCGGGCTAACTGGGCCCGGCCCGTGTATGTGGACGAGAACCACCTACCCACTGCCTAGGGATATTGACCACGTACCCTTTGCAAGCACGGAGGATTCTTTGATACTACTCTCTTCTTTGTCTATCGATTCTTTACTCCACATCAAGAGCATGCGTTTCGAGCGAAGGAACGGGCGAGCGCGAGGCGATTGGCGGCGGCCTAGGGTTTCAACCCTAGTTGCCGCCGCTGCCGGTGACATCTGCAGCTTCATCGTCGTCGCCGGCAAAGATTCGACGGGTCCTCGCCTCCTCTAGGTGTCGTTCTGGCAATAGAAGGGGTGGGGACCTCGGACCTGCGCACGGCGCTCTTCGAAGGTCCTTAATGTTAGAGATTGGTTTTGGTCGTCATCTTCTTCGTTAATGGAGATGATATCGTCTGTAATAAGTGATCTTCCACGCTTCGTTCGACGGCAAGATACCCTTCCCGACGTCAATGGTGGCTTTGGAAGATTAAGTCTGTCTAGGTATGGTTCTTCAGATCTTGCTTCGCCAGATCAATCTTGTAGTGTTTCTCATGGTTGCCGCGAGGAGGTTTGTCCTCGCAATATCTATCCCGGCTACTACGTTTTCGGCAATGGTGATTCGTTGTCTCGTTCCCAACGACGTCGACAAAGTGGTTCGGTTATCTGTCCCTGGAATATCAGTGGTGGTGCTCTTGCCGATGTTGCTTGATTAATTTAATGGCTGCGTGCGTGCACAAATCCTTGGCATTGCGGCTCAAAATTAAAAAGGGAGAACCTTCTGTGGTATTCACAGGTCTGTGGTTTGTTGGCTTCGGCGTTGTTCTACGGTTGCCTTCAGAAAAGTACAAGATTGTGTCATGGATGAAAAAAGAGATTGAAGATCTCATAGATTTGCTAGTCTCTTTTAGTATTGTTTTTGTAATCGATATAATCGTGTACTCTTTGCTGGTTTAATATATGCTGAAAAATTCAAAAAAAAAGAGCATGCGTTTCCATCAAAAAAAGAGCATGCTTTAAAAAAAGTGGGGCAAGAGCATGGATTCTGAATTGTAAACAATAATTTCTTACAAGGAGAAATTGTACAGCAATTATTAGTTGCAACTAGTTTCGATTTTCAAAAGGTTGCATGATTTGCTCATTGAAAAACAAAACTTTGTTAAGACGTACTACTAGTAGCCAACTTTCGCGTCATATATTCCGAAGAAAGGTGACTACAACATTTTAAGATATCGATCGTTATAATTGTCTATCAACGTAATGATTTCGTACCATTAATTGGCACATCTCACATCATGTTTGATTATATTCCATTTCAAATCGTGGCTTAATTTATTATAAGAGTGTAGGATTATCCTATCATAAGAGTTGGGCATGTAGCTGATGCGGCGGCGGTTGACCCTGGCGCCGGGCGCCCTCTCGCCCATGACCGCCGCGGGGTCGCTGGCCGCGCCCGCGTCAGGATCTCGTTTCTTGGCTCTAGCTAGGGAGGCGGAGACGGACGCAGAGCAAGTGGCGGTCGACGCGGCGGAGGAAGTGCTCGCGGACGACTGGGTGGTCTCGCGGGTCGATGTTCGCCGGCGCCCAAGACCGACGAGGAGATCGAGAAGGAGTTCTGGGAGGAGATCGGCTTCCCTACGCCGGCCTCGCGGGTATGGGAGAGATCATCACCGGCGCATTCCGACGAGCAAGGTAAATGTTTGTCTCCTGTGTGGGCGGTCGTCGACGAACCAGCAGACGAAGGCGAAGGACCGCGGACGCCGTCTCCACGTCTTACCGGAGCTGCTACGGCGGGGGAGGTTCGGCCCAGGCGCGGCCATTGCGGAGGCCTCCGTTGCGGCTGGGGTGGTGTGGTCCTCTACCGCGACCACGGATCACGCCGCCGCCGTGCTTCGGAGAATTCCTCCCGGAGTTGGTTAACTCTGGGGCGGAGCAAGGCAAGACTCCGCCGCCGGCAGGGGCGGGCGGTTGCATCACGGCGTCAATCAAGGCGAAGATGGCGGAGAGAAGGCTGACCCCAAAATTCAAACTCTTCTGTCTCCGACGGGTGGGGCCCAGGCGAATGGGATCGTGGACCGTCGAAATCCTTGGGCGCATCTCGGCCGTTGGTTTGAAGGGTTATGGAGAGTCGACCGGTTGGCTAGGTCATCTCCTTCCTCTCTAACGCCTCCACCGCTGCCCTCCGATTCGACGCCGTCTTCGAGCCCACCGACACGCCCTCCGGTCAGTGCACGGACACGCCCTCCGGCCACCCCGGTGCCGAGCTCGCGGGACTCTCCTCCGTTGCGGCGGTCATTCGCCGAGGTTGCTGCGGCGTCGCTACGATGGCTGCGCCACCGGGGCATGGAGGCCCTCCGTCATGGGCTTCGACGGCGGCTTCTGGTGCCCAAGCTCGTGGGGCTGGAGGCGCGTTTGGAAACTCTGCCGGCCCCCCTCGTTCGCGCCAAGACAGCCAGGCGCGGTGCAGCACGGGCCGGCGGGTACGCCAGGTGTTCAACCGCCGGCTGGTTTCGCCTTTGGTGCTGTGGCTCAAGCTCCGAAAAGAAAGAAGAAGAAGAAAAACTCTGGGAGTTCTAGTCAGGTGCAGCAACAAGGTATGCAACCCTTGGTTGGGGCGCAGCAGCAACTGATGCATGGGGCAGTAGTTCAGCAGCATGCGGCGAGTGGACAGCAATTGATTCCGGGGGCTGGACAGCCTGCCGCTCCTGTGGTGCAAGTGCAGAATATGGTGAGGCAGGATGAGGTTGTTGCCGATGTTGCTGTGCAAGCGATCAAGAAGCCCAAGGCTTGGTGTTGGAAGTGTGCGGTGAACACACATGCCACTAAAGACTGCCCTGTGAAACATTACTGTTATATCTGTGACAATGCGAGGCACCCGACTCCGATGTGCCCGACTTTGAAGCTCCCAAGGCCTACGGTGCTTGTTGCCGGTCAGGGACATAAGGATACGATGTTCTTGCAGTTCCCAGACAGTTTGTACAAGGCTGATGTGGTTCCTAGTGATATGCCGGTTGCTCTTGTCCAGGTTCAAGGTGTGGCCGCCACCGCAAAACAGGTGGACACACAGGTGGCACGACTATGCCCGGTTCAGTCCTGGCGGTGGGAAGCAATTCCTAATGGAGACAATTCCTTCACGGTTAACTTTCCGACCAAGAGCGACTTATTGAGATTTGATGGTATTGAACTTGGCATTCCCTCTCAGTCAACCAAGCTCGTGTTCAGTCAGTGGAAACCAGTGGATGTTGCGCACAAGATGGAGCTACATCAGACTTGGGTCCATGTTACGGGAGTGCCTAATCCTCTGAGGCATTTATGGGGCTTGTGGGCAGTTGGTTCTCTTATTGGGACTACGATTGATGTGGACATGCTCGCCCTCCGTCGTCGGGGCGTGGTCCGTATCTTAGTGGGAATGATGGCCGACGACCTCTTCAGTGCGGAGGATGATGTGGGTCCTTTTATTACTACCGATGGGGTGTTACGATTGAAGGGATATGACTTCACCTTCGTCCAGAAAACGAGGAATTCATTCCAGAGGCAGATTTTGTTCCGTTTGTTTGACCGCGCAAAGGTAAGGATGGCTCGGATGACAAAGGTGATCAGTTGGGTCAAGCCGGGTCTACTGCCAATGAGTCGTCGACGACCAACATGTCTCTTGATCCTAGCCCGGCTGCGGAGGGGGCACAGATGCATGGAGCTTCGACGTCACATCTTCTGAGAGGGGTAGCTATCACGCCGTACAACCCTAATCCTCAGACTCCCAGAGCCAAAGAATTGGTTTGGCAATGGAAGAATGCTTCTGGTCAAAACATTGCTGCAGCACAACCTGTTGGCGTCGGCCCTTTCCAGGATGAGGTCGTCATGTCGCCCATGGGCGAAAGTCAGCAGAAGACCCCTACTGGGCCCGGTTTGTCGCCACTGGGCATGAGTGTGCTTGCAGCCGCGCCCAGGATGCAGCATGCTACGAGCGGTGATGGCGACGAGGTCCCAGGTCCAGGGGGGATGGGGTGCCGCGGAGGAGTGCACGGCGCGGGAGGCGCGGCTGGTTGGCTGCTCGATAACGCCTATGCGGCGGATAGCCTCGGCGCGGCCACAAGGGAGCAGACTGAGCTGCTGGTTGGCGTTGTGGGCTGTCCGATGCTGGGCGTGGACTTGGTACACGCTTCGCAGGGTTGTCCCGAGGTGGAGGAGGACTCTACTACAGCACTGTCCTCTCCCATGGTGACACCGGCTGCGCCTACGTCCGGATAGTTCTACAATGGGTGAGAGGGCTGCTACACCGCATACGCCCTCTCCCATTGTGGCCACGCCGGCGGGGGGACGTCCGCTTCCTATGGTCACACCTAGGCGGAGTGGGCGTCACCTCACCGGGAAGGATGGAGCTTCTCTGAACTGTCCCATGCCGACCGGCGATGCGGATGCCACCCGCGGTATCTCCATGGTGGAGGAGGGATCTACGTCGACCGTGACCCCCTATGGCGTCCCCGGGTGCGACGGCGACTCCGGCTACTCCAGCGTCATCGAGTACGTACACGGTGGTTGAGAGGGATGCGACCGCGACTATGCCCTCTCCCACTGTGTCTGATGCCACCAAGGGGCGCTCACAACCGAAGGAGCTCCCAGGCGTAGTGCACGTCACCAGGCCGGCGAGGACGGTGCTTCAGCGACGGATGAGGACACGATGGCCAAGGCAATGCGCCGCAAGGCAGCCTTGTTCTCTACTCCTCCTGCTGGTATGCCTCGCTCCTCCCAATCCTTTTTGTCTTTATCTAGCCTACTTTATTTGCTAGGTTGTCAGCGGTAGGAGTTCGTATGGGTAAAAATGAAAAGGAAGTCATGTTATCGGCTAATGTTTTGAAACACGTAGAGTATGACCGTCGTAGAGTTTCTCCTATCGTTTCGACTAGGCCAGTATATTCACCCATAGATGATGATGATGATGCGCATGCCACAATAGATGGATAGCTTCTATCACATCTTGTAGGTGAAGTAACCGAGGTGGACATGGATGAGGCTGAGCTGGGATCTTTTGATGACCTGTATGCTACGGCCGGAGATCAAGTCTGCCAAAAACAAAAAGAAAAAGCTACGCGCAAAAGCGCGATTAAGTCAAAATCCCCAACAGTTTCCCGATGAATGGCATTTTCGAAAATAGCAGAGGTCTAGGCGACTTGGCTAAACATTTGAATATTGCGCATCATGTGAGAGATTATAAGTTTGATTTTTTGGCTATCTCCGAGACGGGTAGACGAGATTTTCCGAGCACTTCTACTAGACCGCCTTTCAGGTGGTGTGGAGTTCGATTGGCATTCTTGTCCTCCTCGAGGTAGATCGGGTGGCATGTTACTTGGCATCAAAACGGAAACCTTGTTGGGGCGTTCGGATGCTGAATTTCACATTAAATTTCAAATCCGTAACAAGTCCGACAACTTTATATGGAGTCTTGTTGCTGTGTATGGAGCTGCTCAAGAAGAATATAAGGCTGCTTTTCTTAGAGAGTCACTAGTAGGAAAAGGCCTTTTAGTGGTGCACCAAAAAGCCTTTCTGTGGCGCATGGTGGGTGCGCCACTAAATCCTCGCCACAAAAATATTATTTCTGTGGCGCACGGCCCATGCGCCACAGAAAAGTGCAAGATTCTGTGGCGCACCCCCAAGTGCATGCGCATAGAAATATTTCTGTGGCGCACCCCACTACCATGCGCCACAAAAGTTTTTTTGAATTTCAAAAAAGGGCGGCCAAATCTAGATCAGGATCTAGATCTGGCCGCCGGAATTTTGCCGGAATTTCGAAATTTCGCCGGAATTTGGCCGGAGCTCGTCGGGAGGCCGTGGTGCCCGTGGCCATGGCCGTAGGTGGCTTGGCCGAAGGTGGGTGGAGGAGTGGGTGCCGGAGGTGGGTGGGTGGAGGATGGGGTCGCCGGAGATGGTGGAGGAGGGAGAAGGATGTATTCGGAGGAGGTCGGGGGTTGGAGATGGAGGTCACCGTCGCCGGAGGTGGAGGTCACCGTCGCCGGAGGTGGAGGTGAAGGTCGCCGTCGTCGTCGCCGGAGGTAGAGGTGGTGGAGGAGGTCGTCGTCGCGGAGGTGGTGGAGGTCACCGTCGCCGGAGGTGGAGGAGGAGGAGGTCGCCGGGGTGGTGGAGAAGGACACCGGAGGTGGAGGTGGAGGAGGAGAGAAGAAGTGGAGGAGGGAGAAGAGAAGTGGAGGAGGGAGGAGAGAAGGGGAGAGGAGAAGTGGAGGAGAGGAGAAGTGGAGGAGAAGTGGAGGAGAGAAGGAGAGAAGGGGAAATAGAGGGAGAAGGAGGGCTTGGGCGGGATTCAAAATTCGAATCCCGCCCAACAATTCTGTGGCGCATCCCTAGTCATGCGCCACAGAATTGTCTTTTCCAATTTTTTTATTTTTTTATTTTGTAGAAAAAATCTTCTGTTTGAAATAACTTTTTACTCTTTTGGAATTTGCCGAATCTGAGAAAAGTTCACCGGGTAAAACCGGGTGAAATCGAGCTCCTTTTTTCTCACGATTTTTTTTGGTATATTAAACGCATTTTTTCGACATCGTATGCAAAAGTTATGGCGTTCAAACTTTTTTTTTTCTGTTTGTTGCAAAAAAGGTCAAAATTCATATTTCAAAATTTCTATTCAAACTAGACAGTTAAAACGAAACTACATGTCAAAGGATTTTATTTTTTGAAATTTTTATCATTTTCTTTTCTTGTTTACAGAACTGAAAAGGCGATCCACGGGGGGTAGGCATTGCGTGGGAGGAAAAAAAATTCTGTGGCGCACCACCTCCATGCGCCACAGAAAGTGACATTCTGTGGCGCATACAGCCACAGAAAGGCACCTTTCTGTGGCGCATGTAGTGCGCCACAGAATTGTCACTTTCTGTGGGCACATTGCCGTGTGCGCCACAGGAAGTCACATTTATGTGGCGCACTCTCCCCATGCGCCACAGAAAGTCACATTCTGTGGCGCACATGGCAAGGTGCGCCACAGGAAGTGACTTTTCTGTGGCGCATGTGGCCTGGTGCGCCACAGAATGTGACTTTCTGTGGCGCATGTAGCCTGGTGCGCCACAGAAAGTGGATCCACAGAAAGGCAGTTTCCTAGTAGTGAGTTGGTCAACTTAGCTAAGGATGACTAAACCCTATCATTATAGGGGGGATTTCAATATGCTGAGGTACCAACACGAGAAAAGTAGGGGTAGATTCGATACTCATTGGCCCACCTTGTTCAGCGCTATCATCGATAGCTTGTCCTTAAGAGAGGTTCATATGACAGGAAGACAATTCACTTGGGGCTAATGTCTTCCCGAGCAACGTAGAGAAGCTGGACGGAGTTCTGATGGACTCCCGCTGGGAGGATAAATATCCATTAGTAACGGTTCGTGCTCTTGAACGTATAGAGGCTTTTTCGGATCATGCCCCATACTCCTATCTACTGGAACGTTGACATCGCCCGGGGAAGCACCAATTCAAATTCGAATTAGGTTGGCTGTTACGGGATGGTTTCGATGATTTGGTTAAAAGGACATGGTCTCAACCGGTTGTGGGTGATGGCGCTATCCAGCGGTGGAATAATAAGATGCGCAATGTGCGTAAATTCCTTCGTGGGTGGGCAAGACACACAACTGGTATGCCTAAAAAGAAAAAAGAGCGCCTGTGTTCCATTATTGATGAGCTTGATCAACTAGCAGAAGTACGACCCTTATCAGCTAATGAGATTGACCTCAAACGGCATTCGAATGAGCAGGTGGGTCGTATGTTGCGGGAGGAAGAGGTCAAATGGTACCAAAGATCTAAGGCTCAATTCATTCTACAAGGGGACTCGAATACAAAATACTTTCATAATGTTGCTAATGGCAGACATAGAAGAAATGTATTCATTCTCTCCTACAGGATGAAGGTTTGATCGAGGGACAGGCTCAGCTCAAGGAATATATCACGAACTACTATAAAGGTTTGTTCGGGGCTCCCGAGGAAGGGAACTTCACTCTAGATGAGTCTCGAACAAATGATATACCCGAGTAACTCCTGAGGAAAACAACTTTCTTACTGCACCTTTCTCTATGGAGGAGGTAAGCAAAGCGGTTTTCCAAATGGAGCATAATAAGGCGCCAGGACCGATGGTTTTCCGGTGAGTTTCTACCAGCATTTCTGGGATACCATCAAGTCCGATTTGCTTGAGTTATTTGGCTGCTTACATGCCGGACACCTCGAGTTATTTCGCCTTATTTTGGGGAGATCGTTTTGTTGCCTAAGATTCAGAATGCCGAAAGGATACAACAGTATCGACCAATTTGCCTTCTGAATGTTAGCTTCAAAATCTTTACAAAAGTAGCGACCATCAGGTTAAATTCGGTGGCAGATCATGTGGTAAAACTACCAAACTGAGTTTATGCAAGGGAGGAATATCCTTGACGGTGTTGTGGTTTTACACGAGACCGTACATGAGATGCACACGAAAAAACTTGATGGGGTGATATTTAAAATTGACTTTGAAAAAGCATATGACAAAGTCAAATGGCCGTTTTTACTACAGACTCTGAGAATGAAAGGGTTCTCAGAGGAGTGGTGTGCTTGGATCCACAATTTTGTTACGGAGGTATGTGGCAATAAAAGTCAATGATGACGTTGGCCGCTACTTCCAGACAAAAAAAGGACTAAGGCAAGGTGATCCTCTATCGCCTTACTATTTAATATAGTGGCTGATATGTTGAACGATCATGATTGAACGAGCTAAGGCGGATGGCCAAATTGAAGAGTAGTAGTTCCACATCTTGTTGATGGTGGTTTATCTATTCTTCAATATGCAGACGATACAATCCTCTTTATGGAACATGATCTAGATAAGGCTGCGAATCTGAAGTTGATACTTTCAGCATTCGAGTAATTGTCGGGATTGAAAATTAACTTCCATAAGAGTGAATTGTTTTGCTTTGGCGCGGCTCAAGAAGCAGCTGCTCAATATGCCGATATTTTTGGCTGCGAGCAGGGTCAATTTCCGATCATGTACCTTGGGATACCAATAATTTATCAAAAACTGACTAATGCGAAATGGAGACACGTCGAAGAACGTCTACAGCTAGGCTATCTAGTTGGAAAGGAAAATTGCTATCTCTTGGTGGAAGATTGGTTCTCATTAATTCAGTACTAACAAACATGGTACTGTATATGATTTCCTTCTTCCAAATACCAAAAGGTATCTTGCATAAATTGGATTATTTCCGATCAAGATTCTTTTGGCAAGGAGATGGTGAGAAGAAGAAGTACAAACTGGCTAAATGGAATGTTGTTTGTCGCCCTAAAGATCAGGGAGGGCTTGGTATTCATGACCTTGATGTCAAGAACTCAGCCTCCTAGGTAAATGGCTTTTTAGCTGCTTACTGAAGAGGGGATATGGCAAACACTCCTTAAGAGAAAATACATCGGCACAAAGGCGGTATCACAGGTATATTGGAAACCTGGTGATTCCCACTTTTGGGCTGGACTGATGGCTACAAAGAAATATTTCTTTCGCTTCGGGGTATTTAATATTAAGGATGGCTCGGAGATTAGATTCTGGGAGGACAAATGGTTAGACAACACCACCCTCCGGGATCGATATCCAGCCCTATACAATATTGTTCGTCATAAGGGAGATACCATTGCCACCGTCATGCAATGCTCTCCTCTGAATGTGACGTTCAGGCGAGATTTGTTCGGGACCAAGACTTGCGTCTTGGAACGCCCTGCTTGCACGGTTGAGATCAGTTCAACTCACACAGGGCCCGATGAATTTCGTTGGAATCTATGTGAGAATGGTAAATTCTCTGTGGATTCCATGTATAGGGCGTTAGTACATTCCGATGTGCCAGTTGATGATAATAAAAAAATATGGCAAATGAAGATACCACTTAAGATTAAAGTATTCAGTGGTATCTTCGTAGGGGTGTCATTCTAACAAAGGAAACCTTGTTAAACGAAATTGGCATGGAAGTACGAAGTGTATGTTTTGTCCACATGAAGAGACAATAAAACACTTATCTTCGAGTGTAGTTTCGCACGTTCTATTATGGTCAGCCATCAAATAGCGTCTAACTTATATCCACCCAAGTCCGTGGCCAATGTTTTTGGTAACTGGCTACATGGGATAGATAAAAGGCTTAGAACGGTTATTAGGGTGGGAGCGATAGCTGTTATATGGTCGCTTTGGCTTAGTAGAAATGACAAGGTTTTCAATGATAAAAATGTTTCTCATATGCAGGTACTCTACCGTTGCAAGTATTCTCCGTATGTGGTCCACCTTACAACGTGCGGGACATCGAGACCTCTTTACGGAGGCTGTGCACGACTGGAGGAGGTGGCAAGGGACATTTTCTCACAACATGGGTGGCCGCTTGATCGCCGCATTGGACCTCCATAGGCCGTCGAGATTAGCCGTGACATAGGCGTTTTACATTATCTTGTTGGTTGTAATGCGTCTATTGTTGCACAACTTTTTCTTTCTCTGTTGGATTGCGGCTGTGTGCATTTTTGATGCAGAGGTCGGGTGTAATGCTTAAACTATTTGAGTAATAAAGCCCTTTATCTAAAAAAATAATATGTCATGACAATTTGCAAATATCTTCAGTTAAGCCTCAGAGCATCTCCACTCACGGCGTCCAAAGGGCCCCCAAAGGCAATTGGGGCACGCCGGACAAAAAATCTCGCCCCACTTGCAGCGCCCAAACACAATATTGGTCCGGCGTGGCCCAACATTACGTCCGGCACACTCAGCCCACGCCTTCCCCGTGGGAACCCGCTAGGCCACGTAGGACCCTGACAGGCGGGACAACCTTGTAATAGACACAGCAAAAACCCCACTTTCCCCTCTCATTTTCATTTCTCACGCTGAAACCCGCCCACCCTGCTCTCTTCCCGCCTCGTTCTCATGACGCTGCCGCACGCACCCAAGGTTCTCGGAGCGAAGGCGAAGGCGAGGGCAAAGGCACCGACGACCACTCTTGGTGTTCGCAAGCCACGCAAGCCTCGCCCACCCATGGAGCGGCCGAAGGGGAGGTCGGATTCTGATTAGCAGCTGGAAGTCCTCCGGCACCAGTTAGCAACAGAGTGCCATAGCGGGCGGCGCGTGGCGGAGGAAGCGAGGAAGAACAACGCGCCGCCGTTGACGGCGAAGAGCCTTGCAGACATGAACCAAGCGTTTGCCTTGGAAGGAAGCCAGGAGAGCGTCACGGCGGGCATTCGTTGCAGGAGCGGCGGCTTGCCGTCGAATTCATCGTACTACGTCGATAACGCCACCGCCACACCTCTTCTTTCCAAGTTTTCCCTGAGCCCAGAGTCTCCCACGAGTTCGGCGACAGCCACACCCGCATGGCGGATTTGACCCGAACGTCGTCTTTGCCCTTAATGGTGGGATCGCCGACCTCACTATCGATCTGAACGAGGCCAGCAAGGGCTCGCGGCGCTGCAAAGGGGGCCCGTTGTCGACAACCAAACCCAGTCCAGCCGCAGCCGGTCTTTAGGTGTCGGCGGCGCATCCAACGTGATCGATGAAAGGGGCTCCGGTTTGTTTGACGCCAACCAGGTATGTTCCCTCTCACATGATTGCCGACATTGTGGTGTGTGCGCATATAGGCGAACCATGATGACCGGCGCTGTGTTTTTTGTGTGCATAGGAGAACGCCGACATCATGGACACCATAATCAATGAGGGCACCGTCGAGCATGAAGAAGAAGAGGATGAGGATTAGGAGTACTACGACGATAATGAAGACGAAGAGGGCGAGGAGGAGGTGGTGATCAATGCTGCCACCGGCGAGCCAACACCGGGAAGAAGAAGCGTGGGAGCCGAGGCATTTGTTAGACGACCAAGGAGGACGAATGCATGGTCGAATCTTGGAATTCCGTGACTGGAAACTCGATCACTGGCGCCGACCAAACAAGCACGACGTACTGGACGAGAATCAAGATCGAATTCGACAAGCGTCGGTTCACAAGGGACTACTACTTGATGAAAGAACATTTCTTGATCTCTTATGTTTTGTGTGTTAGTTAAAAAAACTAGTGATATTTTAACCGGTGTCTAATGATTTCAGTGTTAGCTTATTAGAATTGTCACCGGTCATTCGCCAAAAAGGATCGAGTGGTGTTCAAAGTTGCAGCCGGTGCAGGCCTTCTGGGAGGGCCGGAAATTTCTGGACCCCAGTTTTTTCACTAAGTCATTTCAGGTTTTGGTACTGGACCTGTCCGGAGAGTCGATCGGAGATTGTACCGGAAATTTCCGGTGGCCGGAAATATTCGGTCCCCACACCGGAAATATCCGGACTGAAGGGCAACGGGCAAATTCAAATGTTTGTAGCACCTATTCACCCCCCCCCCCCCCTCTAGGTGACCATACGATCCTTTCACTTGATACACATGGATCGCAACCAAGGCGCCATCGAGCATATATGGCATATCATTCTAAGGGTCGTCAACAAGTTCCACAGCTGTCTTGAGAACATCCGCCGTAAAGAAGCAAAGCCAAGATTTCATGATCTTGACAGCCGACGTGTCAAACATGGACCTGCTGGTGAAAGCGGCGCACGACATGTTTCGTGCCGCGATCTTGCAAGAACTTGGGCTCGCCCCAGCGACCGGACCGGCAACAACTAGGGCAAGGACGACGAAACCCAGGTCGATGACTACGACACCTAGGTCAACAGCGGCGACATACAGGGTGACTGCGGCGGCATCTCGAGTGGTAGCGACACCGCGTGGCTGGCTTCCTGGCGTATTTGATGGCCAAAACTTCAAATTTCTGGCTGAGTGTTGCCGAAACTCTGAATTCGTGGCCGAGTGTGACCGAAACTTTGAATTATGGCTGTTATTTATGCCTTCTCTCATTTCAAATTGCAAAAAGAAAACTTTTGGTAGGGCCGATTGGACACCGCGAGTGGGGAGAGGCGCCCCAATATCCGGCTGCTCGTTGCGAGTGGAGATGCACATGTTGGTCCCCTAGCTGCGCGCGCCACGGGAGAGAGTATGACTTATTATGGTATTGCAAGCACGGAGGCTTGAACACGGCGAGCAAGCATGCATCCGTCCATGCCTACCCCACGGTTTTCGAATGAACTACAAAGAGACCATATGGTCATCTGGCAAGTTGCCAGGCGCACAGGTGCGCGACGCGTGGTGATAACCCACAAGTATAGGGGATCGCGTGTAGCCTTTTCGATAAGTAAGAGTGTCGAACCCAACGAGGAGCTAAAGGTAGGATAAGTATTCTCTCAAGTTCTATCAACCACTGATACAACTCTACGCACACTAAACGTTTGCATTATCTAGAAAATAAAACTACGGTAGCAATACGGGTATGAGAGGTAGTTTTGCAAGATAATAAATACAAGAAAGTAAATGTTAGTGCTGCAGCAATAAAATACACTAAGTAACCATATACTAACAGTACCATGAGTGTGGAAAAGTGGTGGTAATTGTGGTGGCTTTGTCCAAGATTAATTAGTGAAGGTACTTGGTTCATTGTCTTCGATGCAGTTTTCTATGTGGGAGAGGCTAAATATACATGCACTCCACTACTTGGGATTACAAGTACTATATGATTGGATTGTTAGAAAGCATCCGCAAATACTAACAATGCATTAAGGTTTCCCCAACCATAGCCTTAAGTTCAAGGTCCTCTTACTCCCATACGTGCAACTAATCGGTTCGCGTTCTCAGGTTTCTGTCACTCCGGCAGAACTTCCCCCGCTTCGTTACAAATACTACCAACCCTAGGGTGTTTGATCCATGCGCGCACAATATAATGGACACCAAAGGACAGCACCATATAGACATACAACTCTAATGAACCTCATGCATTCAATTAAGCAATCAAAAGACAAATAAACTACGGAAACATGATGTAAATCATAGGATAAATATTATAGCATCAAACACCATGTTTACATAGGACGGTACAGAGGTTTGTGGGAGGATGAACCACTGAATACAAGGAGGAGATGGTGATGGAGATGGCGGTGAAGACGGCGGAGGGGCAGCGCGCGCGGCGGCGGCGGCGCCGGCGGTGCGGGGAACTCCTTTCCCCGCCGCCGGCAAGCTTGGGGAGCGCCGCCCCTTAGCCTCCCTCCTTCATGGCTTCTTGGGAGCCCTCCCCCATGGAGATGGGATCCATGGGGGAGGCAAAAACGTGGCTTTTGGTGGCTGAAATTCGTGGGTGGAGGAGTCCTCCACGAATTAGGTTTCCTCCCTTTATATATCTTCTCGGATTTCCGTCACCCCCTTTTAGGGTTCCACCAAAACGGGCCTACAGGCCGCGTCCGAACTCCGATTGGGCTGATCTCGGGCTTAAAATCTTCGTATGGAAAATTGTGACAACTTTCGTAACAGCCAGGTCTCCATTAACGTCATCTTCGAGGGTCAAACTGGCAATCTTCGTAAAAAGTTCTCAGACAGATTTCAGGAAAGTCCCAATTCGACTCCAACAAGGTTTCCTCTTGTATTCTTGATAATTTCTACACATCAAAGAGTAAAACAAGAACATTGTGCACTTTTGCAACTATTAGTAGGTTAGTCCAAATAAATAATAAACTTAATATAAAACAAGTGCTAAAAGCATAAAAATGGCATGAAACAATCAAAAATTATAGATACGTTTTGGACGTATCAACATCCCCAAGCTTAATTCCTGCTCGTCCTCGAGTAGGTAAATGATAACAAAATAATTTTTGATTGTAAATGCTATGATCAGGTCTTTAACAATTGCATGATGTATGGATAATAAAACTTAGCAATCATGTTTCCTAATGAAAAGTATCAACGAACTAAGAGCTTATAACATGAAATTTATAAACATCAACAAGATTGTAATGACCATAATAAAGCATGATAGAGTGGTATCTCGCTTGCCCTTAATTGTGGAGCAAAACATAAATGCCAAGGCACCTCTGAAGTTCAAGTGAAGACTAGATATAGAGATATCAAAGATAAAAGCATCATGGTTATACCTCAATTAATCGTATTCTGGGACAAGCACATTACACTAAGAACGACAGCTATGCTCTCGAAGAAGTGCTCAAAGAAAGGATGGTGACTCAACATAAAAATAAAAGATTGGCCCTTCGCAGAGGGAAGCAGGGATTAACACGTGCTAGAGCTTTTTGTTTTAAAAACAGAGGTAAAAATGTTTTGAGAGGTGTTTGTTAATTGTCAACGAATGGTAGCGGGTGAGAACAGTATTCTACCTGTCAAACGGACTTTTAAGAGCGGCTCCCATGAAGGACGTTATTTCTACCAGCAAGGCAGATCATCCCTCTTTCTCTTTGGTTTACACACATTCAGGTATTTCACTGTTTGTCATTGCTTACTGATGAATCAGGGCAAAAGTGTGAAGAGAATTAATTGGTTAAAGTTGTAATTAATTGGGACTGGGCACCCCGTTGCCAGCTCTTTTTGCAAGTTATTGGATAAGCGGATGTATATGCCACTAGTCCAGGTGTAAAAGTCCATTTGACAAATAGAATAAAGAATAACCACACTAATTCCTCATGAGCTAGTAAACATTGACACAAAAAGAGAAATATTTTGAAGGTTTTAAAGGTAGCACATGCAAATTTACTTGGAATGGCTTGAAATACCATGCATAGGAATTTTTTGGTGGACTCTTTGGGATAACTTGGTTTTAAGGATTTGGATGCACGAGCAGCATTCCCGCTCAGTACAAGTGAAGGCTAGCAATAGACTGGGAAGCGACAACCACGAGAGCGATAACGGTCATAATCATGCTTGCGACAAAATAAAATTAACGGAGGCATAAAAACGATACTAAAACTCTGAGGCAAAATAGATCATCAAGGCTTAATTGACTTTTATTTTTCAGTCATAACATGTGTGAGCATGTGCCAAGTCGATTCAAGTGAATTATTCAGAGGAGGATACCACAATACCATACCATCTTATGAACAGGACAATGCATGTTGATATCAAAATAACATAATATGCACTATTAGCTAGTTGAGACTAACCATAAGAAAACATAAACTACTAAACAGTATTATTCACACATCATTTTTAAGTTTCAACAAGTAATCCATTAACCAAGTAAACATTGAAAACAGAGGATAAATAAAATATGTGACGATCCACTTATTAATGTAACTGGTGTTTGATGCTAAGATAAATAGATAATAAAATACAGCCGCTTCAAGTTTAGTTAAGTTCCTATGTTGCTCAAAAAACAAAGTTTAAAGGTTTGCAAACCGGGGTTATTGATGAAGAGGGATGCGGGGACATCCCCAAGCTTATGACTTTGGTAATTCTTCAATATTCCATAGTTTGGTGTTCCTTCATTCTCTGTGAAAAAACTTCAACACAAAAACTTTCCCATTCTTTTCTGCGGTTAGACATTAGTACAATAGATAATATTTCCCAAGTGCTACTATTAAACCAAATAAAATTTTGTTTTTAAGTTACAGAAAGGTTGCTTAAATGGCCAACTTATAAATGAAAGGTAAGAACCATTAAAAATCAAATGAAAACGAAAAGAGGCCACTCTTGCAACAAAAGTCAGAATCTGTCCAGAAAAACAGCAGCTGGAAAACGCAATTTTTAGGTGCACTTAAACATGCCCGAAATTTTAGCCAATTTTTGTACATGCAGAGGATTAGGTGCTACAACATCAGTAATTTTTCGTGATTTTTAGAGCTTCCAGTAAAATATGAAAAATCGCGCAATAAGCAGTAGATACCGAAAACAGAAAATCACTTTTTACATATGTATCAACTAAGCTAAATGGATAAAACTTGGTACTTTATTTTTGATAAACTAAGAAACCAGAGGCTAAGCAAGACCTAAACATGCTAGCTACAGCAAGGAAAACTCTAAATAAAAATCAAAAGTAAAACCCAAATAAAATTAAAATAAAGAACCAAACAAAGAAGCAAAACAAAAGAAAATATTTTTGTTATTTTGAATTTATAAGTGAAAGTAAAGAAGCAATCGAAACCAAATAAGGAGCCTAATAAAACTAAAGAAGGTAAAACCAAGACATATAAAAGCAATTATAATACAAGTTAAGACAATACATATCATGTGGACGGGTAATATAGAGTATGAACGAGACAACCTCATGTTAGTTGATGAATAGGGGGATGACTCGGGCATCCCCAAGCTTAGATGATTGTATCTTCTTGAATATGTTCTTGGGATGCACCTACACATCCCCAAGCTTGAGCTCTTGCGTCTTCTTATTCATCTCATATCACCATATTGATTAGATCTTATAAGCTACATCCACATAAAACTTCACAAAACTCATTAGTAGGGTTAGTACGGACACGGCGATTTGGCTAGCGGGTGCAGCTGCACCCGCTAGCCAGAAAAAAAATTTCCGAATGTCAAAAAATTCGAAAAAAAATATTTGCATGTAGTCCAACATATTTGCACTCAGCACAAAAATTGGCATGGTGAATTTTTTTTTTTTGCAACCTGTGCAAAAAAGACAAATTCGGACATACCGAAAAGTATATGTACGTGTCCGAAATTTGTCTTTTTTGTACAGGTTGCAAAAAAAGTTTTTTCACCATGCCAATTTTTGTGCTAACACATCACGCTGTAATTTGCATCCGGATTTTTTTTCGGAATTTTTTGACATTCTGAAAAAAATAAAAAATAAAATACATAGTGGGTGCATCTAGACCCATGCACCGTTATGAATATCCGGGTTAGTACTCATTAAATAAAATTCACTCATGTTCAAGCATTGACAAGTTTTATAATTTTTACTCAACATTAGCCACTGTATATACTAAGGTGTTCATGATTTCCGTTGTCCGTCGAAAAACTAATGAAACTAACAACACCAAGTACAATATTGAATAAACAAAGAAATCTGTCAAAACTGAACAATCCGTAAAGATGGCATTCAACGAGATAGTTAAGTAGCTAAAATCGAAAAACTTTAGTCTAATGAAAGAAAGATAATAATCTCAGGTTTAAGCACAAAAATTTTCAAGTCAAAATACTATTCTGAGATTTATCACGATTTTATTTACAGAGAAGCACAAAATCTGTCTAAACAGAACAGTCAGTAAAGATCGAATTTTTCGACCTATCTACGTACCTTAAATCAGAAAAAGTTAGTCTAATAAAAGAAAGCTAATAAGCATCACTTTGTACTAAAGAAATTTCAGATCAAGATCACGTTCTGGTGATTTTAAACATTTAATACGGTGGAGCACAGAAAATCTGTTTCTGGACAGCAAAGTAAAACTATCAACATTCAATTAACTAAAGACTATAATTAGCATTTTATTTTTATGTACAGAGGTATATACACAATATTTACATGTTTTTAATGAAAAGCTTCCATGGAAAGATTTGTTTTAGTTTCATAGGCATGAACACAAGTGTTCAAGGTCGACCCCCATTTAACCATTACTCATCTTTCCAATCACTTTTCTTTTTGAAAACGTATTTAGATAACAACTACACCTAATTTTTTTTGTAATTCGCATTCCCTATCCATAGTAAGATAAAGAACAACTTAATACTGAAAATAAAAACTACTTAGAGATAAAGCAAACAAGTGCACACAAAAACATTAACCTACGCTATGGCTCCCCGGCAACGGCGCCAGAAAAGGTCTTGATAACCCACAAGTATAGGGGATCGCGTGTAGCCTTTTCGATAAGTAAGAGTGTCGAACCCAACGAGGAGCTAAAGGTAGGATAAGTATTCTCTCAAGTTCTATCAACCACTGATACAACTCTACGTACACTAAACGTTTGCATTATCTAGAAAATAAAACTACGGTAGCAATACGGGTATGAGAGGTAGTTTTGCAAGATAATAAATACAAGAAAGTAAATGTTAGTGCTGCAGCAATAAAATACACTAAGTAACCATATACTAACAGTACCATGAGTGTGGAAAAGTGGTGGTAATTGTGGTGGTTTTGTCCAAGATTAATTAGTGAAGGTACTTGGTTCATTGTCTTCGATGCAGTTTTCTATGTGGGAGAGGCTAAATATACATGCACTCCACTATTTGGGATTACAAATACTATATGATTGGATTGTTAGAAAGCATCCGCAAATACTAACAATGCATTAAGGTTCCCCAACCATAGCCTTAAGTTCAACGTCCTCTTACTCCCATACGTGCAACTAATCGGTTCGCGTTCTCAGGTTTCTGTCACTCCGGCAGAACTTCCCCCGCTTCGTTACAAATACTACCAACCCTAGGGTGTTTGATCCATGCGCGCACAAGTATAATGGACACCAAAGGACAGCACCATATAGACATACAACTCTAATGAACCTCATGCATTCAATTAAGCAATCAAAAGATAAATAAACTACGGAAACATGATGTAAATCATAGGATAAATATTATAGCATCAAACACCATGTTTACATAGGACGGTACAGAGGTTTGTGGGAGGATGAACCACTGAATACAAGGAGGAGATGGTGATGGAGATGGCGGTGAAGACGGCGGAGAGGGGCAGCGCGGCGGCGCAGGGCGGCGGCGGCGCCGGCGGTGCGGGGACTCCTTTCCCCGCCGCCGGCAACATGGGGGAGCGCCGCCCCTTAGCCTCCCTCCTTCATGGTTTCTTGGGAGCCCTCCCCCATGGAGATGGGATCCATGGGGGAGGCAAAAACGTGGCTTTTGGTGGCTGAAATTCGTGGGTGGAGGAGTCCTCCACGAATTAGGTTTCCTCCCTTTATATATCTTCTCGGATTTCCGTCACCCCCTTTTAGGGTTCCACCAAAACGGGCCTACAGGCCGCGTCCGAACTCCGATTGGGCTGATCTCGGGCTTAAAATCTTCGTATGGAAAATTGTGACAACTTTCGTAACAGCCAGGTCTCCATTTGACGTCATCTTCGAGGGTCAAACTGGCAAACTTCGTAAAAAGTTCTCAGACAGATTTCTGGAAAGTCCCAATTTGACTCCAACAAGGTTTCCTCTTGTATTCTTGATAATTTCTACACATCAAATAGTAAAACAAGAACATTGTGCACTTTTGCAACTATTAGTAGGTTAGTCCAAATAAATAATAAACTTAATATAAAAACAAGTGCTAAAAGCATAAAAATGGCATGAAACAATCAAAAATTATAGATACGTTTTGGACGTATCACGTGGCCGCTTTGCCGTGTGGCTTCGCACGGCAAAGGTCTTTGCCGTGTGCCCTCACACGGCAAAGTTCCATAATGCACCTGTTTTGTGCTGTTTTTTTTAAATCCCTGCAATTCAAACAGTTTGACAAATATGGATACAATTTGATATATATCACAATTCTCACAAATATGGTATTTCGGTCCTGGGATTATCATCGACAATAACATGTTATGTGATCTCATGGACTCGCCGGGGGGAGGTTCTGCGGGATGACAAACACAGGCCAACAGTTGTATGTTGTCGCCGACATGCCATACGGATTGAACCCATCGGTTGATATAGCAACAGCTACGCTCCTCGGGTCGTCCGCTTTCAGTGGATACTCACTACAAACTTCTTCCATGCGTCACCATCCGACGGATGTATCATCTTGTCCGTGTATCTCTCCCCTAACGCGGCCCATCGCATCTGTTGGGCAGTGTGTTTGTTCATGTAAAGTCGTTGGATCCTCGGTATAAATGGAAGGTACCGGAGAATCTTTTGGGGAATCCAGGTCTGCCTCTTCTGTACACCACCGAGGTCGACCTCGAAGTACCTAGAGGAATTGCAATGGATGCAATAATTTGTTCCAGCATGGTCTTTCCTTAATAGCATGCATCCCTTTGGACATGCGTCCATCTTCTCATATGACATCTTAAGGTCACGGAGGAGTTTAGTCGTCTCGCAGAAGCTCTTCGCCAAGATGTGCCCTTTCGGTAGAAGGCTGCCAACGACGGCCAGAATATCATCGAAACCATCCCTGCAGATCTTCCTCTGGCACTTTACGGCCATAAGGCGAGCGATGGCATCTAGAAGGGTAACATCTGTATGTTGATGAAGGGGTTTCTGCGAACCTAACATAGCCTCGTAGTACTTCTTCGTGTTTTCATCCGGCTGCTCACTTGTCTCCGCCTCCTGAGGTGTCTCCGCCTCTACATGAGGCCTCTCAGGCGCATTAGCATTAACAAAGTCGTCTAAGCAGTTGTTGAACCCAGTGTCAAACACTCCCGTTGGCTGAATCTGACGCGACTCGGTTCTAGAACGTTTTGCTAACTGTTCACCATGGCAATTCCAAACATGGTAGAACGGTGTGAACCCAACTTGACCAGGTGCGTACTAATATCTACCTTCGATTGTCGCTTTCGGTTATCGCATTTTGAACAGGGGCACAACACTTTCATGGGTCTGCTGGTGATGTCAAACACCTTGTTCACAAACTGCTCGGCCTTATCTCTCCATTCATCACTAAACTCCCACTGACTCTTTCTACCAGCATACATCCACTCACAGTTCTGTCTTGGATCCATCCTTTATTCGGTACCAAAAAAGACATACACAATCCTTTAATCGGTGACAATGGTGACGCAATTAATTATATGCAGGAAGTAATAATAAATTTATTCAATGTCGTCAGATTAATTACGGCCAAATTTTATCTTTTACAACATGCAAGGGTTCACCTACACTTCTAATAGGTGGGCTTATCCCACCCGAGTACGTGTAGATCGAGTCGTGTTCCATGTTCTACTCCGACCCGAGACGGAATTTCGGCAGCACCTCCCCACTGTTCTTCAGAATACACGTCTCGAGCTTGTCAAGCCGAGAGGGTGTGCATCCAAAGAACAACGAGGAGGTGTTGCCGAAATTCCGTCTCATGAAGGGGTAGAACATGGAACACGACTCGATCTACACGTACTCGGGCTGTCCAAAAACGTGGACAATTCGGAAGAGGTACGGTTATAAATATGCAAAGATGGACAATCCTACATATTTATAAATTTGTAACCCTTCCGGATGGGATCTGACTCGGGTTACGCGACTCGACTGACTTGGTGATCTAGACAAAAGAATACCTATGCAGTAAGATTACAAGAGAGGCAAAAGATGTATACCCTAGAAGCGTGATCGATCACCGCAGAAGGTCGGGGACGCTCTCCAGAGGGGGGACGGAACAGGGGCACCGAGGCGGCCCTCCTCAGCTGGAGAAGAAGCCCCGTAAACTACGACATCTGAAAAACCACAATAACAACATATATATACGAAAAGATGTACAACATAAATAAAGTACGGTTTAAAATTTGAAACACACATTGCCTCTTTAAAATTTGAAACACACATTGCCTCTTTAAAATTTGATATACATACGATCAATGAGATTTCTCAAATAAATGCTTACAAGAGAAGCGTGAATTTTGCACCTTATAAACAGGAAAAATCTCAAGGAACCTCATGACACAAATAACTGACAACCTAATCGAGTTCTCTGCACAAACAAGTCATAACCAGCAAGTGAGTCCACACAATCTAATGCTCACAGCACAAAAAGTGACTCCAAACAATACATAAAGCATCCAATATGTATATACCACAACTCCACAAGCCATTGTATGTACCAGCAACAAATTAGGGCGGGGATGAACTAAACTAGGCAGCACAAACATCTCTTTAGATCTGGAGTAGCACGAAGATCTCTTGATCTGGAGCGGCACGAAGCACATATACAACCACTATGCGAAGCAACACAAAGAATTCGAACAAGGAGGTGGTGCTCACGTTCCTAAATCTGGAGCACCAACTATCGGCTCAAGTAATAAGACATGAACTACAGAAAGCAAATAAAAAGGAGGGGAGAAGGAGTAGGGACTAACCTTGGTCAAAGGAGAAGCCGCCGGCCGTCGTCGTTGTCACCGCCGGCTCAGGGTTTGCAGCAGCGCGACGCCCCCAAGTTGATGGCTGTTTGCAGCAGCGCGGCGCCCCCAAGCTGCGGTTCCGCTCGTAGACGACGAAGACATGGCAGTGCTCCTCCTCGCTAGCCCGGCGCAGCGAACTCCATGGCGTCGACGAAGCTGCACGTCGGCGTCCAGTTCACCGGCGCGTTCTTGGCCAACAGCTCCTCACCGGAGCAAGTTCGGGTGGAGGCGGGGGGTTTCGGAGCGTCGGCAGCGGGGCCAAGGGCTGGTGGCGGCGCTGGTGACAGCGGCGAGGGTGGGTGGAGGCGCTGGGGACGGCGGCGAGGATGGGTGGCGGCGCTGCAGGGAGACGGCCGGATATTTCGATTCGTCGATTTGGGAAAGTGCGACAGGTCGATTTGGGGAAAGTCGGACCATGTCCTAACCTCGCGTCTTTGCCGTGCGCAGGCCAGAACGAACACGGCAAAGATAAAACAACTCTTTGCCATGTGCAAACACATTTGCACACGGCAAAGACTTGAAATTTTTGTCCCCATCTTGGCGGCCAATTTCCCGCGCTCTGAATTAAGTCTTTGCCGTGTGCCCTGAGTGGCAGCACACGGCACAGAAAGGGTTTGCCGTGTGCCTTTCTGTCAGGTGCACGGCAAAGCATGTATCACCTTCTTTTTTTGATATGCTTTCCTTGTTTATTTTCATTGTTAAGGCTTCTAGCATATTTATTTATTTACTTCACTTAATTATATTTATTTATACTACATATATAAACCCTCCGGTGCGGGCCGCATGCGTCGACACCCCGAAGAAGTGTACCGAACGTGCAGGGAGTCGTCTACCCCGGACCCAGGGCGTCGAAAAGGGGTTGCTCGGTAGGCTTTCCTCCCTGATCCTAACACAAACAAGCAAAAAAATTCATGCGTCTACCCCCTCTCGGCGCCGGTCAAAGGGGTAGATCGACAGGTTTGACTTTTTTCCAGCGGGTGTAGGGTTTCGCCATAGCGGGGGTCCGGAGCGTCAGAATCCCAACAAAACTTGCATGGGTCCCTAATATATGTATAAGAGTGTGTTGGTAGGTTGTGGGAACCAAGATACAGCTCCGAGGTGCGACCCGCTTCACCGACCCCGCTATCTCCGTAGTAAGTTCCGACACTTAGAGGTGAAAACTCCCGTTTCGGGTGCCGGGCATGGAATCATGCGACGGACCACATGAAATGTTGGTTCCCCATGGTCCTATGTACCAACCTAACACAAACAATCAAAAAAGTTCATGCGTCTACCCCCTCTCGGCGCCGGTCAAAGGGGTAGATCGACAGGTTTGACTTTTTTCCAGCGGGTGTTGGGTTTCGCCGTAGCGGGGGTTTGTAGCGTCGGAATCCCAACAAAACTTGCATGGGTCCCTAATATATGTATAAGAGTGTGTTGGTAGGTTGTGGGAACCAAGATACAGCTCCGAGGTGCGACCCGCTTCACCGACCCCGCTATCTCCGTAGTAAGTTTCGACACTTAGAGGTGAAAACTCCTGTTTCGGGTGCCGGGCATGGAATCATGTGTTAATATGTGCCCAAAGTTGGGTTGAGATGTTTATATGATCTAAGCTAACATAATTAGGGAGGAAAGCCTACCGAGCAACCCCTTTTCGACGCCCTGGGTCCGGGGTAGACGACGCCCTGCACGTTCGGTACACTTTTTCGGGGTGTCGACGTATTCGGCCCGCACCTGAGGGTTTATATATATAGTATAAATAAATATAATTAAGTGAAGTAGATGAATATGCTAGAAACCTTAACAAAGAAAATAAACAAGGAAAGCATATAAAAAAAGAAGGTGATACATTATTTGCCGTGCGCCTGACAGAAAGGCACACGGCAAACCCTCTATGTGCCGTGTACTGCCACTCAGGGCACACGGCAAAGACGGGAACAAAATTTGTCAAGTTATTGACACACGGCAAACATGTTTCCCGCCAATTTATTGGAAGCGGGGAAAGTCGCGGTTCCTGGTCATCGCGGGTCCCACTAGTTTGCCGTGCTGGTGGATTAAGGCACACGGCAAAGATGTCTTTGCCGAGTGTGGTTTGTTTGCTGTGCGTTTTTTGTTCCTTTTGCCGTGCGTATTTCGTTGCCGTTTGCCCTTTCTGTACTGTGTCGTGGCCAGTTCTTTGCCGTGATTGTTCCTTTGTCCATCACGGCAAAGTTTCCTTTGTCGTGTTCCGCCGAACGTGTGCACACGGCAAAGATCTGTCCGCACGGGAAAGATACGTTTTCCGGTAGTGTAGCCCGGCCTATGCCTCTTCAAATCGGGGTATACAGTAGCCATGGACGTAGGAGTACAGTAGAGGCGGCGAAGTGAATGTCTCCGGCGACGCGGGCAGGCCGGCGAACGCGTACCTTGCGCCCACCACCGGATCGGGACCATCAGCGCGCCGGGCCGATCGCTCTGCTGAAACTGACCGAGGACGTGTGGGTTCAGTCTCTGTGCCTGTACGCTGCTCTCATTGTACTCCCTCCGTTCCAAATTATTTAACTTGGATTTGTCTAAATACGGATGCATTTAGATACTAAACAAGTATAGATACATACGTATTTGGACAAACGCAAGTCAAATAATTTGGAACAGAGAGAGTACTCGTCTGCGTCTCCAACCGGTGCATCGTAGCACCAGCACATTTTCGTGTCAAATACTTGAAGGTACGTAAACCTTTTTTCCCACTACCTAGTGCGAGACTATCAAAAAACTAAACAATATTTTATCGCAGAGACGCGGTAATGGCGATGCCAATTGGCGGGCAAACAGGTGCATGTGAGGCCCCTGTTTCATAGTATTAACTGCAGATGCATCCACTGATCGATCCACGAAAAAGAGGGAATCTCAGGAAACATCACTAATTAAGCAGTATCTACTCTTAAAGTCTTAATTGATGGTCCGATCGAGTGGTCCGGTGCTTCTAGATGTCGTCGCTAACAAGTACTCGCTTCGTTCCATTTGAAATTGATTCACATATATCTAGATATGAAGATACCAAACACTAAAACGTGTCTAGATATGGAGTATCTTTTTCTCCTCCTCCTCCTCCTCCTCAGTTCAGTTGTGGTCTGTATCTGAAGCTATTGATTGGCTCGTAGCTAAGCTAGCTACTAGCAGTACAGAGTACACACAGCATTCTAGTTGACCTTGCTTTGACTACAGTACTGGTACTGGTCTACTGGTACTGTACAGGACAGCTTGGCTGGCGTTTGCAACTGGAGAATAATTTACTGATCGGCAGGCCGGGCTGTACATGCATGTTGCGACGCGAATACACAGCAGCATGGTGGTATCAAGTGCATCTATCACGACTCACGCCTGACTTTGTGAAGCCTTCAACTGTAGGCGACTATGCACATCCAAATCGATCGAATACGCAATAATGCAGCAGCTAGTACTCGCTAGATTGCAAAGTGCCAAAGTATGCGCAAATCAAAACATCTGACCAGGGAGAGAGACATGCCAACTTTAGCTGCACGACGCCATGTGTTTGTGCCTGCAGTGTTTATCAATTCAGAGGCCCCATGTGTCCCGGTGGATATGATCTTGTGGGATGAAGTTGCCTGCCGTGGACATACAGATGCATGCGCCAGGTGTACACGGTCAGGTTCATCTTGGCTAGTGCTAGCAGAAAATGGACTTGGGAGGTTTTGAATGGGGCCCAAAAATGGAACCCATGGATCAGCTCTTTCTTGATGTTCTAAAAAAAATGCTCTTCTTGATGGTTCTCTCTTTTTTGAACCAGCGAGGGAGGAGCCTCACCGCTTTTTAATTAAGGAGAAGGTGTGGGACACTGAGTCGAATCTAGGACTCAAACTCAGGCCGGCCGAGAAGCACCACCGTGCACTAGCCACTGGGAAAATAACCCATCTGCTCTTCTTGATGTTTCAAGCCTATTCTCTAGGAGACATATGTATGTACTCCCTCCGTTCCAAATTAATTGATTTCCATTTGTCCACATGTGGATGTATCTATACGTGTAACATGTCTAGATACATCCATGTGTGGACAAATGGAAGTCAATTAATTTGGAACGGAGGGAGTACGTGTTAAGAGCCCGGAGTCGAACGTGTGTCATGATTATTCTGTTGTGTTCTTCGTCCTCACTGTTTTGTGGAAGAGCGTTGCTATGCGTCCGACGGTTTCCGTACGATGTTTGTACGTCTGAAACCAAAGAATCGTTCGATGATATCACAGCTCAAGCTTAACCAACAGATTGCAGCGTCAGACGGAAATCGGACAAAAAATGTCGTACCCAAAGTAATTTCGTTGGTCGAATTCTGAAAGCATAAGAGTAGAAAAATATAGAAATGTGATAAAAATGCACGTAGTAAATAACGTGAGTGGACAATACTTGGTTGCGGACCAAGGTTTGTATGTTAAGAGCGGTAAAGTTGGTTACTTCACGGTTAACATGTCTCCCAACCCCTTTCGGTGAATGAGCTTACCGGACAAAAAATCTCATATAAGTTCGAATACGAGTTAGACTAGAAAAATTATACGGTAGATAATGATGTCATGTCACCAGTGTCTTCGCAGTGAATTAGGTTGCATCGTGTGAACATTACATGTTTTGTGGTCTTGTTATCCCCCAAAAATAATTTGAATTCAATTGAATGTTTCGTGTGGTTATTGTCAGGCATATACGTTAGAAATTGCAAATCCCAGCCCCATGTTAAAGAAAGGCCATTTAGCCAGTTTGTCCTAGTAAGTAAAACTGCCTAAAGATGGGATCGATATACCCGCTAAATGGAAAAGATTAACCTTCTAAGTGCATTTGATACTTTCATAGTGTTGCTCACAAAATAGCTAGACTGATGGCGATAGTAAGGTGTGGCAACCCTAGCTAGCATAACCTTGTTACCATTTCGGCCGTGAGGATCTATTAATTTAAAATCGGACACATAGTGTATAAAAAGAAAATGGGAAAAAATGAAGATGGTGTATCAACCTCTGACGTGATCAATGTCGATCGTACGTACCAGATTGGCCCAGGGCCTTGATTCCATTGTGGCTGTAAAGCTCCAGCTCAACCAACTTCCTCATATATTCACCAAAACCATCCACATACATAGTACATAGATCGAAGGAAACGAAGAACATACACACGAGGAGGAGGATCCAGAGCAAACGCCGAGATCCACGGCATCACCGGCTGCGAGGAAGACGAAGACCGGCACCACCACCTTGCCTGAGCCTGGGCAGATTTAAGCCCTTGAAAGACGTCGCCGTGAACGTCCGCCGCGCCGCGGCGGAACCCAAGTCGATGAACGAGCGGGGCAGGCGTCCCCCCGGCTCTTCCACGCCGCTTTTCCGCGGCCATCGTCGTCGTCGAAGCCGCCGGAAGCCGCCGATCTTGACCAGCTCCAGCAGAAACGCATCTCCAACGCCGCCGCACCACGGCCGCCGGAGAAGGGGGCCCCCACACCGCAGATCCGCAGATCCGCGAGCAGGGACAGGACGGCCACCACTCGACGGAGCGCCACCGGAGCTCCATCGCCGGAGGGGAGGGTCGCCGCCACCAAAACCACCAGCCGCACCACCGCCTCCTCAGCGCCGCCGGCAGGAAACTGCTCGTCCCTACTCTATGTACACGAAGAGGACGGGGATCCCCCACCCACCCGCCGCCGGAGCGGCCGGGGGGAGAGAGATCCCGAGCCCCGCGACGGCGAGAGTGGCGGCGACCAGAAGGGTCCAGAAAATCGCCCTTCGCTCTACTGTAGAGGAAGGGGAGGGGAACGCCCTCCAGCTCGACGCATGCTTGCGTGCATAGCTAAACGGGAGCCCCCACGTACGTACGTGTGATGTCAACATCAGCTTGCAACACTAAAATTCTGAGTACGTGCAGCCGGCATGCAACAATTCATTCCACGTTAGCACACATATCCGTGCATAGTGTGTGTACTGGTACTACGTAGTACCCGCCAATAACACGAGTGTGAACTTTGCAGTGATATCGATGGATCGGAGGTATATATATCGATCGTCCAAAACGGCACATGTCGTCCTGCGTGCTCTCAGCAGTTCCGAGCCCTTTTTCTTTTCGATCGTACTACTACTGCTGCTGCTGTTGGGAATCACTTTGTGGAACAGGAGCTAACAGCTCCGGTCTAGGTCCCGAGATCCGAAACGTCTCGAAAGGCGATCCGCACTGTTGAACGATCCGCCTTTTTGTCCACGCATCTATACCTATATCAAACCCTTAAGCCTTCCCCTCAGCGCACTCCTACAGTGCCAGCACCCCTCCGCGCTGTCGATCCTCAATCCAACGGTCCCCGCAGTCATTCCCGTGGTCGTTTTACAAAAAAGAACCTGCACTGTCCAGAAACTGCTCTGCAGTCCACACCTTCAAACTACGAAGGATCTGTATGAAATTTCCAGAAACCTCAAGGACTCCGCTGCAAAACTTCACGCACACACCCCTCTCTCTCTCCTTCTCTCTCCCGAGCGACTCCGCCGCCGCCGCCGCCGATGCCGATGCGCATCGCCGCCGCTCTACTCCTCCTCTGGACAAACTATGCACACGGAGATCTCCGCCATCCTGTCCTCTTCATCTTCACCCAGCCTCGCACGTCGGGACGCCCGGAGGGCAACGGAATCGACGTCGCCGTCGTCGCAGGTCGTCGCCGCGGATTTGGTCGCTGCCGGCGACTCCGGCAACCATACGGTCCCGCGCGCCGCCCACTCCACTCCCTTGCACCTCCTCGCGCGGCTCCGCACAGACTCAGGCCCCCGCGCGCGCGCAGCTGCGGCAGCGCGGCCGCGGCCGCCGCCGGCGCGCATGACGTCACCGCTTACGTCACGGCGGGCCCACATGGCAGAAATTTTACATTTTCCATACAAAAAATGACATGTGGGTCCCCCTGCCAGTTTTAGAATAATAATTATAGAAATAATGCTGGAAATAAAAAAACATATCTTTTAATCTGTATTCCAAAAAATATAAATAATATACCAAAATTTGCAGAAAAATGTAATGTGTGTATTTATATCAATTCCATTCATGGTCGAACAACTTTAAAAAAAATTACAACTAACACAATTCCATGCATGATTGAATAACTTTTAAAAAAATAAAATAAAATAAAAGAACCAGCATAACCTTTTTATATTAGTTATGTAGTTTATGGAAATAACATCTGTCAGTCAAACCACCTCCATTTAAATTAATCTTCATGATCTAGGATGCATTTCATTATGTTAAATTGGCCATAACATCCATATTGTTTTCACTTCATCGATAATTATTGAGACATAGTTGTTTCAACCTTATTTCCCAAATAAATATAATTGAATCAAAGAGCAAAATTTAAAATAGAGCATGCTTTACAAAATTTTAAACACTTCGTAGATATTGTTTCACGGTATTTAAATAATTTCCAAGAACTACTAAATGCTGTAATATCAGCACCTTCGACCATATCCACCAACAAAATATGAAAAATATACCAAAATGACCACAAAAAATAAATGTTGCCTACTTACTGCATATGATCAAACTCCAAATTTGAACATTTCCACCTTCAAAATTTCCTCCAAATCTAACTATTTTAGAAATATAAAAAAGAAATCAAATCTATGAAACTTCCCAATTTGAACAATTTTTAAAATCTATACCATTTTTAACCACAAGCTTTCTTTGCATTCCAATAATTTCCAAATCTCCGCATTTCTATAATGTGGACATTTTCCAAATTTCAATTTCACCACAAGAACACAACGTACAAATTTAAATATTTTAAAAATTTAGATGCCTATCAAATCTAACCCTTCTACTAACATCAAACTAATTCAAAATTTCAAATCTACATAACTTTCCAACTTGAATAATTTTCGAAATCTAAACAATTTCCAAACATACGCTCTCTTTGCATTCCAACAATTCTCAAATCTACACAATTTTAAAATATCGACTCTTTTCCATTTTATGCTCATTTAAATTGAGTCAACCTAACAAAGGAGTCCAAGAGAATTATGCATATAATATTTGTTTTCATTTAACTATTCGTCAAACAATTTTTTGCACCTCTACAAAAAAATGTTCGATCAAAGCCCTACAAAAATTCACGAAAAAATTATTCCTTTTTGTGCGACATAATTTTTTTGTAACCTAAAAATAATTTGCTTTCATGCTACTTATATGATGTTAACCTACTCAGATCTTATGCTTCATAACTTTATTACAATTTCCTTCTAACTGTAAATGTACAGATTTATTAATGCTTAGGAGATGTTCGATTTAATCCAATCAAGTTCCAGAGGAAATTAATTAATTTTTCATTCTATGTTTATTTTGTAAGATGGAAGATGCTAAAAGAAAATACCTTATTGGACACTAAAATATTTCTGTTCACACCTTATGCAAGCTGCTTATGTCAAAGTTTGTTCTTGATTTCTTTATATTATATGAAATTTTCTCTTATTGTTAACACTTTATATAGCTTAACAAAAGTTTACCACAAAAGGTCTAAATTCAGTGTCTCTTTCTAATCCAACTCCGACAGTGCTTTAAGACCTAAGCTGACTGTAGCGAACAATAATTTTTTAAGGATACATTTCAATACCATTAATTTGTCATATCATCCATACTAAATGCAGTGCACTGACGTCGTATGTTGATTACTCTTTTCCTTTTCCGATGTTTAGTTTTTTATTGATAGAACACGAATCCGAAGTTGGTTCTGATAACACCAAAGATCCATATTTCGCTGTCAACGAACAACCGGAAAAATATATCAACATGATCACAAAAATGCATGCTAACTAACTATGGCATACAATCAAAAATCCAAACTTAAATATTTTTAAATTTCAATAAAATTTTGAACGCCTTACAAGACTGGTCATTTTACTAACGTAAAAAGAAATCAAATCTAGAAAACTTCCCACATTTGAACATTTTCCGAAATCTGAACAATTTTTTAACATAACCTCTCTTTGCATTTCAATAATTTCAAATTTCCACACTTTTTAAATAAGGACATTTCCAAATTTTAATTTTACCACACGGGCGTGGCGGTGTCGCTGCGCAAAATTTTCCTAGTCTTCACTTAAACCTCCCGATTGTACTCCTTGGGTTTATCCGAGATACGGAGTACGTACGTATACTCGCAGGAGTAGCTTGTTGCGACAAATCTGCTGTGGCCGGCGCTGGGTCACTGCCGCGTCGGGTACGTGCGTTGTTCATCGGTGCACTGAGAAAAAGGGCACAGCACCTGCGTCAAGGACGTAAACAGATGCGCACTTGAGTCGATCTCCACTGCAATGCATGCATGCCGTGCGTACCCGTGTTCTCCCGGAGGTTGACGGTTTGCAGGCAAATATATGGTCGATCGTGGTGCATCAGAGGGAGCGATGTGTGGCCACTGGGTTTGGAGCTGAGACTGCAGGGGAGGCAAAACGGGCAGAGCTAGCTGGAGGATGACATGCATGCGCTCTGGCTGCCCGCTTGTACACCAGGACAGGAGTGGGCTCCCACACCTCGCAGCTCAGCTGAGCCGTTCAAAAAAAAAAAGAGAGTACGCCACCGTGCCCCATGTATGACTGGCCGGCTCTACCTGAACGCACATCCACGCACGCTAGCCGCTAGGTAGAGGCGAGAGTAGACTAGGGCATCGTACGTAGTCTTGGAGATCGATCTCCACCCAGCGACTGTAGTGTACCAGTTCCAGTTTTGAGGAGACAGCGACTCCACCGTTCCCCATTGGCCATTTGGCCTGCCTCTGAGGTCTGAGCGCAGGCTCATGCAGTCATGCAGCCGCAGTGCAGGCACCAGTGGGCATGCATGCCTTGCAGATGCAGATCCCCCGGCCTCGATCGTCGGTCTCTCGCATGCGTGCGCCCTGCTCGCTCCAACCTGTGTGCGCGTGCAATGGCGGGAGGCCATCCGCAATCGCATCCATGATTGGCCATTTGCGTGTGCAGATCACCAAGTATTAGTGCGTGTTTGGTTCGAGACAACCAATTAGTCCCAGCGTACCGATGGACATAGTATGAGGACCGATGCACGGGTTTGGTGTTTGGTTGGTTGCATTGGCAGTGGCGATGTTTGGTTGGTCCCAGCCTCTCTAAAATGGTTGACTGGAGTCTGGAGGCAAAAATGGCATGTTTGGTTGGTCGAGCGAGAGTCTCGTTCATACTCACACGAAACTTAAAAAGGCTAAAGAAGTTAGCCCGTGGGAACGCTCGTTCGGCCATTTCTACAGAGCCGGATCGAGGCGAGCGCGAGGGGAAAAGGCGTACGCGGGGATGCAACGATGAAAATGGTGGGTGACGAAAAATCGGGATCGCGGTATGGCGCGAAAACTAATCTCACCCGTTTTAATCCGTCACCTCCGGCGGACGTACAAATCCCATATTATTTTT
The DNA here is from genome assembly GCA_947311845.1 of Poa pratensis. Taxonomy (NCBI): domain Eukaryota; kingdom Viridiplantae; phylum Streptophyta; class Magnoliopsida; order Poales; family Poaceae; genus Poa; species Poa pratensis. The sequence continues at coordinate 16,019,334 of CAMZMU010000107.1, forward strand.
TGTCAGTGACAATGGCGGCGACGACTTAGATTTGTGGCGGCGACTTAGAGTTGAGCGGACCAAGATCTCCGTCTTGTCTGACTCATCTCCGGCACAGGGAGGTCGAGGTACTCGTCTCACATGGCGGTAAGCATCATTTCGGTTCAGGCCTAACTCTTGTTAGTCTATCATCATAGAGCAGTTTGTCGCAGTTAGAGTGGTGTAATCAGATATGGTCCATAGTTTCTCCGATACCAGAAGAAGATAGCGAATATGAACTACATCTACAACTGCAACGACGTAAAAAGTATTGAACATGCTGCGAATGGGTATACCCCTTTTGCCCAGACGTTTATGAAGAGGGTGTTGTTACAAGATAGCATGCACACCTTTGTGGAGGAGCAATTAGCTAGCAATGTTCTTTTATTTTGTAGGTCATAACCAGATGTTATCCCTATTTCAAGCAATTCTTGTATGTGGCTAGAGATCTGAGAGTAAGATATGATCAAGACATCATATGGTCAAACTCCAGAGAAGATACATATAGGTGATATCCGTATTTCAAGGTGATCAATTCAGATTTGTTAGTTCATCTCACGACGTCATTTTGTTCATGTCATCACATAACTATATTCGCATAATTGATCGTACTCATGTGACTAGTAGAGCATCGATGACACAGTCTGACGGATACATGGTAGAAAGCACTACACGAGTCAAACTGTGCTTGCTACTCGTGATTTCGATTTTAAGTTCACATATGTGCTAACTGGTTGGGAAGTATCAGCTCATGATGCAAACATTCTTGCTGACAGCGTGAGTCGGCCTGACATGATCAATATTCCGGATGGCAAGTTCTACCTAATAGATGTTGGATATGCATGTCGTCCTGGTGTTTTCCATTCTTCAGGACTATCCGGTACATCTTAATATAAGTTGTACGCAAAGCATTATCCTAAGTAAACTTTTATCTTAGAGCTATAATTGAGAGGGGATTTGTTGTTTTAAAAAACAGAGGTTTGAGTTTTTTTTTGGGAGCAAAAACAGAGATTTAAGTCGTTTGACGGTCCGGCGACGCTTCCGCGGTGAGCCCGAGCTCATGGAATGGAAAGCCCATGCATGCGGAGAGCCCACTAGTGGCTGCGATCACATGGCCAAAATTGTACATGGTGGTACGTACTCCGTACGTGTTTGCAACGACCCTATGAGCTAGCCAGGCTTCTCAAGCGGACTGAACTGGCCGGTAATTTAGGCGGTAAAGATCGTCGTGGTGCTGTTTTAAACTGTAGCAATGCATGTGTACAAGAACCAGCACCGACGATCAGTAGTTCAGTACAGGACTATAAACAGTACTCGACCGGTTGGATGAACTAACCGTACGTACCTCGTGCTCGATCTATCGTGAATTCGTGATATGTATATTATCACGCTTGACCAGTTTGAGTTCTACCAGAGAAATTGCGGCTGCTAGCCGTTTGTTCGCAGCAAACTGACAGTCCTTCAAACATCAATTAAAACGCGTACGTACTACAGTCTACTGTACGTGCTAGCTCTCTGTTGGATCATGATCTTGTGTTGGTTCGGGAACTAGTTAATGGGTGATGTAGTCTCTGGCTGGCATGGTCTGATACGGTTGACAGAGCTGCCTGCGTGTGTGTTCAGAGAGTCGGATATCCATAACATTATCTCGCGTGGCTAGAGCTCTGGTAATCTGACAGTTCGAATTAATACGCATCAGTCTCGCCATCGCTGCATATGTGCAGATACTGTTGGGAAAATCCAGTTACTTATAGCGCCTAATCACAATAATTAGATAGTCATCGTAAAAAACTATAATTAGATCAGAAAATCAATGCATGCATGATGCGTGCGTATGTACATACACATCGAGCTATGATTTCAGGTGGGATGGGACAGGGACATCCCGTCCGACCAAGACTGCTGCTCCACTTGTCTCGTGCCCCACAACCCACTTATCTCATGAACGAAAAAAAATGGGCTTTCTCGGGATGTCTCGGCTGTCCCGTCAAAACATCCCCAAACCCGGATGCTCCGTCGCATCGCCGCTCTCCGCCCGCCGCCCGCCGCGCGCGGCGGCGGCGCCCGTCGCCGACGCCGGCTACTCCTTCAAGTCCACCTCCCTCACTCTGAAGCAGCCGCGCGCCCGTGACCACGCCTTCGACGTCCAGAAGCGCGTCCGTCGCTTCCTCGCGCTCCATGCCCTGCTCCTCTACGCCGCCTCCCCCACCGCGCCCTCGGGCGCCTTCTCCGCGGCCGGGAGCGGCGCCGCCGCGCTCCGCCAAGAGGACGACCCCATCTCTTCCCCGCGCCCTGCCGTCATCCTCCGCCTCCGCAAGCTGCTCCTCCTCGCGCCCCCGCACCACCGCATCCGCCTCGAGAACATCCGCATCCTCCGCCGCGATCTCGGCCTCCCGACGACTTCACCGACTCCATCATCCAGTCCAACCCCGCCCTCTTCCGCCTCACTCCCGACGGGTTCGTCGAGCTTGTGCCCTCCCCGGAGACCCACCCGACCTCACCATCGCCGCCGTCGAGCGGGAGGAAGGTAAGGGACGCGGTGGCGCTCGCCGGTGGAGCGAAGGAGTTGGAGGGGCAGGGCGGCGCGTACCGGCATAGCAGAGGAAGGGGATGGGCGCGGCGGCGGTCGCCGGTGGAGCAGAGCAGAGGAAGGGGATGAAGGAGGCGGGATACACGGGATTCCGATGGGCTAGGTGGGCTCATCCCGGTAAACCCGTACGGGACTAGTGGTTATTTTAACCGGGACAAATGGGTTGTTTTAGGTGGGATGGGAGGCGGGATTGGTGGGAAATCCTATCCCACCTGCAATCTTACATCGAGCATATGCATGTCGCGCGCAATAATAATGCAAACGATCTCGGCGAGCTGGATGATGCTCCCGTGAACAGGTGTGCGCCAGCCGCCAGCGGTACGTGCGTGTTCTTCAGGGCAACTCCAACACGCCGACCCATTTGGTACGTTTGTGTCCGTTTCTGTCCGATTTGGGAAAGATGACGGCCCAATGCGCCGACGCATTTGGTCTGGCGTCCGTTTTTCTGTCCGCGCGAACCAATTTCCGGCCCAAATTTGAGCCGGTTTTGCGTCGGCGCGGACATGCGTGGATACGACTCGTGTTCGCCACGTGTCCTCCCTCATCGCTCTCCTGGCCCGCCAGTCAGCCTCACCGAACGGCCACCTTAAATGCGGTGGTGGAGGTCTTTATATGGCCACCGGCGGGTAAACCCTAATCCACAAACCCTAGCGCCGCCGCCGCCACCATTCCTAGCCACGGACGCATCGCCTCCTGCACCTTTCCTCGGCCGACAAGATGGATCCGCCGTGCCCGCCGCAGCACCTTGTGGACGAGGTCGAGCGAGCTTGGCAGAGCGTGCTCGGGCGCTACCGCGGGAGCTTCTCCCGCCGCATGCCCACGAGCCCGGCGTGGAGAGGCATGCCCAGCTACCGGCCGCCGGCTCCGTTGCCGGATCCGGTGAGAAGGGCCTACGAGCACGTGTGGTCCGACGTCCCTGACCCCGAGGAGGATGCTTACGCCGTCGTGGTGGCGTGGGGCTCCACGGCCCCATATGGCGGCTGGACAGACGGCTCGATGTGGGGCGGCGGGCTCGAGGAGGGCATCCACGACATCCAAGGCTCCGAGGAGGCCGCGATGCAGACCTCCCACATGCAGCTGAACACGCAGAGGGTGGCCAACTTCATGGCGCAGGCCAACGTTGTAGCGGCTGCAGCCGCCGACGTCGCCACACCTCCTCCCGGCGTGAAGGACGAGGACAAGGACGACGACTTCGACTGGAGCGACGGCGGGGACGGGCAGGAGGGAGAGCCATGGCGACGTGCAGATGCAGGAGGCCATGGAAGGCTCCTACAAGTCCGTCCGCGCCGACGTACCCGGCGAGCCAGGATTGCCCGCGAGCTCAAGGAGAAGGAGGCCACTCAGTTGGCGCGGGCGACCCGCGCCTCATTGCAGGTGGCTCGTGCCCTCCGCCGCAAGCGTGCGCGCGAGAGCGAGGCGGCCGTGCCGGCAGTTCCCGCGGCTCCCCCTAGGCATGCAGCCGCCGGCAGTGCGCCATTACGCGCGGGCAATTTTGTTAAAATAGCTGGCGCCACTACCTAAACCCTAGCGCTAAACGAGGATAGCTGGAGGAGCCAGCTAGTCCTCCCGCGCAGACGGTCCTCTGGCAGGAAGAGCCAGCAAGTCCGTTCCCGCACCATGGGAGCGAGACCACCGCCGCCCACACGCGGCAAATTTTGTTAAAATTGCCGGCTTCTCCATCGCCCGTAACCTGAAGGACCTACTATTCAACCTATGATTAGTTTAAATCTATGTTTAGGATAGAATGGTTTCTATAAATTATGTAATCGTGATATGTAATATTAGTTCTGATGAAATAAAATAGAAATTTGAAAAAGAAAACGGACATGCCGGACCAAATGGGTCCAGTGCGTTGGGTTCACTGGACAGAAAATGCCCGACATGGGCGGACGTTGTCCGTTCGACGACCCAAACGACCAAAAAAAACGGACAGAAAATGTGTCCGTTTGAATCGGCACGTTGGAGTTGCCCTTGCATACGTCGACGGACCAAAAGAGTAACCTTTTCTCGACCGTGAGCCGATCGGTCCTGCTGCTAGTGCTCCCGCGTTCCATGTGCTGCTCCCGATCGGTAACGCCGTAACGGCACGGCGGTGTCATGTAGGGCGATCCTGGCCGGGTCGCAACGGGCGCGTACGTGTGGTCGCATGCACCGATCGATGCATGCAGCAGATCAGTCATGGGGCAGAATGCACACGAGAAAAAAGTGTGCGATGTTCAGATGTGGTATCCGCAGAGGATAAGAAACAGCTTTCGGACGGAGTAGCTGCGTGTTATCAGTGCACTTGTGCTACTGGGATATTTAATTGCTATTGCTAAACAAGAAATCAGCAAGCAGCGGCCACTAGCCCACTAGCACGGCGAGGCAGCTACGGCCCAAAATGTTGCTCATGGTCCTGCGTGGCTGCAATATTCGATGGGCTGGCGTCAGCCTTTGGGCTGGTAATTTGTTATCTATGAAGGCCGAACCAACACGAAGAAATAAAACTTCTTAAAAAAAACGAAAAATTTAAGCCGCGAGAAAACACGAAAAATTAAAATTGTATCAGAGCCAGGTTTCGATCCTGGGACCTGAGGGTTATGGGCCCTCCACGCTTCCGCTGCGCCACTCTGATTTGTTGTTAAAATTGCAATCTGCCTAATTACCAATATTTTGAGTGGTAGTATACAGTTTTTCTATATTGATGATGACCTAGTCTATTTCTAACTCCGATTAGATTTTCCTAGCACTCGATTGCTCAGTGGCTCTAGTCATCCTTAGGAGTACAAGTTAGACTGCCGTTAATTAGAAGCTACTACTTGTTATGGCACTTCCAACAAATCAGGTACTCCCTCCGTTTAGGTTTATAAGTCCTCTACGTATTCCTAGGTCGTGAATTTAACTAATATAATATAAAAATTTAAATACAAAAATTATACCATTAGAAAATATAAAGTCTGAATTTTCTAATTATATATTTTTTACAATATATAAATCACATTATGTTGCTCAAATTTACGACCTAGAGATACGTAGAGGACTTATAAACCTAAACGGAGGGAGTATTACATCCGTGTCGTTGAGTGCTATCTTTCCAATTCTCAAATGCGACACGCCAGGCCATGAGCTGCTAAAAGAGACGCTTTAACTAGAAATATTAGATAAGCACGAACAAGAGCGTTACGTACGTGCGTGGCAGAAAATTTAAGAGATCAATTATATGCATGCATCGTGGAGACATGCGGTTCGCAGTAGAAGCTTGCAGATAATTGCATGGTGGTACGATGGTGATGGGCATCGTCGCTTTCGTGCGTGCGAGTGCGAGTGTACTGCCATCATGCGTTATTCGTCGAGCTAATCAGCTGTACCAAATCCATCTTGGAATGTCATTTTGTCCCCTGAACCGCAAATGTCCAGCTAATTTCCGCTACCAGAAACAAAAATCGGTGTCACTTGTCGGTTCTTTTACAGCTGTTTTGCTCCGGTGGATTTGGTAATCTACAAAGCGAGTAGAGTTTTTTTTCTCTTTGAACAAGAGAGAATGGCCTTCCTGAATTACAGAGGTCGGTTTGGGTACATATTGCAGAGGACACCAGCAAAATAAGAAATTACAAAACAGTCCTTACAGTTTTTGAATAGAACCCTAAATAGCTCACAAGGACTCCATCGCCAACCTCTCTCGACGCTACCAGGGACAAAACAACTGGGAGAAGCAAGCATGATGAATGCCGACGAGAAACCATCGAACCGGAGGTTGAACGAGCGCCTTCAATGGTGCCTAGAGAGGTCGCTTGCACTGCCCAAGATCACGGTGGCAGGATAAGACCACCATGTGGGGATCTCCAATTTGCAACTCCGAACTTTCCCCCGACCACCTGGAGTCGTTAACAGCAGGATCAATGAACTGTTTCTCCCTGCTAGCACCCCGCCAAAGAAGAAGAAGAAGTCAACAGCGTCACCACACAAAGCTAGGCCGCCACCACGAGGTAGGGCCTTATTGGAGGAGTTCACGTTGGAGTTTCTCTCCACCACCTTCAGCTCCACCGCCGGAGGGGAGCAGAGTAGTATTTTATCGGTTAAAAAAATAACTGAAGTTCTGTTTCGGCAAAAAAAAATGAAGTACTAGATTTGTCGTTAGTCAAATTTCTCTATCTTTGAGCGAATTTACAGGAGGAATGTGTCAATATCTACAATGTCAAATTAATTTAATACAAACATATATTGTACGATGAATCTAATAGAACTAAATTGGTGTTGTAGATGTTTGATATATTTTTCTACAAAATTGGTCAAACTTAAAATAGTTTGACTTAGCACAAATCTTGAACTTCGATTAGTATATTTTACAACAGAGGGAGTAGTTAGGTATTAGTCATCACGAGTAGGATTTACCAGCCGAACAACTGACAGCAAGTAACAATCCTCCTATTTTTTTTCCCCCTAAAACAAACGAACCAGCCGGGCAGAGCTAATTTTTTTTAAATAATACATTTTATTACAGAAAATCGAAAAATATTACACGGATTGAGAGTTTTTCAAAAATAATACGGCCTAATTTGCGGCCAGGACGATAGGCACCTATCGTCGGGGGCCAAGACGATAGGGTCGTCGTCCGTCGGCTGCATGCGGCGCAGGACCTTATCGTCGGCGGCCAACACGATTAGTACCTATCGTCGGGGCCACAACGATAGGTACTAATCGTCCAGGGCCTGGACGATTAGTGCATGCATGCGTGCATCCGTTGCTCACGTTAGCAAAACAATAGCAGACGATCAGCTCGACGTGCGTGCTCGCCGGGCTGCCGTGCATGCTCGCCGTGCGTGCGGGCGCTCGCCGGCTGGCCGTGCATGCTCGCCGGGCTATCCGTGTGCACTCGCTGGCTCGCCGGACTATCGTGTCGTGCGGGCGCTCGCCGACGCGGACAGACTGGCCGTGCATACTCGCCGGGCTGCCGTGCTAGGATGTGTGCACTCGCATACGCACGCATGCATGCACGCAGGAGCCCGAGCTGGCTGTGTGTGCACTAGCACTCAACGATCGATCGATTGAACTGCTCGAGCTGGCTAGCAACGAAACCACACACGTCAACGGCGAGCCAGCGAGTGCACACACGGCTAGCCCGGCGACCACGCACGGCGCGCCTGCACGCATGGCAGCCCGGCGAGCACGCACGTCGAGCTGATCGTCTGCTCTTGCTTTGCTAACGTGAGGAACGCATGCATGCACTAATCGTCCAGGGCCTGGACGATTAGTACCTATCGTTGTGGCCCCCGACGATAGGTACTGATCGTCGACGACAGGCCTCTCGGCCGCGTGGGCTGGCCCACCCAAGACCTAATCGTTGTGGCCCCCGACGATAGGCACTAATCGTCTTGGCCCCGACGATTAGTACCTATCGTTGTGGCCGCAAATTAGGGTGTATTATTTTTGAAATAATCTCAGACCGCGTAATATTCGTCGATTTTCCGTAAAAAAATGTATTATTTAAAAAAAATTAGCCCGGGCAGAAGAGCAAACTCGCTCGTCTCGTTTCCCCTGCCTTCTTCCTTTTCGTTCATCGCCTCTCCTCCCCACTCCCACCGTCCCGTCCACCCACCTCGCGGCCCGGAAACCCTAGCCAGCCGCCGGCGGCGAAGCGGACCCACCGGCGGCGGCGAGGATGAGCGGCGGGGGCCCACCCAGGAAGCGCAACTTCAAGATCGAGGCGTTCAAGCACCGGGTCGAGCTCGACCCCAAGTACGCCGAGCGGACATGGAAGGTCCTCGAGCACGCCATCCACGAGATCTACAACCACAACGCCAGTGGCCTCTCCTTCGAGGAGCTCTACAGGTCGGTCCACCGATCCTCCCCACCCCAGCCCGTCCTAAGCTAGCCTGCCTGATCTTGACGTCCCCGCCGCCGAGCGCTGATCCTCCTGCTTTGTTAGATAACACGTCCGTCTCAACCTGTGTGAATTCGGAAATAATGTGGTTCCGGGGTCGAGGCTGTGTGCAATTCGAGCTGGAACGTGATAGTATTTTGTGAAATTTAGCTGTATATTTTCCTATCCCTAGAGTACACTGATGGCAGAAATTAATCTATCTGAGAGAATTTCACTTCAGTGTTTCTGACCCTACCGATTTTGCGGAAATAAACAGCTTTTTTTGTGGCTGCCAACGAATACCAAAGTTAGCTGTCGATGTTATATTCCACTAGATGTATCAGTCACATGGTTCATATTTACTTGTCATATAAATGTCTAGTCTAGTGCCTGCTGAACTCTTGTGTAGCAGAATGCAGATAGTTCGTAGTAAATTACTGTAGGTGCAGCCGTGCAGGGGTGGATGTAGTTACATACTAAGGGCTATTGTGTTATGACCTTAGTCTAATTCGCGGTTCTCTTTCCATGCAGGAGTGCCTACAATATGGTGCTTCACAAGTACGGAGAGAAGCTCTACAACGGCCTTGAGAGCACCATAACATGGCGCTTGAAGGAAATATCGAAATCGATAGAGGCTGCACAGGGTGGTTTGTTTTTGGAAGAGCTGAACGCCAAGTGGATGGATCACAACAAGGCATTGCAGATGATCCGGGATATTCTAATGTACATGGACCGGACTTATGTCCCGACATCCCATAGGACACCTGTTCATGAGCTTGGTCTGAATTTGTGGAGGGATCATATAATTCACTACCCGATGATCCATGGTCGGCTGCTTGACACCCTTCTTGATCTTATTCACAGAGAAAGAATGGGTGAAGTGATCAACAGAGGCCTGATGAGGAGCATAACGAAGATGCTAATGGATCTTGGTCCTGCTGTGTATCAAGATGATTTTGAGAAACCATTTTTGGAAGTTTCAGCTAGCTTCTACAGTGGGGAATCTCAAGAGTTCATTGAATGTTGTGATTGTGGGAACTATCTTAAGAAGGCTGAGAGGCGGCTCAATGAGGAAATGGAGCGTGTCTCACACTACTTGGATGCTGGCAGTGAGGCCAAGATAACTAGCGTGGTGGAGAAAGAGATGATTGCCAATCACATGCATAGATTGGTCCACATGGAAAACTCCGGCCTTGTCAACATGCTTATAGATGACAAATATGAAGATATGGGAAGGATGTACACCTTATTCCGAAGGGTTCCTGATGGTCTATCAACAATTAGAGATATGATGACTTCTTACCTGAGGGAAACAGGGAAGCAGTTAGTGACGGATCCAGATAGGCTGAAAGACCCAGTGGAATTTGTCCAGTGCTTGTTAAATGAGAAGGACAAGCATGATAAGATCATCAATGTTGCTTTTGGCAATGATAAAACCTTCCAAAATGCTCTGAATTCATCCTTTGAGTTCTTCATCAACTTAAACAACAGGTCACCTGAATTCATATCATTGTATGTTGATGACAAACTCCGCAAAGGACTGAAAGGGGCAACAGAAGAGGATGTGGAGGGTATATTGGACAAAGTCATGATGCTGTTTCGGTACCTTCAGGAGAAGGATGTGTTTGAGAAGTACTATAAGCAGCATTTGGCGAAAAGGCTTCTGTCTGGCAAAACTATTTCTGATGATGCTGAGAGGAGTATGATAGTTAAACTCAAGACAGAATGCGGGTACCAGTTCACCTCTAAATTAGAGGGCATGTTCACTGACATGAAGACATCTCAGGACACCATGCAGGATTTCTATGCCAAGAAGTCTGAGGAACTTGGGGATGGCCCTACACTTGATGTCCACATTCTCACAACAGGCTCTTGGCCAACGCAACCCAGCCCTCCCTGCAGCCTCCCACCTGAAATACTTGCAGTATGTGAGAAGTTCCGCGCATATTATCTTGGAACTCACAGTGGCCGGAGATTAACATGGCAGACAAATATGGGAACAGCTGATATAAAAGCCACATTTGGGAAAGGCCAGAAGCATGAGCTGAATGTATCCACTTATCAGATGTGTGTTCTCATGTTGTTTAATACTTCGATGTATTGACCTACAAAGATATCGAACAAGCTACTGAGATACCTGCCACAGACCTAAAGAGATGTCTCCAATCTCTTGCTTGTGTCAAGGGGAAGAATGTTCTCCGTAAGGAGCCCATGAGCAAGGACATATCAGAGGATGACACGTTCTACTTCAATGACAAGTTTACAAGCAAGCTTGTTAAGGTGAAGATCGGGACTGTGGTGGCGCAAAAGGAATCTGAGCCAGAGAAGCATGAGACTCGTCAACGGGTTGAAGAGGACAGGAAACCTCAAATTGAGGCTGCCATTGTCAGGATCATGAAATCCAGGAGAGTGTTGGATCATAACAGTATTGTTTCTGAGGTTACCACGCAATTGCAAGCGCGGTTCTTGCCAAACCCTGTTATCATAAAGAAACGGATAGAATCTCTAATTGAACGTGAGTTCTTAGAAAGGGACAAAGCCGATAGAAAATTATATCGCTATCTTGCATAAAACCCACCATGTGACAGATATTTCATGACCAGGTGGCTTCCTTGTATTCCTGTAAAAACATTTTCTGTTATGCTTGAGTTCAGTTTTATTTGCTGGACATTGTCCACTGAAATCATAGCAGCTATTGAATATGGTTATTGATCGATTGAAATGGAGATGTCTCTGCAACAGGTTACTAGCCCAGCATTTCTGTTATGCACACTTCTTGTTCATTCAGAGTTTCATGTGCCATATATAGTACAATGGATTTGATTTGTCACATTTTCCTTTTTTGTCCCTGAGATAATGCTTTTCAGTTCTGAACTCTGATACATGTGAAGGTTCATACACTATATCCAACTTCTACATTTGTTTCGGTAGATCTTTATCATCAAGTTTAGTTAACGTTCCTTGCAAGTTTAGAACACAGTACCGGTGATCCCAAAATCCAATGCTCCCAGTCATGAAGAATAATATTACATGCAAGATAATTTGTTAAAACTTTCCAGTTGGCATGTGAATGATTCTTGCTGCATACGACCAACGTTGATAGATTCAAAACTCAGATGGTACATAAATTTGGAAAAATGGAAGATATATCCAAGAATTCTCCAAAGTCTAAAATAAGGAACCTTCAGAAATTGTCCTGAACATTTTCTAACATAAGCTTGGAAATGATAAATACTGCTTAGCTGATCTCCTACTAGCAAGTTTGTCCTTCGTTGAGCAGTGTGAGTTGAAATCGACAACATATCCCGAGAAAGAGATCACCCGTATATCTCATGTACCAATGGAAGTCCAGAACTTGCTAAATTTCTGCTATGTACAAAAGTAAGCATGCATGATTGGGACTTGTGTTTTCTGCTCCTCTGATCACAGCAGAATACATCAATGATTTCTCCTGTGCCCGGGTACTGTAAAACCAGGAGGCCGCCGCGAATTGTACTAAGCAGCGTTGAATGCATGATACCTGTCTCGTAATGAAATAGACTGGTCTTGCCCTCAATTCCTCAATGCAATCTTAGCTTGGCATTGACGAATTAGATTTATTCATACGAAGATTAGTTGGTGGTGGATCTGCAGTTTTGTTAGTTCGGTGATGGAAGAGTTTAGTTACTGCTCTTCTTTCACAGTCCTGTTTCAAAAATAAATTAAAAGGCACCGTATTAGGATTCTATGTGAACCTGTTTAAGCATTGATGCGCTGAAAAGATGAATTTGTATGTTTTCTTTTGTTACCAATGAGAAGCTATAAATATTACACAATTTCAGCAAAAACTTTTTAAGTGTGGACTGCCATTGGCGGTAATTATCAGCAAGTATTAACTAAGATTAAAAAAACAGCACACTAGGAGGAACTCAGCCAGCAAAAGAAAGGCTTTAAGGAGAACATTTATTACCTTAAACATATTTAGGTGAAATGGCTTCCTGTGTTCATTCTCCTGAGCTTCAAGTAAGTGTATGTAAAACTCAATTGATCACGTGAGGTGAAACGGTTGACTTCATTGAACCAAAGGCATGAAAATAAATTAGACATTGGTGTATGGCACGAACAATGAAAGATCCTTCAGGCACATCTGCACAATTATTATACACTAGATCAGTTCATTTCCTCGAAGAAAATTTATTGAACATAAGTAAATGCTACTTACAACTTGGTAGAACAGGCTCTTGGCCGGACGCATTAAACTTCACAAGACCGTCAGACTGGTAAAAGTAAAATTGCTCGTCGATAGCAGTGTGATTGTACTTGTTTAAGCGCTTGTTCTGAAGCACTTCCTCCCAGACACAGGTGCGATCATAGTGCATTGAAATGGCATATTCTGCTTTCTTTCTCCATAAGAAATACTCAATGATAAGCATTGGATCAGCATGAAGACGCAGTTTGCTATCCAACCAAATGGAGTACCTAAAAGGTAAAATATGTTATGTTAGCCACGGAGAAAGAATGCATATATAGGCAATATATATTAGAAGTTGATGAGCCGACATGCATGAGTCATCAACCAGTTAGTACCAAATAATTGCAGGTGCTTTAAAAAATATAATTTCCTTTGCAGAAGTATAGGGTACTCTACAGATTCTCCAAGCAACTAGATATTGCGGACAAATCCATCCACAAAAAACTTACAAGGCAGATGGGAACAGTCGCTGAGCCAGAAGTTTTGGCACCTTTCCTGCTCTCCGCATATCTTTGTAGGGTAAGTTCTTAACTACAACAATTCTCCAAAGCCCAATGGATCCATTTTCATCAGGGACGTCTCCTTCAGAGGAAAGGGTTGCCAACGTTAGCTCATCCAGGAACATGATGAAGCATACATTCTTCTTAGAGTATGAGCTGATCTGTGAGAATTTTAAACTGGTAATGTCTGACATCGTGTAATAACACCGATGGTAGAAGTAAAGAATATTGCTAAAGCATGCAATTGTCATGAAATAAATAGCACAAGAGATTTCCATGGAGCAAACGATAGTAACTTGCGATTTTGCATCTAAAAAACATGGTACTTTTGTTACATTGCATGCACAAAAAAGGAACGAGAACATTACCTTGCTTTTAGTTGGTCTCCTCAAGTAATCAGAGCCTCCAAAAATGCACGATGACACCACAACACGGCAGGTATCCATATAAGCCCTGTCATGTTCATGCAAATGAAATCCTCTACTAGGGTAATACTCTGGACCTTCTACAAAACCACAGTGGAGACTTTGATTTTGCGCATAGTATGTCTCCTCTCTTTCCTTAAGACTCTGGTGCCCACCAAACAATGATCCATCGCTAGCCAAATGTTCTTCCTTCAAGATATAGCTCAATGAAAACTGTGTAAAATTGTTGTAGTCAGGAGGCTCCACAAGATTGTCAACAGACGGCAAAAACTCAATTTCACAGGGCACATCTGCAATAGAATTTCATTCCGTATGTCAACTTTTCAGCAGATACAGCAGCTATTATAGAACTGAGGAACATCAATTTTTTTAGTCCATCATTTACATGGTTCCATTTAGCACATAAATAGATGAGCAAATGCCTGGTGTCAGGCTTTGTGTCAAGTTGGAGTCATGAACAACATCAATCAAGGCAGAAAAAAGAGAGAGAGAGAGAGAGCATATATTCTGAAGTAGAACCATCAGAGCCTATCGACATGTTTGTTCCAACTGAGCACATCTAAGATAAAAGTTGGATCACTGATTTGCTTACATTGGATTAAAAATTGCAAAATTTTAGGAACTCAATATTTAGAGAGTAAAAGCCAGAAGATCTCTTACAACGCTTGTGAGGTTTCTTTGTTCCCTTGAAGGGTTCTAACTCTTCTTTAGTCCTGGCATAAAAGCAAATCTGATGATTGACCTTCTAGTGATACCCGAAGATGTGTGCATATAGCCATATACACATTACACATTTACATACGGGGAATGGTAAGTGTGCACTTACATAGAGTCATTTTTGTTGACCGTGGAATTGAGTGTGTACCTCTTAGCTATTCCCTTCCCGGCATTATCCGTATTAATCAGACCGTGGTGCATCGCTGCAAAGCAGAAAAGCATCATCCAAGAGAAGTTTGAGAACGCTAACAAAAAAAGTTGCCCGTGTCACTCTAACAAGTATATCTGGTCCACACGAAGGTTCTAGATAGTAGGGTTCAGCAACAAATTTATTTCTTACACAATTTGTCTGCACGCCAAATAATATGATGACAATGGACGATTTCATAGCCTTCTGATGAAACAGTAAACTTTAACAGCTTTTTTTTTTTAAATTAAACTTTAACAGCTAAACATTATGCAAATACGTAGTAGGTAAACATTATGCAAATACCTAGTAGGTAGGTTATACATTTACGCCACGAGATTGAGACGCTCGTCATGAGATTGATTGCGTATCTGTCCCCTCACAGACGCAACATCTTACAGAACACTAACCCCGGGAATTATCACAAATCGAACATGTGGATGACATTGCAAGCAAACCGCACTGGAGGTTCGGAACGCTTACCGTGGAAAGGGAGGCTGGAGTGGAGACGAAGGAGAGGTAGGCGAGGGTTAGGAGCGCGAGGGCGAAGGCCGGGAGGAGGAGCAGGCGGCAACGACGCCGCGGCCGTCGGGAATGGCGGCGGGGCCCGGCCGCGGCCGGGGCGGATGTCGTAAGGCGGTGCTCCGGCATACGCCGACACGGCGCACCCGCGCGCGCGCGCTCCGGCCAGTCGCGGAGATGGTACCGCAAGAGCGTCGTGGCCGAAATCTCTCGTGCTGTTCCCGTGTCTTCCTCCCTATTTTAGGGGCGCGACACTGTTCCAATTTTCCAGTGACAGGTTGGCGTAGGGATCTTGGAATATGTAATTTGGACAAAATATAGTGCCAATTTGGCATAATATGCATTTTCCTCATATAATTTGGCACAATGCTGTAAATTTGGAACATGCAAACTATATGTTCTCGTATAATTTGGTAGAAACTTTTTTCAGACGATGCAGGGTTGCAGTATGTCACAGCTAGTATGAACTTTGTCACATTGGTGGCCCATGGGTGATGAGGCACTTGATTTACATTTGTGTCAACCAATGTTCAGAGCAGGTGTTCTTTCTGTGTCAACCACAGTAACCTCATGATCAGAGTCAGAGTTTACTCGTTTCAGCTGCAGTAAATTTTGAAGAATGCCCTCCTCTCTGTGTCTTGGTCAGGATTAAGGAGTAGTTAGTTTAGCTATTTACTGATCATCGTAATCAACAGAAATATATCTCAAAGACTCAAAGTGGCAAATCTGATGCAGTGTTACCACAACGATCTTCGTAACTAAGTAACTAACAGACACAATTCAGTTTGTCAACTTCCAGCAAACATACCCAGAGCGCCTGACTGCCATCAAAACTACAGAACGAAGTTGCCAAATAATACCCCACAAAATAGGAATTTCAAGATGTTACTGTGGTCAAACAATGATCAGCAGAAACAAAACTAGTTCTGTACAGATGATCCATAAACTGTGGTCAAACAATGATCAGTATAAACTAAACGAGTTCTGTACAGCTCATCATGGATCATCTGCAAGTAATTATACACAGCAGTAAGAAGCTTATATGTCCAACATTCATCCGTCACTGGTATCAATACACTCACACACACAAAGGAAGAAGAGAAAAGAAGAACTCAATGCTGCATACTGAATACAGTGTAAATATCACCCTTCTTTGTTAACATCACCATGGATGGAAGTACAGACCAATCCAGAGGAGACAAATCCAAGTGGATGCTGAGTATTCTTTGATACAATACAATACTTTACCCGGTATACCTTGATACAAGATGGAACACCCAAACCAAATTAAAAAGGTGTAGAAAATAAGAAAAACCCTCAGTATACGAACCAGGACGCGACTTCTACAGCATATGCGTAGTTAGAAAATCTGGAGCGACAGAACGGTGAGTATAGTACCTAAATGGAACAAGAATCAGAGACTATGCGTGCATTAATCGGTCTTGGTTTGCTCTACTAATTTAACTGGCCTTGACTCGAACCCCCCTCCTTTTCGCTGCTCAAGAGAGTAGGGCATATATGTCCCCAGCATCTTGTCCCAAAGGACAAAGAAAGGTTGTGAAAAGTTGTATTTGTTGCCATAGAGCTGGTGGTGAATGTCATGGTAAGCACTGTTGTTGTTGAACAAGGCATGGAGGATGTTACCAGGAAGCCACAGCCCGCAGTGATCATCCACCGTCTTGATGGTTGCGAACGAGAAAAAGAATATGGATGTCCGTGGAGTCATACCAGAGAGGAGGAATGAGAGAGCACCGCCAATGGTGTCCAGAATAAGGCCCTCAAGAGGATGGTTGTAAAGAGCTCCAAAGGAATAAGGTACTACGAGAGTGTGGTGCTTGGAATGGATGTGCTTATATAGAAACTTGTTGGTGTGCATGTATCTGTGCATGAAGTACTGCCATGTGTCCATAACAAACATCGCAATGACGAATTGCAGCATAATCACCACAAAAGAAGGTTGTTTCTGTGCAATACCACTTTCATCGCCAATAACCTGTAGTTCACAAAAAATTAACCATTTTAGAAACCTTTTATTTACAAATGAAGCTATCAGGTAAACTCCATAGGAATTATTAAGAACAAGAAAATTGCTCATTATATTGGGCAATTTTGCAATCATTTTCATAGAGGGTTTGTAACAAATTTATATGCTGTGCTAAAAATGCAGAGCTGCTTCTCGCTAAAACTCAACTCCTCACTAATTCATAGGGCATCCTTGTTACGGTCAGCTGCTTATCTTCCATAGCAAGTGTAAACAAAAAACATAAGGCCGAGCAATTCTCCCCAGCAAAAAAACTGCAGTTTTAAGCATGGCATGCTGGTTTCCTTTCCTTAACATGTCAGCACAGATGACAGATGCTGAGGTCCCAAAAAATAGCTCTATGTGGAATGAAGTGATGGCATGCCAAAACAATGACATCTCTAAACCGATTTTGCTTCCGACCAGGATAGCTCACCAAGCGTCTCTCTTCCTTAAAGAGGAAAAGAGCCATTTTTGCGGGTTAAAATCATGGTTACCATACCGCAAAGGCCAAAAAGATAACTAACGAAAATCATATATTCCGGCGGCCTATCTGCAAACTAGCAGTGACCAACGGTGGCGCCACCCAGGGATATAAGAGAAGGAGGGCCGGCGAGGAGGGACTGATTACCGCGAAGAGCGTGAGCGCGACGACGACCTGGAAGGCCTGCTGGACGAGGACGCCCCTGACGACGGCGGCCCTGGAGACGACGTTCTTGGCGGCCTCCTCCGCCTTGGGGTGCAGGCGGTAGGAGTGGACCCGCTCCACGCCGTCCAGCGCGACGTAGAGCCCCGAGTAGAGCCAGTAGACGGCGATCGGCACGAACGTGCCGAGCAGCTCGTCCGACACCGCAATCGCCATCCCGAATCCCCGGCGGGCCGAAATGCGCGCGCGGGATTTCACCCCCACCACCGCTCCGGAAAACCGCGCGAATTCGGAGATAGGTAGGGAGCGGCGGGATTGGGGCGGCCCCGGATCTCTCCACCGGGGAGGGGGGTGGTGATGGCGAGGGGACGGAGCTGGGATTGGATGATTTTTTTTGGCGGAGGTTGCGTTGGAGGGGAGGACTGGAGCGGGTGTGGGGGGGGGGGGGGGGGGGGGGGGGTGGGGGGGTGGGGGGGTGGAGGAGGAGGTGGGGGAGTATAGGCGGTGGGCGGGAGCCGGCCGTCGCCGTCGGTCCGTACAACGAGGAGGAGGGAGGAGGAGACGGGGACGGAGGCTGGCCACACCCGCAGCTGGGCCAAAAGGTTATTAGGAACGAAACGGGTAACTGGCCTGCACGACGTCAACGGATGGATGGATCCACAACGCCAGCGCCGCTGGTGGTCACGGGAAATTTGGCGTGAAACCGCTGAATTTTCCTGCCGCCGGGCAGGACTCTCCGGAGTCCATTCGTTTTCACAGCGTTGCTCGATGGACCACTTCGCTGGCTTTTACCCGGCCGACCACGCTACGTCCTCGAGATCTACTGTAGACTAGAAGAAGATTGTGACCAAACAGTTGACGTTAGAGCATCTCCACGGGCACTCCAAACGCCCAACAAGGGCCGGGCAGCAAAATATGCCTCACCGGCACTCTAAGTGTTCGGTCCAACATAAATTCTGTCCGGCACCCCCGAGAGTGCTTCCAAACTTGGGCTCTGCTCGGGGGTGCCGGACAGTGGCCGGACAAGCCCATCGTCAGGCGGTACCCACCTGTCATAGACACATAATGGCATAGGACGGAAGTCATTTGCACACACCCGTTCTCTAGTTTTCTCGACCGACACCACTCTCTCTCGCCCACAAGGTGCTCGGTTGTTTGCCAAAGTCATTTTCTTTGTTGTCCATTTCTTACGTAGCTCGAATTTCATTGACTATTGTTTGTAGGCTATGGATAACGACGATGATATGATGTTTTACCAAATAATGGAAGATGAGACTCTTTTTGATGATGATTATGATGAAGAGAATTATCTTGTTCTCGCCGTTATTCAGGCGGCACGGGCTATGGTGGAGGCCGCTCCCAAACGCGGGGTCAGCGAAAGGGAAGAGGGGCAACAAGAACCGTTACAGAACAACTGGTCATGTGCTGCTTTACAACGACCATTTTTGCGTTCCAATCGTCCAACAATGAATATGACTTTCGCCGGCGCTTTAGTATGAACCGGAAAGTGTTCATGAACATTGTGCATGGTGTTCGAGACTACGATGACTACTTCGAGATGAAGAAAGATTGTACTTGTCTTCTTGGAATCTGATCCATTCGGAAATGCACTGCTGCTATACGGTGTCTTGCTTATGGATGTTCTGCAGATTCTTTGGACGATTACCTACGTATGTCTGAATACCAGCCGTTGAAGCAACCTACAAGTTTTGCAAGGCGGTGAATGCAGTGTTCGGAGAGAAGTATCTGAGAGAACCAAATGCAGAAGACACGACTCGGCAAATGGCACAAGGTGAATCGAGAGGATTTCCTGAAATGCTTGGGAGTATCGATTGCAAGCACTGGAGATGGAAGAATTGCCCATTCGCTTGGCAGGGGATGTACAAGGGAGGACATGTTTTGAGCGTGCAGTGTTGTCCTCGAGGCCGTGACGGATTATGACACATGGATTTGGCACGCATTTTTCGGCATGACCGGTTCTCACAATGACATCAACGTGCTGGATCGCTCTCCGATGTTTGCGAGACTTGCCGCCGGCCAATCCCGAGTGCAAGCATGTGATCAACGGGATGAGTATGACAAGGGATACTACCTAGTAGATGATATCTATCCTCGTTGGTCGATATTTGTCAAGACGATTCGCAACCCTATTGGTGAGGCAAACTGTCACTTCGCGGGCAAGCAGGAGTGTCCGCAAAGATGTGGAGCGAGCATTCGATGTGCTTCAAGCCCGGTTTACGATTGTCAGGTACCCTTGTCTATCTTGGTCCCTAAAGCAGATGTAGCAGATCATAAACGCTTGTGTCATCATGCACAACAAGATCATCGAGAGTGAGCGTGATGCCAACTTATCATGAATGAGCCGTATGAATTCCAGGGCCTTCGTATGAATTCCAGGGCCCTCTTGCCGAGGCACATCCGGCTGTGCCAGCTGAGTTTTCTCAATTTCTCGCTACTCATCTTGAATTCGAGATGAAACAACTCATGATCAACTGCAGAGTGATCTAGTCGCGCACATGTGGGCGCGCCGAGCACACCAGCATGTTGCACCCAGCATGCTGCTCCATGAAGGAGTGTAAACTTATTGAATTTGAATCGTTGTAATAACTATTTTTTCCAGGTTTAAACTATTATTGGACTATGCATCATTTTCCTATAATTTAGACAGAAATTCATTCATAGTAAAAAATGGATAGGGGTGTCGGTGTAGAAGGTGACCTGAAAATTGGTGGACACAATTTGGGAGGTGCCAGACCAAATTTAGGTGGTGCTGGTGGAGATGGCCTGACGCGTGCAGCTAGGTTCGTGTCGAATTTGAAAAGCTCCCCAAGCGAGGCGGCACCGGCAAGGCTGTCACAGCACCACCTAGCCCGTTGACGGTGAGGCTAACGGCCGGTGGTTGAGGCATGAGACTTAAGCAAAAAATATATACATAAGCTGCGCGGGATGCTTTTGACTTCAGGTAGCTTGACCAGCAACACATGTCAAGCACATGGTATTCCTTACGGAGACATTGTACCAGATTACGCTTTTGAAAACAGATAAACAGTCATTTTAGGAACATCTCAGTGAAACATGCCACAGATTCAGAAAAAAACAAAGCATTGGATTAATTGCATAACAAAAAGAATATAGTATCACATTTGCAAGACCACGGAAGCAGCATTTCTTAGACCAAGTTATTTAGCATCCAGCTGCGCAGTTGTTCAACAGCTGATAAAACAAAAGCCCACGTTCCAGCATCACATCTCTTGCAAACAGCATCTAAAGGATCCAATAAACTACAGTAGCACAAGATATCAGCTGCACCAACTGCCAATAATGCTGGTTGGGACCAACTGCAGACTGCAATGCAACCGCTGCAATGATTGATCATCTGTACGCTGGTGCGCCAGCAAAGGAATAGAGAGAGGACACGGACACCCTTGTAGAAGAAACAGGCCTCTGGACGTTTTCCGGGTAAGGAGATCTGGGGTTCTCGTAGCCACTTGGTGCGTATGATGGATGGTCCTGGCGGAGGCCCTCCGGACGAGTGACGAGCTTGTAAGAATGGTAGAGGTCGTCCACGTGATTGGAGCGCGCATCGAGCTCCGCTGGCAGCAATCTGTAGTCTCTTGCAAGGAATGGGTCCCTGGTAGCTGCATCACCTGGAGCTCTGGGAGCAGAATTGGAGTTCCACAAGATCAAAATTCATTAGACCACTGAAGAGACTTCTAGTAAATAACAATTAAAATCACAGAACTTTTTATTGTAATACACACTGTACACTAATAGAAGAGCGCAATCATCAAGACACTATAATATAAACCTTAAAGCATGTTCTGCGTTATTTCCGCAAAAGTCAAACGTACAAAGCATCTTCCGTGTTATTTCCACAAAATGGACCAAAATACGGAACATGTCTAAGTTTACTACTCACAAGTCAAACATACAAAGATCTATTAAATTGATTGTCATACCAAAAAATATTTCATTAATGAGTGAAACTTTCTATTATAATAAATAATGATAAATTAGCACACAAAGTACAATATACCAACAGATAAGATGATTGGAGCACTCACCTTTCATAAATGATATTGGCTTGATGTGGATAGTATAAATCATTAGAGGCAGGAACACCGGGGCGATAGTATGTTGGAGGTGCATACTGAGACTCTAGTAAATGAGTGGGTGCACGGACTTCTTCAACAAATAGTGGACGTCGAATTTCTTCAACATGGTGTGATGGTCTTCTTTCTTCATAACCATAGCCTAGTCTTCTCTCTTCAACAAATCGTGGGCGTTGCATTTCTTCATCATGCCGCGATAGTCGCCTTTCTTCATCACGTTGCAATAGTCGCCTTTCTTCATCATATGGCTGCCGCCTTTCTTCCCCATAGTGAGGCATGCGGCCTTCACGACGACGTGATGGACGGATTTCTTCATGTTGCAAAGATGACCGATGTAGGTTAATCGGCTTGTATAGTGCTAGTAGCTTACGGACCTAAAAAATAGCAGCATAACTTACAACATCAAAATGCAAATTGATGCTTTTAATTACATTTTCTTTTTGCACATTTCAATTTACAAAATGTAGAAGAATCATCGTGACTTACTTGTCTAGAGTTGAGCTCTGGGGTGAATTTTCCCTTTGAATTGTAGTTCTCCTTAATGGCATGCTTGAAACTACTCTCAGGAAGAGGAAGACAATCTTTGTCAATCTTAAATTTGACCTGCATCAAGTGCACAAATTAGCTAAATAGTATAATATCTTCCTCATCAGCGTCGCTTGTGGCCTAAAGTTCATCTTCATCGAAGATGAAAACAATGCTAAAAGAGCTACATGTTAGCTTTGAGAGGTTACAAAAATCTCACATTAACCAAAGAAGAAAAGAGATAATGAGATTTCACCACATATTTTGGTAAACCGAAAATCAGATGAGGTTGAAATATAAATTAGAATTCCATGACAAATATAACTATATAGAATATAAAAACACGTGTGTAATATCCGCTCATGCACATGATGCGCTATAGATGATCTGTGGTGTCAGCATACCCATATTCCAATACGAGTTACTCGATCCCTCCACATTTCGTCTTCGTTATCTACCAATACTCCACATCATTGACATGTCTTGAATATCATTACAGAACATGTGTATAAGGTCATCTTCCAATCATTCTTCCGAAGGTTGGTGAAACTATTGAACTCATCACGGGTCAAAATTAGGGTCGATACATAATCTCTAAGATACCCAAGAAGGGTCCAGATTGATTTTCTAGACAGGTTTAGATACAGTACAAGTGTAAACCCTCTTAATACGAGAAATTAACACAATCCAAGGAAGAACTATGGTTGAGGTTGTCTCTAGTTAAGTACAGGTGTCATTCTCTTGAATCGACCATGTGTTTGTCCAACACGGTCAGGAGTATCCTACTCTTATCTACCGTCCTCCGAAAAACTTTGTTTTTTTCTTGTTCACTTCCACACTTCCACCTCGCACTCTGTCGCGCAACATCATGGACACTAGGACATGCTTCGACAGTCTCAGCGACATGTTCTAATAATTCCATGTGCTTTATGTTAGTGATGATAATGACACTCTCTTTGCAACTTTGGCAAGGATTTCCTAGCACGACAAGATGACAACTCCTACACGATCAATGCTAGGTCCACATGGACAGGAAACGTGAAGGACATGGCCAGATTTTGGTGAATCAATTTCCATGAGAATTAGTACTACATAACCATTCTACTTTGTGATTCGTGCGAAGTTTTTTGAGTGTGTACTAGAGCGTAAGTTCTTCAAGAAAATAAATCTAGTTAACACAACAGATTTAAGTTTATAAGGTGGAAATTTATTGATTGCATCAAAACTTGCAATAAACAAACTTCTTATTGTCTTTCTCTTCAATCAACACACAACCATTATCCAAACTTTGAGGTTGCATGCCATGGTAATCAACATGCCTTTCAAAAGATGTGTCAACAACCATTGATGATTGGCACAAAGACGGGTCTAAATTAAGTTATTTTTGTACTCTAGCAGTAGGAATGTACGTAAAAAACATTGGAACAAGAAAACCGAAAGAAAGCAAAGGGGACAAAACAATGAGCCAAAGGGTCTGATGGGAGCTAAGATTTAGAGAAGCTTTCATACATGCGGAAAAATTCATCGAGCCAACCCAAACTTTTCACGCCTTGGATGGCAAAGTCAAACTCAAGCTTACAATTTCATGTTTCATAAAACTCAATCCAGGCTTAAGTTAACTTGTAAAGGTTAACATGTCTGCTCGAGAACTTAAAGCTCTAGGGGTACGAACCATAGAAAACACCCAGAGCTGTTAATATTTCTATTTAATGTTTAAACACTAAGTTGCATCAGTTGTAGTTGGCGAGTATTGCACACATCTTGTTAAACGTTTTGTTTGGTTGAACCATATATGTTGTTTGAAGTGGGTGAATGCTAAAATCAGAGATCTCATGTGTCTGACCAATAAATTTGCAGTGCAATATTTGAGCCCACCATGTAATTAGAGGTTTTTAGATATATCACGAGGTTTGTCCTAGTTGATTTATGTAGTAGATGCAGGAACCTGTTTTCCTTTATAGATAAGCAAGTCTAATTCACAAGTTGAGAAGCAACCAATTTAAATGGCACTGACAAGCGATAACTATATAATGAAGAAAATGATAGCTACACTAAATGGCAATTGGCGAAGTCAAGTAAAGTGTATAGTAATGAAAAGAGTCGCTTCATCTTTATTTGGTCATTTTTCTGCTGCGATACTTGTGGACTCATCTAAATTATTCCAGTCGACCAATGAAAGAACAGGGAAGTCTGGGATGACACACGGATGCGCCAGATTGAAGCAAAAGGTTTCTTATAATCTAGCGCACGCTTGCGCATTAGAAGGATATATAACTTAATGATCATGACTATTGCATCACTTACTTTCTACATATTTAATAGCCTGTACGACCACGATTGTAAGACTAAATTTCCAATTTTGTTGAATGTCAATATGCTCTTCTTTATTTGACCAATCTAAAACAGAAGTAATAACACCCAAAGTATCGAAGTTTCCACAAGATTTATTTTCTCAGATATTGAACTCCTAAAAGGCCATTGTCTGCAGTATTAATTTGCGCTGTTTCCCGCAGCATACCTTTTAGTACATAATTCCTTCAGAATGGCGTGTACATCCGCTGACAGTAAACGGGGATTCCTTACTAGCATAAGCAAGCATGGACTATGAACACGCAAACAGTGCAAGAATTACCTGTGCAGGGAACCTCCCATTGAAAGCACGACGCACAAGATCCATCCCTCCCCTCGCCGTTGCCTTGTACACCCCATAGAGAAGCTTCAGGTCGAAGTCATACAGGAACAGCTTCGCCCCTGTCCGGATCTTCTCCACCACCTCGACCTTCCCCTTGGGCAAGCCAAACACGCTGTTCTGGAAGCACTCGGGCTTCGTCTTGGCGTTACACATGAAGATAAACCCAGCGGCACTCCTCTCCTCCCCCGCTTTCTCGTCCTTCTTGTCACTCCTCTGCCTCTCTTCCCCCACTTGCTCGTCCTTCTTCTCCTTCCCCTTCATCCTCCCCTGCCCTTCCCCGTTCGGCCTCCCCTTCATCTTCTCCTTCTTACCCATCTTCCTGTCAGCACTGCTGTTCCCGATGACAGTCTTCCTGTCACCACCGTTGTTCTTCCCGGTGACCATCTTCCTGTCACCACCTCCGTTGTTTCCGGCAACCGTCTTACTGCCATCACCGTTGTTCTTGGCGACCATCTTACTGCCATCACCGTTGTTCACGGCGACCGTCTTACTGTCAGCACCGTTGTTCTCGGCGACCACAAGGGCCGTCGAAGGACTGGCGTCGGCCGGAGCCGGGACCGGCACAGGCGCCGAAGCAGATGCCCCGGCGATGGCCGCGACCACAGCGGCGGCCGCCTTCTGCTTCTCCGGATCAGCCCTGGCCTTCTTCTTCTTAAACACCTTCTTAGGCCTGGCCGATCCGGGGGCGGGCTTGGGCGTCGGCGGCGCGGAGGCGGACGCGGCGCCCTTGCCCTTGGCGTTCGGGTTGGTGGGCTTCTTCTTCACCATGGCTAATCGAAGCAGCCAGATCAGGGGAAAAATAAAAACCGCGCTGAAAACTACTCGTAATCAAACTAGGGTACGACCACAGCTTCTTATCGAGAGATTCGCTATGCGCTACGAGGTTACGGAGGATTCGGGATGAATCAAATCGAGGTCTGGACGAGGAAGATGAGGCGTACCTGCCGCCTAGCGAGGAAAGGGGAAGACCGGCAGCAGGGGATGTGACGGCGCGCGTGATGTGGCGAAGCTGCGTCAGGCAGGGGAGCGAGTTTTGTAGGAGGGACGGAGAGTCGGACTCGGTGCCAAAGCCAATTCTTTGCCCGATTTATCCTCCTCCAATCTCGTATTTTTTGACAAATCTGGCTTTTTTAAGCAACTAAATACATGTATTGCCTTTTTTCAAAAACTATTTTCAAATCTGGCCTCTTGAGGTCGACGCCAAAGAGGATGGAGCCGAACTTGTTCAGTTCGGCGTCATCCAGAAAGTCCCATAATTTTTCTAAGGATTTAAAAAAAATTAAACATGAGGTCGGCGCCATCGAGGATGGAGCCGACATGTAGGAGCCGATCTCAGGGGCCAGATTTACAAATAGTTTTGGAGAAAGGCCATATTTGATATTAGTTTCGCCCAGAGGCCATATTTAGCAAAAAATACTCCAATCTCCACCCTACAAGGCTACAACAAGCAATTCGAACCAAAACGGTCTGGATAGGGCATTGTCCACAAAAAGGCAGATTCTTTGGCTGTAGGTACCCACTCCCCGCCTCCAAGGGCAACTCCAAGGTATCCGATTATTCGTTTTGATCCGTTTGGGTGGTGTCTGAAAGGACAAGGATGTCGCCTAAAGGGGGGGGGGGGGGGGTGAATAGGCGTTTAAAACTTTTCCGGTTTAGGCTTGCTAATTGCGGAATAAAACTAGGTGTTTAATTAACAAGCCAACAATCTAAATAAACTAGGTTCACCTATGTGCACCAACAAATTATGCTAAGCAAGACAAGTAATAAGGTGATAGCAAGATATAATACTTCAAGCTCGAAGGCTATCACAATGTAAAGTGCATAAGTAAAGAGCTCGGGTATAGAAATAACCGAGGCACGTGGAGACGACGATGTATTCCCGAGTTCCTCCTTTTTAGGGAGTACGTCTCGTTGGAGGGGTGTGAGTATCAAACTCAAGATGCCACAAAAGGCCTCACCCTATTCTCCGATGAACCTCGCACAAAAGCTCGGTTCACCTTCCACTATTGATTTCCTTTTGGGCGGAAATCGAGTCCCTTACAACAATCTTGAGGCACAACCCACAAAAGGATTGGGAGCTCCCAAGTGGACCACAAAAGGTCCCAACTAGCCACAAAAGGCCTTGACCACAAAAGGTCACAAGAACACCGTCTAGGGTCCAACGACCCAAGAGTAACGAGCTCACAATCTTCACTTCCACGAATCCTCGTGGAGAGAGCAAACCTATGCACAAAAGCAAAGGCAAGAACACAAGAAGTGCTCAAGTCCTTCACTCCCAAATCCCACCAAAAGCAACAAATGCTTGTGGGGGAGAAGAGAGGAAGAACAAAGAAGAACACAACAAATGGAACTTCAAGAAATAGATCGAAAGGGTTCCACTCACTTAGAGGAGAAACGACTCGGTGGAAATGTAGATCTAGGTCTTCTCCTTCAATCCTCCAAAGATCAACGAGTTTGGGTGGAGGGATTGGGAGATCTTGTAGTTTTGAGCTTGCAACAATGGAGGAGAGAGAATGTAAATCGTGCTGGGCAGAGCTCAAGAGCTGGAGGTAGGTGGAGGGGTATTTATACCCCTCCAGAAAAACTAGCTGTTTTCTGTCCACTAAGTCCGGAAACTCCGGTCGGGGAGGCCGGAAACTCCGGACTAGGCGGAAACCCCGGACGAACTCCGGGGTAACTCCGGTCTCGATACAGCGGCTGCCGCCGCGATGCTCAACTTCTCAGCAGGCCGGAAACTCCGGTAGGGCCGGAAACTCCGGACCTACTCCGGGGCAACTCCGGACCCAATACCGCACGCGCCGTCGTGGGAAGTTCTTCGATTCAAAAATCTTGTCTGGGACGGAGACTCCGGACCACGGGTCCGGAAACTCCGGCCGGTGCGGAATCTCCGGTCTGAAAAGCTCCAGAAACTTCTATAGGGAACCCCAAGGACCGGAGACTCCGGTCCAGAAGACCGGATACTCCGGCCTGAAAGCAGTGAAACATCAGAACTAAAACTGCAAGAACTTTCTCATACGAACTCCAAATGAGGTGAATCCAATTGCGTTGGAAATATTAAGGGTCACAAATATAGAGGAAATACCACTCATGGAGGTGTGGACCTTATCTCGAAGGTGGACCGATAATATTTCCAAAGCCGAGAATGCAACAAGTTTTCATCCGGACTCCGTTTTCATTGTTCTTGGGCTCGTTGGAATCGCAACGAAGAGCCCTTCAAGATTATGTAGAGAAACATCATAGTCCATCATGTGAGGAGGAGAACACAAGAGGAGAGTTTGACCTCTCTACAAAATACAAACCGGTAAAACCTCCAACATCAAAAACATCACAAGATGATCATATGAAATCCGTTTTTGATGAACTAGAGCTTGGTATGGAGATGAACACAAGCTCTAAATTCTCACATGGATAAAAGCCAAATAAGAACCAAGAAAGAATGATATGCCAAGTATGCAAAGGTTTGAGCTCTCCACAAAGATGCGATCAAGTTACTCACTTGAGAGCCCCTCTTGATAGTTCGGCATCTATCCTATAACCCGGTCTCCCACTAACACCATGAGACCGGTAAAATAGAAACCCTATCAAGATCATACCTTTGCCTTGCGCATTCCACTTGAGCTAGATGATGACGATCTTGATCTCTTCAAGTGAACCACTTTTCTTGATATGCGCTTGCTAGCACATGCTTGATGAAGACATCTCCAAATGCTCCCCCATACACCATTATGGGAGAGCCTCGCTAAGCTCCGTCTTCATGTATCCACTTGCGCTTCATATTCTTCTCTTGATATGGATGATGGCTTGGAGATAAACATGAAGTTCACTCAATCTTCTTTTCCAAGCCATGCATGCAATAGGCTCAACTCTTCTCATGACCATTCTTCATATAAACACTTGGTCATCATGTAATCTTCTAGAGTCCAACACATGAACTCCAATCTTTTACTATGGACAAGATCTACAAGTATATCTCAAAGCAAACATTAGTCCATAAGGATTGTCATTAATTACCAAAACCACACATGGTGCAACACATGCACTTTCAGTGTCGCGTACAGGCATTCGACACACGTTCGTCGTTTTCTGGTATGACACTCAACACGGCGACCCATATGATCCGCCTGATTAGTTTTTTTGTTGTCCATTTTAACAATTTTGTCACCATTTTGATCATTTTGTCATCAAATGATACCAAATAAACATAGCAAATTATAGCAAACAAATCACCATAACCTGGCAATTCAATTAAACCATGCCAACACACAACATAGTACCAAAAGAATCGCACGAGCCGTCGCACCTGACCCGACTCATAGTTAATGCTAAACACACAAATATAAATATCGAGTGATTTGCCCTCCTACAAAACTCGCTCCCCTACATTTTCCATACATTGGCAAACATTGTCCAAGGAATGTTCCCTGATTTTATTGGAATTTTAGAAGCAATAAAAATAGGGGGTTTCCCGTGTAAGGCTAGAATAAATAGGTTTTAATAAGAAAATACATATTTCCCTATTAGGGAATAAATGGAAATGTGAGGTGTTCCATATGAATATACCAATACCAATGATGCGGGGTCAATAAGAAGTCAATTCTCAAGCTTGGCAAAAGTTCGAGAATTAAAAGTGTAGGAGAAAACCTATAATTCAAGACAATGTCGTGTTCAAATAAAATAGAAGAAAATATTGAGAAAGAAAACCTTGGGTATAGACTTCTACACCAAGATCAATGACTTGATAAGAGCATCTCCAACCGGGATGGGCAAATCATCCCCAAACGTCCAGTCGGGCAGCCCGGACAGAGCCCAGACAGGGAGGGAGGGAGAGAGAGAGAGAGAGATAGAGAGAGAGAGAGTAAAATAGTGTACACAACCATGGTCACCAAACACTCCCTATACGTTCGGGCTGTCCGCATCAAAGTCAGCCTATATATGGGGTGGTTTGAGGGAGTTTGAGGGTGTCCGGACATGTCCAGACAGTCCGCTACGTAGGACGCGGTCCACCCCAAACCACTTTATCTCTTTCTTTTGGCTTTCTCTCTCCATCCCCACCAATCACATGCAATTGACCGGACGTTTTTGGGGTACATGGTTGGAAACACGTAATTTTTAGGGTTCAAAGCGCACACGGACAATTTAGGGGCCAATTTTACCCATCCCGGTTGGAGATGCTCAATGGTGCGGCCAACAAGTAAATCTTACATGGCCCTGAGACTTGAGTTATTTTGCAAGCTTCTCCACATCGTCTACATTACGCATGATGATCATGGGCTTGTCTATGCATAGATATGCATCCTACACGATTATACCCCCGAGAGCATGACGAGTGGACACTAGTCACACTACACAAGCTAAGATGAAGACCTTCAGTAAGCCTTCCACCAAACCCTTTGCGCAAGGCATATTGCAGGTTTGAAAGGAATGGAAAAATATAAAAGATGTAATCTCAACAAATCTTTCCCATATATGCACGAATCTATTACTCGTGTGATACACAGACTCTCACGTCGATGGCCGATGCCACTTACGCAACTACCCATCAATACCAAGACCCGAAGCTCTCCGAAGACCTACAAGTCATTCATGCCTACGCAAGCGCCATTGCCATTGCCATTTACATGTATAAACCGATCCAGGGATCATAAATATTAGTTCCTCCACCATGGCCTCGCAAAAATCATTGTAAACCTCTCTGTACTCAATATAATAGCAAAGTAAGGCAGAGCAAGATCTTTACCCACATCGGCAATCTTATTTTCCTGACCTGACTGTTACACGTGCTGTCGCGAGAACCCTTCGTGCTCCCATGAGTATGTTGGGCAAGGTCGCAACTCGGGAGTATTTTATCCCTCGTCAACATGTTATTGAGAAATAAAGAATTGACATCATATTTCCTCAAACAATGTTTAATAATTTTTATTATTATTCACAAGCAATATAATCACACATAAAAGAAATGTCAAAGTTACACCTTGAAAACGTACTCATGTAAGAAACATCGTGTATTTCAGATTGAAAGGAAAAAATACTGCATAAGATACAAATAAAAGTTAATGCTTTCAATACACAAAATATGATGCCCTCGCAATTGCGAGGGTCACTTGCTCAAGAAATCATTTCGAGGGCATGACTGTACCCACTATAGGTCGAAATCGTGACATTCGTGAGCGTGCCATTGATGTATTAGATTCATGCTATAATTTTCAAGATAAGTTGTGTGGATTTCTTGCTATAATTTTGAAGATCTAGGCTACCTCTATGTAAAAAGTATAAAGCATATTAGTTGTACCAAAGTCAAAGTTTGAAAGTTTGAAGTGTGACCAACTACATAGAAAAAATGTCAACATTTACAACATCAAATTAATACTACTAGAACATCATGATTGTTTTGTTCATATCATATATATTTGATATTTTTCTACAATATATACTTAGTCAAACATTGCGAAGTTTGACTCTGCCTAAAATTAGTGTGCACCATATTTTGGCATAGACGAAGTACAATTGACATTGAGTACATTTAGCTTGTGTAAGTGTCAACACGACTACATCAGCCAATCGCTCCCAGCCTCTCAAGATATAATGAGAAAATGGAACTTCGTTAGGTGCTTTGTATACATGGTACAGTCCAGAATTCAGAGTCCGAAATTGCAAAGCGTGAGGAACTCCATGTCGGTGTCCACGTACTTGGTCCAGAGATGCTTGTACTGGTTGAACGCGACGTCGAGCCATGGCTTCAGGTTCCCGTTGAAGTGTATCACCGCAGCTCCCCTGATGTCCTCGGGCCTGATGTGCGGGTTGTAGCCGAGACCCATGACGTGCCACGACTTGTCGAGCGGCCTCGTGTTGCCGTAGAATGTCATCAGCCCCGCCGGAAGCACGGAGGCCGCGTCCCACAGCGTCCCGTTCTCGTTCTGCCATAACAGAGAGATCGCAGGCACGTCAAGCTACCGGTGTAAGTAAAGATCATTAGTTTCAGGCGTGGCAGTGCAAGCTCACCATCTCCATGAGCTGGTGGAACTGGTTTGTGCAGTTGTCGCGGCGCCATGCGAGGAGGTCGAAAACGTTGACGCCGTAGGACCAAGCGCACTCGCGGGGCTCGAATCGCTCTTGCACGGCGGGGTGCGAGAAGTTGAGGTACTTGCCGTAGCGCCGGAACCCGCCGAAGCAGGTGTGGAGCGCGGCGTTGGCCTTGCCGCCCAGGTCGACGCGCCAGAGCTCGGCCAGGTCCCTCTGCACCACCACGTCGTCCTCCAGGAGCACCACCCTCCGCAGCGCCGGGAACATCTCGGGCAGGTAGAACCGCAGGTAGTCGAGCTCCCGCAGCGCCACTTCCCTGTTCCCGTCCTCGACCTGCCGGAGCACGGGCGAGGAGGAGGCGTTGATGAAGGGGAAGTCGGAGACGGTGAGGAGCTGCACGTGCGCGCCTAGCGGCGGCGGGCTGCGCGCGAACCAGACGCGGAAGGCCGGGAGATACATGGGCGCGGTGACCACGTGGAAGACGTGTCGGGAGGGCTCGGACGCGGCGCGTGCGGCGGAGGCCACCACGACGGAGACCGCCAGGAGGTTGTCGGAGAAGATGGCGTAGTGGTACATCGACGGGTCGGCGAGCTCAGGCGGTGGCGGGACGATGGCGTCGGGAACGGCCGCGGACGCGTTGGCGAGGCGGGACTCCATGAGCCGCATGGCGAGGCAGTGGAGGGACTTGGGCGTGGACACCGCGGCGATGCGGGAATTGAGCTGGCCCTCGCGGCGCGCACGGAGGAGCTGCTGCCCGACGGCGAAGACGGTGTCGGAGAGCTTGAGGATCTTGGACTGCGTGTCGAACGCCTCCTTGGCGCCCGCCGCGAGGGCGCGCGCGCGCTTCACGTGCCCGCGGGCCTCCTTCTCAAGGAGCGCCACGGTGGAGAGAGTGAGGCGGGAGGAGAGCGCGGAGAGGCGCGAGGAGGTGGACAGGAAGGACTCCGTCTGCGAGGCGGAGTCGGCGCTGAGACGGCGCGCGTGGGCCGCGTAAGCGGCGAGCACGGCCGCGTGGTCCTCGGCGTGGCGACGCACGGCGGCCAGGTGTGATGCCGGGGAGTTAGGGGCCGAGGTGGTGATGGTGGTCGCGGACAAGAAGAAGAAGACGCAGGCGAGGAAGAGGAGCGTGATCAGTGCCGCGAACGCCGCGCGTGACCGGCCGCCGGCCATAGGCAATGCAAACGGCGTCGATCGGCGGAGTGAGTTCGCGTCAGACTGACGAGGAATTGGCGCGCGATGTTTTCCTACTCCGGTGGGTTTTGGTTTAGAGGGATTTGGTTAGGTTCTCGTGGTGTCCCTTGACCAGATTCTGGTCAGTGTGCCCGGTGGGGTGGCACTTGGACTCTTGGAGAATGATTAGTGAGTGGAGTGGTGAAGCACCGGTCGCCGGAGGGCGACGGCCTCTCCGTTTTCCCAATTGACATGTGATGTTGGGTTATCCAAGCTCATTGTCAGCGAGCTAAAGATAAACTAATGCACTAATAATAGTGGCTCTGGTGTGTTCGCACTAGCTTCCCTAGTGGCGCATGCTAAGAGCCTCAGAGGTTGCCTAACAGTATTGGCAGGATCTTGCGAACAGCGAACAGTCACTGTGTTTCCTCTTGATCGTGTCAACTCTGTGAGAGTGGATCAACCCAACTTTTGTGGAAACACGGATCCCACAACGGTAGGAGTTTTCATTTCACCAGGGATCAGGCTGTAAATGGATAACTCATCGGGTAAAAGAGTGCAAAATCGGCAACAAAAACTTTCAAGCTTAGTGTGCAAGAAATTTCAAGCTGTAATACGAACCGTTTTGTCTCGCGATGAAGGCGATCTTGGAGGCGACCTAGATTAGAACCGCCGCCGCCGGCGGTGGCTGCCTTTCCGGTGCCTGGCTAGGTACTGTGTACGTGCTTTCCCACACGGGGTCTTCTTCCTCTCCCTGGACTTTGTCCAGCGGTTGAGTTTTTTTCCCTCCCCTGGATGCATCTGGAGGTGAGGTTCTGAGATTTCTCTTCGAGTTTTGGTTAAGGTTTTGAGAAGGGATCTATCTGATTGGCTTGGCTGGGCAGACGGTCAGAGTTCTTGTCGGTTTTTGGTTTGATCTGATCGCAATGAGAATCTGTAGTTGGAACTGTCGGGGGTTGGTGATACGTCTCAAACGTATCTATAATTTCTGATGTTCCATGTTGATATTATACCAATTGTTACATGTTTTATATACACTTCATAGCATTTTTATGCATTTTCTGGGACTAACCTATTAACAAGATGCCACAGTGCCAGTTCCTGTTTTCTGCTGTTTTTGTATTCCAGAAAAGCTAGTCTGGAAATATTCTCGGAATTGGACGAAACTTGGACAGAACCTCCTATTTTTCCAACACGAAGACGGAGTCCAGAGGAGAGACGGAGGGAGCCACGTGGCACCCACACCATGGGGCCCGCGGGCCCCCCTGCCGCGCCGTGGGGTGGTGTGGGGCCCTCGTGGCTCCGCAGCCGCCGCCCTTTCGCCTATTTATTCTTCCCGACGCGAAAACCCTAAATACCCGAGCCATTATCCACGAAAAGTTCCAGAGACGCCGCCGCCGTCAACCCTAGCTCGGGAGGGTTCAGAAGCTCTTCCCGGCACCCTGCCGGAGAGGGGAATCATCACCGGAGGGCTCTACATCACCATGCCTGCCTCCGGAGTGATGCGTGAGTAGTTCATCCTTGGACTACGGGTCCATGGCAGTAGCTAGATGGTTGTCTCTCCACTTTATGCTATCATGTTTAGATCTTGTGAGCTGCCTATCATGATCAAGATCATCTTATTGTAATGCTACATGTTGTGTTTGCTGGGATCCGATGAATATTGAATACTATGTCAAGTTGATTATCAATCTATCTTATATGTTATTTATGATCTTGCATGCTTTCCGTTACTAGTAGATGCTTTGGCCAAGTAGATGCTTGTAACTCCAAGAGTGAGTATTTATGCTAGATAGTGGGTTCATGCCTCCGGTAATCTGGGAGAGTGACAATAACTTCTAAGATTGTGGATGTGCTGTTGCCACTAGGGATAAAATAACCGATGCTTAGCTTAAGGGTGCGCCGTTAGGTCTAATGCATTTGTTTACATTACGCACATTACTTAATGCAATTATCCGTTGCTTGCAACTTAATACCAACGGGGAACTCGGTATGACAACCTGGCGGTGGATTATTAGTCATAGACGCTGTTGGATAACGGTCTATGTATTTTGTCGTAATGCCCACATGAATATCATAGTAATCATCATGTCATATATATGCATTGTCATGCGCTCAATATTTTGTCAATTGCCCAGCTGTAATTTGTTCACCCAGCATGTTAGTTATCTTTTATGGAGAGACACCACTAGTGAACTGTGGACCCCGGTCCATTCTTTTACACTGATAATACAACCAACTGCAAACATTGTTCCTTTTCATTCTCTGCAATTTACTACTGTTTTCCACACCATACGTTTAATCCTTTGTTTTCAGCAAGCCGGTGAGATTGACAACCTCACTGTTTCGTTGGGGCAAAGTAGTTTGATTGTGTTGTGTGCAGATTCCACGTTGGTGATCGAGCGCGCCACCAACAACCTTCAGAAGTGATTTCTTGCTCCTACTGGTTCGATTAAACCTTGGTTTCATACTGAGGGAAACTGCTGCTACACTGCTTCATACCTTCCTCTTGGGGTCTCCCAACGAACGTGTGATCCACGCAATCAAGCTCTTTTTCTGGCGCCGTTGCCGGGGAGCAAGAGGATTTCTGCAAGGGGAGTTTCACGCTTCCAATCTCTTTACTTTGTTATTGTCTTGCTTAGTTTATTTTTATTTAGTCTTGTTTGCTTTATTTATCAAAAACACAAAAAAATTAGTTACTTTTATTTTCAAGTTGTTATCTTTCTGTTTTGTTTTAATTTTGCTAAAATGAGTACCCCTGAGAACACTAAGTTGTGTGATTTCACTAGCACGAACAACAATGATTTCATTAGTACACCTATTGCTCCACCTGCTTCTAACGCAGAATTCTATGAAATTAAACCTGCACTTTTAAATCTTGTTATGAAAGAGCAATTCTCTGGTGTTAGTACTGATGATGCTGCTGCTCACCTTAATAATTTTGTTGAACTTTGTGAGATGCAAAAGTATAAGGATGTAGATGGTGATATTATTAAACTGAAACTTTTTCCTTTCTCTTTGAGAGGACGTGCTAAAGAATGGTTGCTATCTTTGACTAGAAATAGTATTGATTCATGGACTAAATGCAAAATGCTTTCATAGGAAAATATTATCCTCCTGCTAAGATTATATCTTTGAGAAGTAGCATTATGAATTTCAAACAATTTGATAATGAGCATGTTGCTCAAGCTTGGGAGAGAATGAAATCATTGGTAAAGAATTGTCCCACCCATGGACTGACTGCTTGGATGATCATCCAAACCTTTTATGCAGGACTAAATTTTTCTTCAAGAAACCTATTGGATTCGGCCTCTGGAGGTACCTTTATGTCCATCACTTTGGGTGCTGCAACAAAGCTTCTTGATGATATGAATTATTCTGAATGGCACACCGAAAGAGCTCCACAAGGTAAGAAGGTAAATTCTGTTGAAGAAACTCTTCCTTGAGTGATAAGATTGATACTATTATGTCTATGCTTACAAATGGAAAAATGCATGTTGATCCAAATAATGTTCCTTTAGCTTCTTTGGTTGCTCAAGAAGAGCATGTTGATGTGAACTTCATTAAAAATAATAACTTCAACAACAATGCTTATAGGAATAATTTTGGTAATAACAATTATAAGCCCTATCCTTTTAATAGTGGCAATGGTTATGTTAATTCTTATGGTAATTCCTACAACAATAATAAGAGTGTACCCTCTGATCTTGAAGTCATGCTTAAGGATTTTATTAGTACACAAACTGCTTTCAATAAATCTGTTGAGGAAAAGTTTGGGAAAATTGATGTTCTTGCCTCTAAAGTTGATAGTCTTGCTCTTGATGTTGATTTGTTAAAAATTAAAACTATGCCTCATGATGTTAAAGAGAGCAAAACTCTCAATGCTATACAAGTTAAAATTGATAATAATGTGAGGATGTTAGCTGATTTACATGCTAGGTGGGCAAGAGAGGATGAAATTGCTAAAAAGAATAGTATTGCTAGAGTTTATACTATTACTACTACTGAAAATGCTATAAACTCAAGTGTTAACAAACCTCCTACTATCAATGGTAAAGTAATTGGTGTTGGCAATGTCTCTACTTCTGTTGCAAAACGTTTAAAATTGCCTGAAAACACTGAAACTGTTCCTGATAAAAGTGCTGAAATTTTTCGAGATGTGGGAGACAATGGTCCCATTACTTTTGATAATAATGATTTGATTTTGATGGTTGCAATATTTCTGAAGTAATTAAGTTCTTGCAAAAGCTAGCTAGAAGTCCTAATGCTAGTGCTATAAACATGGCTTTTACTAAACATATTACTAATGCTCTCATGCAAGTTAGGGAAGAGAAATTAAAACATGAAGCTTCTATCCCTAGGAAGTTAGAAGATGGTTGGGAGCCCATCATTAAAATGAAGGTGAATGATTTTGATTGCAATGCTTTATGTGATCTTGGTGCTAGTATTTCTGTTATGCCTAAGAAACTTATGATATGCTTGATTTAGCACCTTTGGAACACTGTTATTTGGATGTTCACCTTGCTGATAATACTATAAAGAAACCTTTGGGGAGAGTTGATGATGTTTTTATAATGGTTAACAATAACCTTGTCCCCGTTGATTTTGTTGTTTTGGATATTGAATGCAATGCTTCTTGTCCTATTGTTTTGGGAAGACCTTTTCTTAGAACTGTTGGTGCTATTATTGATATGAGAGAGGGGAATATTAAATATCAATTCCCACTCAAGAAAGGTATGGAACACTTCCCTAGAAAGAAGATGAAGTTACCTTTTGATTCTATTGTTAGAGCAAATTATTCTGTTGATGCTTCATCACTTGGAAACACTTGATTCTTACTTTCTGCGCCTAGCTGAAAGGCGTTAAAGAAAAGCGCTTATGGGAGACAACCCATTATTTTATTTCTGCAATTTTTTTTTGAGTCAAGGAGTTGTTTACTTCTGTAACAATTCCTTTGTATCTTTATTTTATCGCATTGTTGTGCCAAGTATTGCCTCTAATAGGAAGATGATGCTAGATTTGGATTTCTGCGCAGGAACAGATTTCTGCTGTTCACCGTTTTAATTCTGTAAAATCACAGAAAAATTATTTAAATCTGCAAATTTTTGTGCGTGATCCTCAGATATGTACGCATCTTTCGTTAGTTTAAAGTTTTTCGATCTGAGCAACGTAAGTGCCTCGAAAAAATTCGTCTTTGCGGACTGTTCTGTTTAGACAGATTCTGTCTTTTATTTTTCGCATTCTCTCTTTTACTAGTGTTGAGTGGAATTCTTTTTTAGGGTGAAGAGCTTCACATAACATCAGTGGCAGTAGCTAATGTTAAAAGTAACGGTCATGTTTGTGTCCTTATAGAACATGTGAGTTTTTGATTGTGCACTAACCCTCTAATGAGAATTACTTTGAGTTTGGTGTGGCGGAAGTTTTCAAGGGTCAAGAGAGAAGGATGATATAATGTGATCAAGAAGAGTGAAGAGCTTAAGCTTGGGGATGCTCCCATGGATCACCCCAGCATATTTCAAGAAGACTCAAGCGTCTAAGCTTGGGGATGCCCAAGGCATCCCCTTCTTCATCAGCAACTTATCAGGTCATCTCTAGTGAAACTATATTTTAATTCTTTCACATCATATGTGCTTTACTTGGAGCGTCTGTGTGCTTTTATTTTCAGTATTTTATTTTTCTTATGGTCAACTTGATTGGACCCAGCATTCTTGATTGGGAGAGAGACACGCTCCGCTTTTTCATATGAATACTCCTATTCTTCACTTATACTTGTTGAGTATTCTTATCTAGCTATTGCTATGCTTTTAGCTCCTGTTTTGCATGCATCTCTTATTCAGAGCTGTTAGTTCTTTTAAAGAAAGTACTCTCTTGCTTCACTTATAATTGTTTGGAGAGTTTATGTTGAAATAAATTGATTGGTGTTTGGTTGGAACAGAAAATGTTGCATGTGGTAGATGGTATAATGGAAAAAGCTTACATATTCTTGTAGATCATGTATTGGATAATTTGATACTTGTCAATTGTTTTGAGTTATCAAGTAGTTCATGTTTAAGCTTTTGTATCATGTAGTTAAAACCTATTAATGAAGAACTACCGTAAAGCTCGTTGAAATTTGGTTTGCATGATTGGTATCTCTAAGGTCTAGATATTTTCTAGTAAAAGGGTTTGGTTAACAAGGAAGACAGTGTAGAGTCTTATAATGCTTGCAATATGTTTTCATATAAGTCTTGCTGTGTCGGTTGATATCCTGTGTTTGCTTCAAATAACCTTGCTAGCCTAAACTCTGTACTGAGAGGGAATGCTTCTCGTGCATCCAAAACCTTGAGCCAAAATCCATGCCATCTGTGTCCACCATAACTACCTATATGTGGTATTTCCTTGCCATTCCAAGTAAATTTTTCATGTGCTACCTTTAAACTATTCAAACTTATTACTCCTATTTTGTGTCAATGTTTACCAAGCTCATGAGGACGGGGTGGATGTCTTTATGTCAACTGTCAAACAGACTTTACCACCGGACTAGCGGCATATACATCCGCTTATCCATTAATTTTGCAAAAAGAGCTGGCAAATGGGGTGCCCAGTCCCAATTAATTACAACTTTAACCGCTTAATTCTCTTCACATTTTTGCCCTGATTTATCAGTCAAGCAATGACAAACAGTGAAATATCTGCATGTGTAAACAAAAGAGAAAGAGGGATGATCTGCCTTGCTGGTAGAAATAACGTCCTTCATGGGAGCCGCTCTTAAAAGTCTGGTTGGCAGGGGTCATATTGTACTTTCCATTTTCTGATTCGTTGACAATTAACAAACACCTCTCAAAACTTATTTTTACTCTCTTATGATTTCAAAAACTTAAAAAGCTCTAGCACATGATTTAATCCCTGCTTCCCTCTGCGAAGGGCCTTTCTTTTACTTTTATGTTGAGTCAGTTTTCCTACTTCTTTCTATCTTAGAAGCAAACACTAGTGTCAACTTTGGTGCAACAATTTTTATATGCTTGTATATTGCACTTATTATATGCTTTGTGTTGACAAATATCCATGAGATATATATGTTGAAAGTTGAAAGCAATTGCTGAAACTTAAATCTTCCTTTGTGTTGGTTAAATACCTTTTACTTAGAATCTATTGCTTTATGAGTTAACTCTTATGCAAAACTCTTTGATGCTTGTCTCGAAAGTACTATTCATGAAAAGTTTTTGCTTATATGATTCAGTTGTTTGCTCATTATCTACTTGCTAGCAAACTATAGACCATTGACCTGGATCACTTCATTCATAACATGTGCTTTACAATACTATTTGATCAAGATTATGATTGTAGCATGTCACCTCAGAAATTATTTTGTTTTTATCGTTTTACCTACTCGAGGACGAGTAGAACTAAGCTTGGGGATGCTTGATACGTCTCAAACGTATCTATAATTTCTGATGTTCCATGTTGATATTATACCAATTGTTACATGTTTTATATACACTTCATAGCATTTTTATGCATTTTCTGGGACTAACCTATTAACAAGATGCCACAGTGCCAGTTCCTGTTTTCTGCTGTTTTTGTATTCCAGAAAAGCTAGTCTGGAAATATTCTCGGAATTGGACGAAACTTGGACAGAACCTCCTATTTTTCCAACACGAAGACGGAGTCCAGAGGAGAGACGGAGGGGAGCCACGTGGCACCCACACCATGGGGCCGCGCGGGCCCCCCTGCCGCGCCGTGGGGTGGTGTGGGGCCCTCGTGGCTCCGCAGCCGCCGCCCTTTCGCCTATTTATTCTTCCCGACGCGAAAACCCTAAATACCCGAGCCATTATCCACGAAAAGTTCCAGAGACGCCGCCGCCGTCAACCCTAGCTCGGGAGGGTTCAGAAGCTCTTCCCGGCACCCTGCCGGAGAGGGGAATCATCACCGGAGGGCTCTACATCACCATGCCTGCCTCCGGAGTGATGCGTGAGTAGTTCATCCTTGGACTACGGGTCCATGGCAGTAGCTAGATGGTTGTCTCTCCACTTTATGCTATCATGTTTAGATCTTGTGAGCTGCCTATCATGATCAAGATCATCTTATTGTAATGCTACATGTTGTGTTTGCTGGGATCCGATGAATATTGAATACTATGTCAAGTTGATTATCAATCTATCTTATATGTTATTTATGATCTTGCATGCTTTCCGTTACTAGTAGATGCTTTGGCCAAGTAGATGCTTGTAACTCCAAGAGTGAGTATTTATGCTAGATAGTGGGTTCATGCCTCCGGTAATCTGGGAGAGTGACAATAACTTCTAAGATTGTGGATGTGCTGTTGCCACTAGGGATAAAATAACCGATGCTTAGCTTAAGGGTACGCCGTTAGGTCTAATGCATTTGTTTACATTACGCACATTACTTAATGCAATTATCCGTTGCTTGCAACTTAATACCAACGGGGAACTCGGTATGACAACCTGGCGGTGGATTATTAGTCATAGACGCTGTTGGATAACGGTCTATGTATTTTGTCGTAATGCCCACATGAATATCATAGTAATCATCATGTCATATATATGCATTGTCATGCGCTCAATATTTTGTCAATTGCCCAGCTGTAATTTGTTCACCCAGCATGTTAGTTATCTTTTATGGAGAGACACCACTAGTGAACTGTGGACCCCGGTCCATTCTTTTACACTGATAATACAACCAACTGCAAACATTGTTCCTTTTCATTCTCTGCAATTTACTACTGTTTTCCACACCATACGTTTAATCCTTTGTTTTCAGCAAGCCGGTGAGATTGACAACCTCACTGTTTCGTTGGGGCAAAGTAGTTTGATTGTGTTGTGTGCAGATTCCACGTTGGTGATCGAGTACGGCGCCACCAACAACCTTCAGAAGTGATTTCTTGCTCCTACTGGTCGATTAAACCTTGGTTTCATACTGAGGGAAACTGCTGCTATACTGCTTCATACCTTCCTCTTGGGGTCTCCCAGCGAACGTGTGATCCACGCAATCAGTTGGGTAAAAGGTCGGCAATCCGTGCGCTTCTGAAGCTCCTGGAGCGGTTGAAACCGGCACATCTGAGTAGAGCTAGGGCAGAAGTTTTGAAGAGGAGGATGATGTTGACCACATGATAATGTCTGGAAGTGATGGTAGGAGCGGAGGTTTGATTCTGCTTTGGAGGAATGATCTGAAGGTGACCTCTTTTTCGGTTCACAATAACTATCTTGACATCCGTATTGACGAACACAGTGCTGCTGGATGGCGCATAACTGGTCTTTATGGAGAACCAAGCGGTGATAGAAAACATTTGACTTGGGACTATGTACGTACACTACATGCAATGTTCAATCTACCTTGGGTAATTCTAGGAGATTTTAATGAAATATTGCATGGATCAGAGAAAGAAGGAGGGAATCTGAGGCCGCATCGATGTATGCAAGCATTTAGAGATGCGCTTGATGACTGCAGCCTAGAGGATATGGGTTTTGTTGGAGATAAATTCACGTGGAGACGTGGAAGGATGAGAGAGAGGCTGGATCGAGCTGTCAGTAATGAGAGCTGGAGCAATTTATTCCCTATGGCTGCGTTGATTTATGAGGATTACTCAAAATCGGATCACAGGCCGATTTCCTTGGATACATTGTATTTAGCAGATGTAAATGTGCCCCTTCCTAGTGGGGTGCAGAGATTTGAAGCCCGGTGGCTCATGGAGGACTCTTTTGATGAAGTAGTGGGCTCAGCTTGGAATAAAGCACAGCGCGAAAACCCAGGAAATTTTGCGGCCAAGCTTAGGGAAGTTCACATGGCCCTGCATGCATGGGACCGTGAAACGTTGAAGCAACCGCGTACAAGACTGGCTGATTTACAGAAAGAGCTAAACAAAATCATGGAGGGGCCACTATCTGATGAAGCTACGGCTAGACAGCAAGAAATTCATCTTCAGATGGAGAATATCCATGAGCAGGAGGAGATGAAATGGGTCCAGTGAAGT
This sequence comes from Poa pratensis, assembly GCA_947311845.1. Classification (NCBI taxonomy): domain Eukaryota; kingdom Viridiplantae; phylum Streptophyta; class Magnoliopsida; order Poales; family Poaceae; genus Poa; species Poa pratensis. The sequence goes on from CAMZMU010000107.1 coordinate 16,062,518, forward strand.
AGAGCAAACTGGATGAAGTTTGGTGACCGTAATGCCAATTTTTTCCATAGCTTTGCGAAGGGCAGGAGAAAGAAAAATCTTATCAAGAAATTGAAGAACGAGCAGGACGAGTGGATAGAAGAGCCGACAGATCTCTCAGATCATATTTCAAGTTATTTTCAAGTTCTCTTTACGGTGGAGGTGCAGCATCCGGACCAAACTTAATCAACAAAATAAACTCATGTGTCACTCCGGAGATGAACGTAATTTTTTGTGCTGCTTACTCTAGAGAGGAGGTGAAGAAAGCACTGTTCAACATAGGTGATCTCAAGGCGCCAGGTCTGAAAGTGCATGTGCCCTCATGTGTGGTTTTGGTAATTAATGACAATCTCTATGGACTAATGTTTGCATTGAGATATCTTTATAGATCTTGTCCATGAAAAAGATTGAAATTCATGCGTTGGACTCTAGAAGATTATATGATGACTAAGGTTCTATCCAAGGGTTTATACGAAGAATGGTCATCTAGAGTTGAGCTTATTGCAAACATGGCTTGGAAAAGTGTTAGAGATATATTACGGTTCATGTATTTGGTAGTTTAGGATTTGTAATCCGTCTCCTACCTTATCTCTAGGAGAGGCTTCTTGCCCTCCAAGTCTTGTACCCTTTATATACTCGCCCATGAGGCTCAATAATACATCCACCAATTCCGCCAATCTCATAATTCTACATGGTATCAGAGCGGCACGACCTCTGACCTAGCCGCCGCCACCGCGCTTCCGCACCGCGCCGCCCCCGGGGAGATCGATCTCCATGATTTCTCTCGGGGGCCGCGCCGCCCGTACCTAGGGTTCGTCCGCCGAGCGGTTGCTCGGCTGCCCTAGAGTCTTTTTTTTCCGGTCTCTTGATCCGGTTTTGCTCTTTCTCGCCGGTCGTTTTTTTATCGGCGTTTCTTTTTTTGGTTTTCCGATCTAAGATTGGTTTGAGTCGCTCACCGCCGTCGTCTTCTCGCGCCTCTACTCCGACAACGGCATCGACCTGCACCGGCCCGCTCCTCGACAGCCTGCTATCGCGGCCAACTCGCCGGCGCCGACTCCGCACCGTCCGGCTCCTTCAAGCCGGTCATCGCGGTCGACTCGCCAGCACCGACTCCGCACCGACAGGCTCGTCTTCACCGACCGCGCAGCAAGGCCGGACGCGCCGTCCAAGGGACGCCTCGACGTGTCGCCGTCGGCTTCTCTCGCTTGCAAGGTCTCCATCGCCGGTTCGTCTTCGCCGTCATCGACCGGGACTTCACTGACAACGTCGCCATCGACTCCGATCTGCGCGTCGTCCCCGCCATGGCGCGTACAGCGCAGCGTCGGTCTGATCAACCGATTGCGCCTGTCTCCGTCAAGCACGTCCCCGAGCACGCGCCTACCACCGATCGAGCTACAGGCTGCCGCCGCGTCGCCCCTTCGGGCCGCCGCGTCGCCGCCCTTGGTCCACGTTGCCGGCTGCTAACGCGCCTTCCCAGGCGTGTACGTCGCCAGCGACACCCCGCCGTCGCCCCAACTCGCGCGCTGCTGCTGCGTCGCCCCTTCAGGCCGTAGCGCTGCGGCACGCGGTCCACTCCGCCGTCCCCGCGCATCGACTTCTACGTGGTATGCGCCGCGCCGCCTGCCTAGGCGCGGGAACGCCACCGTCCGCGCATGGTCTTCGTCACGCCGCCGGGTTCTTTCTCGCCTACTTCGAGTACCGCCGCCGCACCTCTACAGGTAACCTGCATGGCACTTCAGGTCGTCGCAGGTCCCGCCGACCACCTCTCGTCCAGACGTCCAGCATGGCCACTCCAGGCCACCGCTGCCTTCGCCGCCTTCTACGTCTTCGTCTACCAGGACCACGTCGCTAGTGTCATCATCCTCTTCCCCGACTACGTCTACTCCGACAACCGCGGATGACATCGGCACCTTCTACCCCCGCCGATTGGCGCCGCAACCGTCCAGGAGGCCTCGTGTGCTAGTCCCTCCGACACTGGCGTATGGTTCATGGTGGTCCCTGCCTTCGCATGCACGGTACTGGCAACACCGGTGCGTGCCTTCGTCCCCGACGTGTCCCCGGGTCTGGCAAACCCGGGATGGCGCCTCGTCTTCATCGGCTTCGACAACGTCTTCGGCATCGGCTCCCTCCTCTACGACTGTCTCGACCGCGTCACCGACTTCTTCTATGCGTACTCAGCTCTAGCAAAGCCGGAGTATGCCTTCATCCCCGACGTGCGCCTTGTTCTGGCAAAACAATGGCCGCACCTCGTCCTCGACGGCTCGTACCGCGTCGTCTTCGGCATCGGCTTCCTCGACGACTGCCTCGACACGTCTCCGTCATTCTTCACGCGTACTATGCGCATGCGGCTTCTTCCTGCGTCTACTTCGATACCGGCAACCCGACCACGACATCGACCACGACAACCCTTCGCACGGCTACCCCGACCAAGGCTGCACCGCTTAACGCTCTCGGCTCCCTCGACATCGGCAACAAGGGCTATCACCTTGCTTGAGCTCCTCATCAGCTTCCTCTACAGTCCAAGCTCTGCGCCGCGACACTGTCCACGATGTTCCCGCTCCTACTGCGGGGGGATGTCAGCCCACTGGACTCTACCTCGGTTTCTCTCTAGTCTGACCGTCCGCGACGTTCCAGTTGTTCACGACGCTACCGCTACGACTGCGGGGGGATGTTAGAGATATATTACGGTTCATGTATTTGGTAGTTTAGGATTTGTAATCCGTCTCCTACCTTATCTCTAGGAGAGGCTTCTTGCCCTCCAAGTCTTGTACCCTTTATATACTCGCCCATGAGGCTCAATAATACATCCACCAATTCCGCCAATCTCATAATTCTACAAAAAGAAGATTGAGTAAACATTCATGTTTATCTCCAAGCCATCATCTATATCAAGAGAAGAAGATGAAGTGCAAGTGGATACATGAAGACGGAGCTTAGTAAGGCTCTCTCATCATGGAGTATGGGTGAGTATTTGGAGAAGTCTTCATCAAGCATGTGCTACCAAGCACAATCAAGAAAGGTGTTCCAACTTGAGGGAGTCAAGATCGTCATCATCTAGCTCAAGTGGAATGCGCAAGGCAAATGTATGATCTTGATAGGGTTTCTATTTTACCGGTCTCATGGTGTTAGTGGGAGATTGGGTTATAGGATAGACGGCGTACTATCAAGAGGGGCTCTCAAGTGAGTAACTTGATCGCATCTTTATGGAGAGCTCAAACCTTTACATACTTGGCATATCATCTTTCTTGGTTCTTATTTGGCTTTTCTCCTTGCTGGGTTTGGTGCTTGTCGTGATCTTTATGACAAGCCCAAGTTCTTCGAAAACGAATTTGTTTGGAAAACTTGTTGCGTTTTCGTGTTGGAAATATTATCGGTTTATCCGTGAGGAAAGTTCCACACTTTCCCATGTGTGTCAACTTAACTCTATTTATGGTTCTTAATATTGGTTACCTTTTTATAGGAAAGCTCTTGTCGTTACCTTTCCAACAAAATTGGTTTCACCCGATTTGAAGTTTGGACGAAAAAGTTATTGCGGTTTTCTTTATCTGTTTCTACAGTTTCTTCTTAGGCCGGTAGTACCGACCCAAGCCCGGTACTACCGGGTGACCCCTGCTTTTTGCCCTGCGGCACTACCGCGGCTTGTACCGGGGCTAGTACCGCATCTCCCCAGTCAGTTCTGATGTCGTCAAGTTTTGTCCCGGTAGTGGCGCGGTAGAGGCGCGGTACTACCGCGCAGAAAGCACTACCGGACCGTTCCGCTCGGTACTACCGAAGCGGGCCAGTGCTGGGAAGCTTCCTGCAGTCTTTGTTTCTTCTTCGAGTCAACGCGACCCGGTACTACCGGGATCGGCCCGGTATTACCGCTGCGGCGCTTTTCTGGGCATAACGGTTGGATTTTGGGGAACCTTTTTAAGAGGCCCTTCTTCTCCAACGGTTCCCCAACTCTCGAGCTCGTTTTTCCTCTCTCTCTCTCCTCCATTGTTGCCCTTTGGAAAAGCTGGCCTACCTCTCAATCCCTCCCATGATTCTTGCATATCTTTGAGGGAAAGTGAGAGGAGATCTAGATCTATATTTCCACCAATCCATCTCTCCTCTAAGTGAGGGGAACCTAGTGGATCTAGATCTTGGAGTTCTTGGTGATTCTCCTACTTTGTTCTTCCTCCCTTCTCCCCCCATAAGCATTAGTTACTTTTGGTGGGATTTGAGAGTGAAGGACTTGAGCACTTCTTGTGCTCTTGCCATTGCTTTGTGCATCGGTTTGTGCTCTCCATGAGGATTCGTGGAAGTTGAAAGTTTGTGAGCTTGTTACTCTTGGGTCATTGGACCCTAGACGCCTTTCTGGTGGTTGAGACCTTTGTGGTCACTTGTAGCCGTTCGGGAGCCCCCAATCCAGTTGTGGGTTGTGCCTCAGATTGTTGTTGTAAAGGCTCCGGATTCCGCCTTGAAGGATTCCGATAGTGGAAGGTGAACCAATCCTTTGTGGTGCGGTTCATCGGAGAATAGGATGAGTCTTTGTGGCGTTGAGATCGGCCTTTGTGGTGCCTCACAGCTCTCCAACGAGACGTATTCCCCTAAAAAGGAGGAACTCGGGAATACATCATCGTCTTCGTGTGCCTCGGTTATTTCTATACCCGGGCTCTTTACTTATGCACTTTACATTGTGATAGCCTTCGTGCTTGAAGTATTCTATTGCTATCACTTTGTTGCTTGTCTTGCTTAGCATAAGTTGTTGGTGCACATAGGTGAGCTTAGTATATTTAGGTTGTTGGCTTGTTAATTTAAACACCTAGTTTTATTCCGCAATTATCAAGCCTAAACCGGAAAAGTTTTAATCACCTATTCACCCCCCTCTAGGCGACATCCTTGTCCTTTCAATTGGTATCAGAGTTTGGGCTCTCGTTTTGGGCTTTACCGCCTAGAGAGTAAAGATGTCGCTTAGAGAATTAGTGCACGATTCCACTCTTATATTCGATGGCACAAATTATGATGTTTGGAAAATTTGCATGCTTGATCTTTTTAGGGCCATGGGTCTAAATTATATTAAGAGTATTGTAGATATGGGTTTTTCTCCTCTAATGGATTCCCAAGAATTATCTATAGAGGATGAGGAAAACTCTTATCTCGATACTCTAGTATCTAATGGTTTTATATGTGTTTTGAGCAATGTAGTTCTTGCATCAATCATGCCTTTTCGGAACGCTCATGAGCTATGGACCAAGCTTCAAGAAAAATATGAAGTGTCCAATATTATTGAGGATGATCGTTCTCCCTCCACCTCCGGCCGTGACGAGTTCACAACTTCTTTCACTTCACCAACATGTTATTTGTCACAAGGTAATGATATGGTGAGTGGTGATAGAAATTATTTTGTTGATGGTGAATATTCTATTGACTATACTTCATCTCTAACTCATTGCAATGATCTATCTTTGGACTTAAACATTTCTAGCACTCCAAATGTTTTACATGCTAGTGTTGCTAGTCCTTACATATCATGTAATAGTTGCTCAACTAAATCTCATGATGATATGCTTCCTATGTCTTGTTGCCATGAAAATAATTATTCCATATCCTCTAGTATTTGTGTGGCTAACAATGTAGAGGAATCCCAACATTTGTTGGAACAAGACATGGGGCTCAATGGTGCTTCAAGTAATTCTTCATCATCAACGTCCATTACCCACTTTTGTCTTATGGCTAGAGATTCAAAGTTATCTCCACCTTTGGAGCCCTCTACATCTTGTGATGATGTGGATGAGGATTCTTATGGAGAACATATGGATGTTGAATCCTTAACAAAGAAGGGTGAGATGGTATTTGGTGGTCTTCCCAAAGGTAGCAAAGCTATCCCTCCTCTATGTGAAATCATTACTTATGCTATTAAGAGTAGGGAAATCATTGAGGGTTTGGTTCATCGGAGAATAGGGTGAGCCTTTGTGGCGTTGAGATCGACCTTTGTGGTGCCTCACACCTCTCCAACGAGACGTACTCCCCTAAAAAGGAGGAACTCGGGAATACATCATCGTCTTCGTGTGCCTCGGTTATTTCTATACCCGAGCTCTTTACTTATGCACTTTACATTGTGATAGCCTTCGTGCTTGAAGTATTCTATTGCTATCACTTTGTTGCTTGTCTTGCTTAGCATAAGTTGTTGTTGCACATAGGTGAGCCTAGTATATTTAGGTTGTTGGCTTGTTAATTTAAACACCTAGTTTTATTCCACAATTATCAAACCTAAACCGGAAAAGTTTTAATCGCCTATTCACCCCCTCTAGGCGACATCCTTGTCCTTTCAAGGTCCAGATGGGATTCATGCCATCTTTTACAAGAAATATTGGCCGCTCTTTGGTGAGGAATTAACATATGAAATTCTTTCAACTTTAAATTCGAGGATGATTCCGGATGGATGGAATGATACAACAATTGTTCTTATCCCGAAAACTGACAGTCTTGAAAAGGAAACGCAGTTTAGGCCTATTAGTCTATGCAATGTAATTTATAAAGTTATCTCGAAGATCATTGCAGCTAGACTGAAGACAATTTTACCGGATATTATCTCCCTGACACAGAGTGCTTTTGTCCCAGGCCGGCTCATCACGGATAATTTTCTGGTGGCCTATGAGTCTTACCATGCTATAAAAAAGAAGAAAGTAGGGAAGTATGGTTTATGTGCAATAAAACTTGATATGCACAAGGCCTATGATCGAGTCGAATGGAGTTTTCTGGAGAAGGTTTTAAGTAGACTGGGTTTCGATGAACACTGGATATCTCTTATTATGAATTGTGTCAGATCTGTCCGTTATCAAATCCGAATTAATGGCCATGATTCAGAGATTATTACCCCTACTAGGGGATTGCGTCAGGGGGACCCACTCTCCCCGTATTTGTTCCTAATCTGTGCTGAGGGTTTATCAAGTTTGCTGAAATTTGAGGTGGACAACGGCAATCTGATTAGAGTGAAAGTGTGCCGTGATGCTCCTGATGTCTCTCACTTGTTGTTTGCGGATGATTCTCTTATTTTGATGAGAGCTGATATGTCCAATGCCACAACTTTGAGAAAAGTTTTGCATGATTATTGTCTCTCGTCCGGGCAATTGGTTAGTGAGAGCAAATCAAGCATATTTTTCAGCCTGTGTACGTCGGTGGAAATCAAGGAGGCTGTATGCACGGAGCTCAATATTCTAACCGAGGCGATCACGGACAAGTACTTGGGGCTACCACCTCTAGTGGGGGTAGACCGTACTGATTGTTTCATGCACTTGATAGACAGAATTTGTTCAAGATTGAGTGGTTTTAAAGAAAAGCTTTTATCTTATGGTGGGAAGGAGGTTTTGTTAAAAGGTATTGCGCAAGCCATCCTGGCGTATGCAATGTCAGTATTCAAGCTCCCTAAACAAGTCATTAAAGGGTTCACATATGCTATGACCCGATATTGGTGGGGAGATGATGATGGACAAAAACACATGCACTGGTTCACGTGGTGGAAAATGTGTATTCCAAAGAAGAAAGGTGGAATGGGGTTCAGGGATCTCGAAAGCTTCAACCTTGCAATGCTAGCAAAACAGGCTTGGAGATTACTTTGTGAGCCAAATTCTCTTTGTGCCAGAGTCTTGAGAGCAAAGTACTATCCATCGGGAGATCTCCTTAATGCAGATCTTAAGAAAGGCTCCTCATACACATGGCAAAGTATCTGGGCAGGAATTCAAACTTAAAAAAAAAAGCTATATTTGGAGAGTTGGAAATGGGGAAGACATTAATATTTGGGAAGATCCTTGGATCCCAACTAGCCCCTCTCAAAAATTAGTGTCAGTACGAGGTGTTGCTGTGCAGTCAAAGGTCTCGGAATTGATCGATCCTATAACTAGATCTTGGAATGAGACTATGCTCCGGTTCATCCTACTTTCTGTGGATGTGAACAGAATTTTGAAGATACCTCTAGCGGTTGGGATGATGGAAAATTTTGTCTCTTGGAACTTCACCAAGATAGGAATCTTCACAGTCAAATCGGCATACTATGTGGAGTGGGATCACCAACATGGCAGGAAACTTCTTAGAACAAATGGGCAGAGTACTTCTCAAATAAACCCAGTTTGGTCGAAGGTTTGGTCCATGAAGGTATCGGCAAAGGTCAAGATCTTCTCTTGGCGTCTCTTACATGGTACGATCCCTTGTAAATGCATTTTGGCAAATAGACACATCACTACCAGCAGCCTGTGCCCAGTTTGCAACATATATTGTGAAGATACCCTGCATGCGTTCTTCCAATGTCCTAGAGTTCAGGATACTTGGGAAAACCTCGGTTTGTCGGAGATGATCAATGAGCTGTCGACGGTGGACAGGTCGGGATCTGCTGTTTTTTAAGCTTTGTTACTTCAGGCGGAAGGCAGTGCGCCCAGATTACAAGGTACAGGCCTGCGTGAGCTGATTGCAACAACATGCTGGTATATGTGGTGGCAAAGGAGACAAATAGCACATGAGGAGTCAGTAGCCTCGCCATCAAGATCAGCACTTGCAATTTCAGCAATCACGGCAAACTACTTTCGGGCGTGCAAAAAGAATGTTGGCATCCAACATGGAGGTTGGGAGAAACCGAAAGAAGGGTACACTAAACTCAATGTGGATGCAGCGTTTTATGCAGATTCATGCAAGGGCGCGACGGGAGCTGTCATCCGTGATGATAAGGGGTTATTCATAGCTGGTAGTAGCTGCGGCATCCCCTCCAGCGCAGATGCATCAATGGCGGAGGCTAGAGCCCTACGCGACGGACTCATTCTAGCAGGCCAAGTTGGCTGTTCTAAGCTTATAGTAAATAGTGATTGTATGGAGGTCATCTCAATAATGCAAGACGGTGGGAACTCGATCGGGCAAGCAGCTGCTATCTACGAGGAATGCTCTTTTCTTTCTAGAGGTTTTGCGCATGTTATTTTCTGTCATAGTGCTAGGGAAAGCAATAGGGTGGCTCATATTCTAGCTTGTAAGGCGGAGGGACCCCAGTTAATTGTTTGGCTGGAGGATCCGCCAGACTTCATAATTGAGCCTCTCACAGACGATGTATCTATGTTTGCCAATCAATAAAGTCGCCATGATTTCAAAAAAAAAAGATGATGCACTTTAGTAGTTTCTAATAGTGCTTTCCCGGGAGGACTGAGCGTGGTCGGGGAAAAAGTCGGCTCATCCTCCGCGATCAGATGCCCATAAAACTCTAAACTTGGGTCATACAAATGCTTTTGGTAAAACAAACTTTCCCCCTCACTCCCGTGCCGCTCCCTGGCGGCACCGGGGCATCAACCCTAGCCGCTCTCACATCATTTGGCATTAAAAAATGATGTGATTACAACAATTGATCAAAAGAGAAGGGATAGTGGTATCATAATGTCGGCCGTTGTACCGTTTTTTCCGATTTTCCGCTAATTAATCGGGCAATTCTTATTCTTAATTAATGTGATGAGGCAAAGCATTCGGAAAAAAAAACTTGGGTCATACCCTTTCAGTAGGAGGAAATTCTAAGAATGACATAAAACCATTGCCACTTTTTGAAAATGCCATCAAACTAGTTATCATTCTAAGAATGTCATCAGATGAATGTCGTCATTTATGAATGCTTGTTGACCGTTAACTGAGAGGAAGTGTTGATGGAACTTCTACCTCTTATAGATGGTGATGTAGAGGACCCCGGAGATTTCAAGATCCAACCTCGTTCCCGTGACGTTCCGTACTAAAGTCTCTCAACGTGCATGAAGACGCTACTTCCGAAACGCATGGATACCTCGGAGATGCCATCTAGTTCGACACTTGATCGTGGAGCCATTGTGTATCAGAGTTGTGCTCGGTCTCGGTCGGGAGTAGTGCTCCGACTTGGAGTCGCGCTTGGTCTCGTTCTGGAGTCGTTTCGACTCTCCGCGAGGATATTCTCGCGAATGGGAGGTATAACCTACCTGCGGGAATCGGCATGGACGATAATCGTCTTCGCTTAATCGACGGTCGTCAATGGTAACTCTCCTTTGCTTGTACCAAGATAGTGATCTTAGTGTTGTGATGGCGCGTATTTTTTTTTGCGTTCCACGTATCCCATTGTATCATAGTCTCATTTTATTTAGTACTCCTATGTTGCATAATATTGATGTTTTAGACGTTCCAATACGGATGAATTATAGAGCAAAATGAGTGAACCCACTAAAATACGTCTAGATACGTACGAATTAGGATAAATGATAAAAAAGCTAAAAGGGCCTATATTTAGTAACAAATGGAGTATTTTGTATAATCTCAATGTAAATATGTGTACAATCTATTTGGGATTAAAAAAATTACTTCTATGTGCTATGATATACTATCACGTTATGATACCACTACTCCCTCTCTTTTGATCAATTGTTGTAATCACATCATTTTTTGCCAACATGATATGCATGATACTAGTGCTAGGGAGTGAGTTCCATTGTAAAGTAATACAGCCAACAAGTTATTTATCCCAAAAAAATCGCAAAAAAAAGTTATTTATCCAAAAAAGGAAAACACAGCCAACATTTATTTTTTGGGGAATGGAAAATACAGCCAACAAGTTTCGAAGGTCCATGATTGGGCCCAAAATTTTCACATGGGCTAGTCTAGTCCTAAACGGGGCATACATTAGCCCATTATCCCAGCCAAACCAAGCGGTAAATTCAGAAAGACAGAAACGTCAACTTCTCTGCAGGTTCTGGCGGCAGGCCGGCAACTGCTCCTCCATCATCTGCCGGCCGCTCTAAATAAATGTCAAGAATCCCCGTGTGCTCCGTCGAGATCACAGCTTCGACACGATCAAGGAAGGTGCCAACCTCTGTGGACACATCGAATGCCGCAAGGTGGCGCTTGGGCCTGCACACCACTCGTTCGGCGAAATACCCCACCGAGACCGCCTCTCGCCTGTGTGCAACCCGGGACTCGCCGTCGCCGTCGCAGCGGACCGAGTGCACGAGCCACGGCGCGAGGCTTCGTGATCTAACCAGTTTCTACAAAGCCCGCCATTTCAGGACTTCAAGTCCTTACAGGCTACGGCGGCCGGCAGGCAGGCTACTACGGTGCCACGCAAAGCCGGCCGTTTCTTGCCATACTGTGGATTCTTCTACGCAAGGTATATGCACTAGAAACTCTACATGCACAGGCGGAGCTTCATGGAGGCCAAATGGGCCATGGCCCCCCAGGTTTGGAGTAATTGCTGAAGAATTTTTTTTTGGGAGTGCTTAACTGAGAAGAAAAATAGCATTTGGCCCCCCCAAACATAAATATTTTGCATTTCGCCCCCCCTGCAACCTCTGCCAAGCTCCGGCACTGTCTACATGTTCTCAAAACTAGAGGGTACAAGACTAAAGTGAATAAGAGAGTAGTATAGTTCCTTGAAAGAGATACATAGCACAATTCTGCAGTACAGGCAACTACGGACAAAACTGAAACTGAGTTAAGGCTTAGCTCTCCTTAGCTTACACATGACTACATGAGACAGCTACAGAAGCTCCTACATTGCACAAAAGAGTGATTGTTTCCATGAACGCATCAGACATGGTAGCACATTACATTCTAAAAACTCTGTTAGCTTCACTGTTAACAGAACGAAATTCTAGTCCCAAGGCTGGCGCGGGCACTAACACTGCTTTCTAATACCTCTTCATGCTAACAGTAATACTAGCAGATGGAGGTACATACTAATCTCTCTACTGCATTCTGGAATCAAATCTACGTTGCTACTTCTCTCTACTGCATTCTGGAACCAAATCTACATTGCTACAGAGTGCAAACTAAGTGTAGCACTTGCTCGGCTGGTAATTCGTCGAGACCTCAGACGTGCAAGGGAGCGAGTCCCAAGGCATGGTCGCCCTCCACTCATCAGAAAGCGGCCCTTGCAGGTTGTACGGGAAATTGATGGACCGTGTAGCTCCGTCGGCGTTGTTGCCGATATCAGGCAAGTCGACCACACATCTGTTGACCATGTTGTTGTTGCACCGTTGCGGCTGCGCAAACTCAATGTTTGTGGGCGTTGATCTGTTCATGTCTGAGAGTGTAATAGGTGATGTATTCAGAACCATAGATGCGATGTCCATCCCACCCGGAAGATCAAGCGGGATTGCTGAGAGGATACTCATAGCCTGATGCTCTGCATCTGAAGGGGGTAAAACAAAGGATGTAGCTGGCCTGCTGATGCTGTCTATGATGTTGAGAGTGTTCTGACAGGAGGAAACTATTGAAGTGAAGTACCCATTGCCAGTGAACTGGATGTTGGAGGAGAGGATGTTTGTCATTGCGGATGATGTGTTATCTGAGGTGTGTCGACTTCTGTGTGTGTTCTGCAAGTGTGGAGGAATGTAGGGTCCGTTTGTGCTGGATAAGGGAGGAGAGACCCACGAGTGTGAGAGCGCTCTCTGCGCTGTGGCATTAGTTTTCTTGAAAATCCTGCAGATCGCCCAGGAATCCTGCTCATGAGGAGAAAATAGAAAATAAATGCTTGTCAGAAATTTCCTAGTGAAAGGAAAATCATTTTCATATCTTACACTTATAACAGTACATATATTTTGAACCCCTGCATGTTATAAAAAATGCTGCGATTTTCTCCCTGTCTGATATGTTAAAATTTACTATGTTTTGATCCTTGCGTAGCACTATATATATCTGATTGGCATTTTGGAGCTTATGTTTCAGGTTACCATTTTCAAAAATAAATCTACGGCATACATGCCTAATGAAAAATTCAGAGCTGCTTCTCACAAATATTGCATGATGTAAATTGCTTACATTTGGTGGAATAGTCTTCTCCAGTGGCTTCTTCTGCGGCATTGAAGGGTCTGTGAGTGATGGAAGCCGAAACTCATGCATCATCCAGTCGGTTTTGACACCTTTGGCCGCTCTGCCCTTGTAGAAGACGAGAGACTTCTTCAAGCCTATGCACTTGCTTCCGTCGGAGGAGTAAATTGGTCTGTCAGTTCCGGTGGCCTTCCAGAAGCCTGCTCCAGTTACCCTGTTAGGCCTTGTGCTGTTCCGGTATTTCCTATCCCTTGGACAGTAAAAATACCACTCCTTCTCTCCGGTACTTGCTAGTTCTGCATTGAGAAAACAAGATGATTTTGTTAGTAGTCATGACCAAAAAGAAGTTCCATGATGTGTATCGTGCAACTGCATTTATGACCAAAGATCAGTTAATTTAGGCCCATGCCCCATTTGGTGCAACTGAGGTCAAGAATTTAAAGTGATAAAATGTAGACGAATCATGCATGCTTACAGTGGCCAAGGAGGAAAAAACTATAGGTAGGGTGAACTCGAAAAATATGATGCAAAGACTAAAATAGTGCCAAGACATTAACACTATCGATGATTCATAATCACTTAGTACAATAGAAATATAAACATAAGTAAAACATAAAACATACTAATGGCAAAGCTCTACTACTTTGAACCTTGTTAGTCAATTATTCAGTCATAACTGTGATATACCACTGAAAGCCAAACTCAGTAAGCAACTACAGGAGCATCATATAAACTCAAAGATGAAATCATGTGATACAATGTATCAAATTTGTCAACATCATATGGCCTAAAGTGCATGCAACTATTTAGTAGCTACCCCAATCCCGATAATTACATGGGTAAGCTGCTATTATGGCTCACTTGAAACTCTTAGGTTTAACCCCAAAACCTCGTTGGCTTCTTGATGCACGGGTGCTTCTAGTCGAGAGTATTACAAAAGATGTGGGAGAAATAATCCTGTGTAGTAACTATTTTTCATTTTCTGAGCACCTCTAAGAACCAGTAACCAAAAGATGCATGCAAAATCGTCAGATTTTCTCTTTTTAAACGAGTGGGAAAGAAAATATTTACCAAAAACAAGGTAGCAACAAGATGGAGCATGCATGCTTTATGCCAGCCACACAGAAAAGAAGAAATATGTATCGATAATAGTCTTATCGTTGAATAGATGCTTCACAGCGATCTTTATTGGTCTCCGCAGAGAAGCAAAAGATAGTTGAAAAGGGACTTATAGAAGCTTACTTGGGAGATCCCATGGATCAAACTTGTAGATGTCCAGCTGCCTAATAAGCTCAATGGGAAGAGACTTCTGCTGGATTTTCCTTTTGAGGTAGAACCTGACGAGTTCTTCATCTGTTGGATGAAACCTGAAGCCAGGTAACATAACTTCATCTTGCTTCTCCATGTCATCACTTCTGTTCTCTTCCATATTGTTACCACCGTGAACAAATCACTGAATGGATGTTAAGTATCTAGCTCAAGCAGTGGTACTGCTAACCCACTTCTGGTTATAAGGGACGTAGTAAACCCTAATGGATGATGTGTAAGGTCAGACTTTACTGGATAGGAACTAGCTAAGGATCCGGTTTTCTACTGATTGCCGAGGTTAGAAGAGGGAGCAGGTTCTATCACTAGACATGAGATTGACATACAACAGCGCCTTCCTAGCTTCAAACCTAAACAGGCTAACTCTAAGCACTGCCTGGTTCCTGTCAACCAAACTGAGCAGGAAAACTATGATGGTACTCTGGCATGCAGTTACTTAAAGAGAAAAAGAAGCTCTAGATGATGTTCCAGACTTGCAGTTAGCTCTGTTGATTGCTCCCTTTGTAGGGTTTTCGCTTCCTACTATTTGGCTTATTGTTCACACCTTCGCACACACGCAAGAACAGGTTCTTATAGCAGATCCTTAGAATACTCAACCATTGTTGAACTCTGTAGGGTCTCTTTGGTCTTTACTCCATGATGAGGATCTCAATGAGCTGTACAAATTCTGTGGCCATTTTGGGATTAGCAATCTCTTGATTACTTAGGAGTAAATTAATTAACTTTCCTTCACAGCTGACACAGTTTAGACATACGTGTAACGGTGTAACTGCTATAATTAAGCCTTCTGGGAGATTAAGTTAGCTGACTAGATGGCTAGCTTATTATTTTTAATTGTGGTTTCCTTGTGTAGTTCAGTTGTCTGTAGTTGATGTATAAGTAACAATTCCCAAGACATCAAGACACTTCTAAATTCCAAGTAAGTACAGTTTTATATTGGAACACTGCAAGTCTAATTCCCTCTGACAACATCTATATTTTACATTGGTATCAACATCTACCTTTGATCTCCTCTCCTGATCCAAAAATTCCTTTCAAATCAAGCCTTTTCCCAGTCACCTTTAATTTTAAGTGTTAATATTTAGACAACTCTTGAACACTACTTCTAGTACATGGTTTAGGAATTTGTATGCGCTATTTGCTCATTTCTGTGCTCCTAATTTGAACATTGCCCCTGAGAGAAATTAGAAACATTCTATTTCTAGTACATGGTACAATTTACCCTGTTCCCAAGAACAAAGGCATTTGTTCCTCATTCATAATATTGGAATAGATCCATAGGGAGAACATTGTAGGCTGTGGTACTTCTGTAATACCCATTTATTAACTGCAGCAGACCAGTGCTGAGCTGACACACTATTCCGCTTGCCATCCAATCGTTCATTCTAGTACAATGAATGCAGATAGTTCGTTGAAGAAGGGAAAAAACAGAGTTCTATGTGGCAAAGCTATGCTTACAAATTAGTTTTTTCATCAGTACTTAAAAGAAAAACAGGAGGAAATACCTATCACTCACCTTAGTTAAGTTCGTAATACACGATTCTCATCCCTAGAACAGAGCCGAATAGACAGAGTCGTATCAGGTAATATTATTTATCTTTCTGAAAAGATGCCAATGTCTCTTGCCATTGTAAGCTTGTGAAGGGTCAAACATGGGTTAAATCTGACCTCAGTTATTATTTTGCTCTACAGACAGTGACGTTTTAGTTGCTGATGTGTGCAATGGGTTAATAACTACCTTTGTCTTGTAGGGGCAATGTCTTGTATGCATCCGGTTGTCACTACTCTGAAAATCCTAACTTCCCCTGTATTTTATGGGTCAGACATCATGATGGAGTGGATTAGGATGCACACGTTTGTGGACTATTTAACCTGTCCAACCAATTCCAGTTTCAAGCAAAGGTTAGATGACATCCTTTCTATGTTTGCATCCTAATTATCCATAAATCCGTTAACTACTCTTGTAAAAAAAGTAATTTTGCATGAGATTTTTTATGCATCCATGTGATGTTTGCACCATTCATGCATGAGTTTAGAGCTAGCCAGCTGCTAAGATGCAAGAAGCCAAAGGGTGGAAAATTCAAGATGCCTCCTCTCACTAGTCACTAGGGTAACATCATAGTCACATGCCATCATACTTTAAACGAAAAAACTCAGACCTGCCCATTCGTGCTGCATTGGGCGCATCACCGGAACTTCTACAGACATTGATGCGAAAATCCTGCATGGATCCAAGCGCGACCTCCCTCATTCTCCACCTCCAGCCAGAGAGAGCAGGAAAAAAAGTATGAAACCCAAAATCCCATGGGCCCAGGTTTTCCAAACCCTGTCCTCCAAGCACCCAACAGTGCAAGGACCTTCGAATTAAATGATGCTGGAGGTTTACTGCTAATAGGGGGCTTGTAGATGGTCTTAGGGTCAAACCTCCGAGGACGAACGGTACAAGTCTGTCTGTGGAAACCCATGGAGTTTTCTATTGAGATTTGGGAGTTCTTCATGCTCGTTCTTGTACTAGGAGGAGTGCTGCTGCATCTACCAGTGTTTACTCAGATCCTCTCGTCAGTGACTACTGAAGTATGAAGACCTTACACCATTGATGAATTCATTTCTGCACTTGTTCTACACTGATCACTGATCAGAAACATGCAGTTCGTAAAACAAATGCCTGCATCATGATGTCCTGAAATGGTCATGGAACCGGTGGGCCAGACGTAGCTGCCTCTCTCTTGTAGATGGATTATGTAGGTAGGCGGTGCTTGTCTTTGTCTCCCAGATCTTGCTTGCTTGACATTGATCGGGCTGTGTGCCTGAACCCGCTCGTGCGGCCTCTCGTTTGGTGTTACCTACCGCTGCCCCTAGCTAATCCTACTCG
The DNA here is from genome assembly GCA_947311845.1 of Poa pratensis. Classification (NCBI taxonomy): domain Eukaryota; kingdom Viridiplantae; phylum Streptophyta; class Magnoliopsida; order Poales; family Poaceae; genus Poa; species Poa pratensis. The sequence continues at coordinate 16,079,508 of CAMZMU010000107.1, forward strand.
GGCGGCTGGAGTCAAACCCTTCCGGTTCAAGTCTCCTCCTTCTCATGCCCATTGGTATGCGCGGCCCCTGTAATAAGTTTGTTAGCATCCAGGATCCCATGTTTCCAGGGTGCACACCCCAAATTTAATCCCCTTGTCCTCCTACGCGGCCAATCGATGCGTGCGCTCGGGCCCGTGTTATGTTTGTGCGTGTAGCATCGGCGTTCCAACCGTGCACGTGTGGCGTGGGACAGTGGCTCCCTGGGGCCCAGTAAACTTGGCGTTTTTTGGCAAAGTTCGACGCTGAAAACGGCTCATCAGACAGTCCTCAGCGTCTGTTGAATGAACATTACTGAATATGGATTACCTTTGTTCCGAAAAAATCTATAGTGCGCATTACATATTACATGGTCAGATTGCAAGCCTAAATGCATCTCCTGCTTGTACATAGACGCCGGCGTTGTTCTCAGGGGCAACTCGGTTGAAACCCTAGTGGACGCACTCCCTGTTCTACCGCCACCGCCACCCTAGCCACCGCACACCATGTTCTCCCGGCATGTAGCTGTACAGACAATGCTGATGGGTGAAGCCGTTGGACGAAGACGGCAACAAACTTGTTTTCTTGCTTGAAGGGTTCCTCTGGTTCTACGACATTGCGACGTGACGGTGGGAGAGCAGTGACCGTCAGAGCAAAATATTGTTAAGTAGGCTAGTCGGGAGACACATAGAAAATAATCTACTCTTGTTTGGAGAGATTTTGTATTCCTTTTGTATCGTATGCTCTGGTTTGGTGTAGATTGCGTGTTCTCCGGGTGCTCCCTAACCCCACCTTATATAGGTGGACGGAGGTATGGTTACAAGGTGTTCGGACCGACTTACATGTAGAGTTCTAGTCGGATGCAATCTAATCTGGGTATTTCAGGTATGTTCTTGGGTTGTCTTGGTACACATATATAGTCTCTTGGTACCGTAGTCGGACTCCGCTTCTTTGGCCCGACCCACCCAGTGTCCATGGGCCGGCCTTTGTCTTCCACATGGTACCAAATATTCCAATTTTTGTCCGATCTAAGTGATTGACAACGGCTTCCACGATGACCCCTCGTTCAGCGGAGTGGTCATGCGTCCAGATCAGATGAGGGGCGGCTATCTCTGTAAGACACAAATGTTGGTCCTCGGCTTCAAGAAGGATCATGTGGCCTTAGAAGAGGGGCGCACTATCTAGACGTTTGGCTTCCCTCCTCGGGCTTTTGGTGCATGTGTGAAAGGATTGAAGAGGTCGACTAGAAGAGCGACGACAGGGGGAGGGGGTCGAGATTTTCTAAATTATGCAAATAGATGTGAGCAACCTATATGGCAAGAAACAATCTAGCTACACAAGATCAAGAAGGTAACAAGTTAGATACAAATAAGTAAATGAGTTGAGAAATAATCACACAATGGAGATGATGATGTATCCTGAACACGAAGTTCCCACCTTTGGGAATAGTAGTCTCCGTTGGAGAGGTGTGATGACAGATGTAAACAGATCAGATCCGATTTTTCCTCTACCACATTTTTTTATCGGATTCGGAGCAGATTGGATAATGACCAGTTGAGGATTCGGATGCGGATATGTGGTCGCGGATTCGGAGCGGAAACAAAATTAATCAGATTGATACGTGCATAAATACATTGTCAAACAATACAACCAAAAGTAATTGTTGAATAACCTAGTAACTAACAAACTTGTACTCCATAGCCTCTATAATGACTATTTAAGTGAGTTATTGAATGGGCGAACCATACAACTCACTAACTGCAATATGCTCTATTTGGTTATATGTTTCGGTAGAAAACCAGATTATTCGGATTGAAACCATAGGATAATCCTATTTAATTTTTGGATAATCCATATTATGGGCTATTTGACATTCCATATCCTGTACCATATCTGTGTGTCAAGTTCGGAATCGGATATCCTTATCCGTCGGATTCCTTCAAACCGGATATGGATTCTTTAAAACGGTTTCGGAATCGAACACGGTGCAGAAATTATCCTATTCGTTTACACCCCTAGGTGACAGTGTGACACAGTGCCCACCAATAGCCACAATGGATGACCATATTCTACTAGAGACACAATGTGAAGTGCTCTTATCCAATAAGTGCTGCCCTAGCAATCAAAACTTTACAAACAAGTTTGGGGCGAGCTCCACAACTTAATTGGAGGCTCCCAAGAATGTTCCTAAGCTTTACACCGCAATGACTAAGCTCTAGAGCTACATCTTTAGGGTGCCCAAACACCCAAGGGTAATCGGATGCACAAATGATAACAATGAAGAATAAAATTCCTTCGGTGAAATGGTAGATGTAGATCTCCTATATATTTCCTAAAGTATCAACAAGGTTGGAGCACAATGGAGGGAGATCTTGGAGTTATAAGATTTTGCAACAAATATGGGATCCCAAATCGAGCCATTTCAGACTGTGTTCTGCCTGGTCCGAATGTTCCAGGGTTGGCCGAAAGTTTTGGGCCACTTCTAGGGACAATTTCCACGCCTATACCGAGAGGTGGCACATGGTGGGAACCCAATGTGAGACCTCGGGAAAGGGTCAAATGTTATTTTAGAAGGGCCAGGAGTTCTGGGCTTCCGGATCTTCCTGGCCAACCTCCGGGGCAGATCCGAGAACTGGCAACATAGTGCCACCCCTCTTGACTGCACTGGAAGTTTGCTGAGAAGTTGCAGAATCCGGAAGTTCCCAGCCTACAAAACCTAGACTTCAACATAAATATTAAGAGTAGGTTTTCTCACTCCATGGGAAGGTTTAGTGGGTGAAAATAATGTTTTGTGTAGGTGATTTTGATTCCACCCATATCCTCCGAAATGGACCCCTCTTGATAGTATGATTTCCTAACGACTCTAGCCGAAAATTGCCAGGACTCCGTCTCTTTTGTATTTTCACCTGGAGGGGCCTCCAACCATCTTATGCTTTCTCCGGATGTGCCTCGTCATATTAAAATAGCTCAAGCGCATGGTTAGTCTGCTAATCATGTTGTCATTAACACAAAAACCACTTAGATGGAAATGCCCTTTTGATGTTCGGCAAATAGATCATGCGCGGTGGTTTCTCGGATGGTGAGGCAATTGGAGGTGGTACATGCATTTTAGCCGCATGGCTTCACGTGTATGGCTTCCTCCATCTCTCGACGGTTCATCTCTAGGTGGTACACGTCAATTCTGGTTATGGTTGGGGTGTCCCCCACATCCGTGCAGTTGTTAGAGCGCTCGACATAATGATATCTACAATGACAGATGTGATGACTCAATACATGATTGACACATCAGTATCATCAGGTCCTTCGTTTTGGTGTCGGGCGACTGACCAGTGACCTTCCTCATTATTGTCAATCGTGGAATTGTAGCAAATGGAAAGTTCCGGCGACAACACATGAGAGTCCGTCTTTTTGGTGTCGGGCGACTAAAACCAGTGACCTTCCTCATTATTGTCAATCGTGGAATTGTAGCAAATGGAAAGTTCCGGCGACAACACATGGGACTTCATTATGGTGCTCTTGAAGTACCGGGTCTTGAAATTTGGTGAAAACACTAGATCTAACCTTCATCATTTGTACCTAATAATGGCGGACTACCCTCTACTCCCCATGTTAAAGGACTATGGGAGAGTTGCTCGGAGTCTCTCTCTCTTCTGGGTGCTAACCTATGACCCGCCGACGTTAGATGGATCCAGTGAGACGATGCCCGTGCATTGTTCTCTTTCTGGAGGCGTCATTGTAGGGAACCGTTCTCGCAATTTGTGTGCTGCCAATGACATGTGATTTATCGTAATAATTTAGCGGTGTGCAGACCTCGATGTCTCAACTAGCTCTTAATAATTGTGATTTCATAGGCAAGGTGTACTCAATATAAGAATAATAATGAGATATTACCCTTTCTTTGAGTGGTACCAAGCTTCGAGAGATATTCCATCCGTTTCATAATAATTGAAATTCTAGGTTTTTCCTAAGTGAAACTATTTTAAGTTTGACCAAGTTTGTCGAAAAATAAATCAACTGCTACCACACCATTTTTCTTTTGCGAAAAAGCCACCAATCTATTAATCATCCACAGCAATGCAAAGACCAAAAAAAGTAACAAAAATTACAAATAGTTCTATTAGATTCATCATACAATATACTTTCATATTATATACTCTCTCCGTTTCTAAATATAACCCTTTTTTAGATTTTTTTGATTCTTACATATACTTTTTTTTTTGATAAAGGGATTATATTACTTAAAGAGTTTTAAGTATTACACCCGGCCTCTGCATAACTAGGATGCACACAGCCTCACAAGTTCATCAGTCCCAAACGAGAAAATATAAAGGCGAATTACATATCATAATGAGAAATTGTAAAGACGCCTAAGGTGATGGAAGGTCAATCCGACGATTATGCGGCCATCCATGCTGGCAGAATAACTCCCGCGCCGCAGCCTCCAGACGCGAAGACACCTCCAAAAAACTCGCGGTGCTCCACATGCTGTAGAGCCGACCATGATCGGGGCGTAGCTGTGCCCCGGTAGATCACCTGCATAACCGAAGCATTTTTATCGTTAAAAACCTTGTCATTCCTACATAGCCATAGCGACCAAATAACGGCAATCTCTCCCACCCTAATAAGTAGTTTAAACCTAGGATCCACACCGTTTAGCCAATTGCCGAAAATATTTGCAACGCTACTCGGAGGGAATAAGGTAGAACCTATCTGGATGACTAACCATATAGACCTAGCAAACTCGCACTGGAAGAATAAGTGTTTAATAGTCTCGTCATGATGACAAAAGACACACTTTTTACTTCCGTGCCAATTCCTTTTGGCAAGGTTATCTTTTGTAAGAATTACTCCTCGACGAAGATACCACGCAAACACCTTCGTTTTTAGCGGAATCTTCATCTTCCAATTTTTTTTATTATTATCGACTGGAACTTCGGGCTGGATTAAAGCTCTATACATAGAATCAACCGAGAATTTACCATTCTTAGTGAGATTCCATCGAAATTTATCTGAGCCATCCGTCAACTGGACAGAGTCCAGCCGGAGAAGCAAGGCATTCCAAGATGCTTGTCTAGGCCCTAATAAACTTTTTCGGAATGATACATTTGGTGGGGATGTACCCAACACCTTAGCGAGCGTGTCGCTTTTGTGTCGCACGATATTGTACAAGGCCGGATACTGTTCTCGGAGCGTGGCTTGGCCTAGCCATTTATCCTCCCAAAATCTAATTTCCGATCCATCCTTAATTGAGAATGATCCATGTGGGAAGAAAAACTTCTTCGTAGCCATGGGGCCTGCCCAAAAGTGTGATTCTCCAGGTTTCCAAAGAACCTGAGATAAAGCTTGTGAGCCCACGTGCTTTCTCCTAAGGAGGGTTTGCCAAACTCCATCTTCCGAAAGAAGCTTGAAGAACCATTTTCCAAGCAAGGCTCTATTCTTGACCTCAAGGTCATGAACACCGAGCCCTCCTTGGTCTTTTGGACGGCAAACCACACTCCATTTAGTCAGTCGATATTTTTTCTTCTCACTATCACCTTGCCAAAAGAATCTTGATCGGAAATAATCCAATCGTTTTAAGACTCCTTTTGGAAGTTGGAAGAATGAGATCATATACAGTACCATGTTGGTTAGCACTGAATTTATAAGAACCAATCTTCCCCCCCAAGGATAATAGTTTGCCTTTCGAGTTGTTTAAACGTAACTGAAGTCTCTCCTCCACCAGTTTCCATTCAGCATTTGTGAGTCTCCGATAATGTACCGGAATAACCAAATAGTTGATAGGAAATTGCCCTTGTCCACAGCCGAATAATTCAGCATACAAGACGGAGTTTTCTTGAGCCTCGCCAAAACAAAACAATTTACTTTTATGGAAATTTATCTTTAGACCCGATAATTGCTTGAATGCTGACATAATTAACTTTAGGTTACGAGCTTTATCAAAATTCTTCAATATGTCGATGTCATGTTCCATAAAAAGGATTGTATCATCGGCATATTGAAGAATCGAAAGACCACCATCAATTAGATGTGGAATTACTCCTTCAATTTGGCCCTCAGACTTAGCACGTTCAATCAAGATAGCCAGCATATCCGCCACTATATTAAATAGTATTGGCGATAACGGGTCCCCTTGTCTAAGGCCTTTCTTCGTTTGAAAGTATTTACCAACGTCATCATTGACTTTAATGGATACACTTCCTCCCGAAACAAAGCTATGTATTAACGCACGCCACTCATCAGAGAAACCTTTCATTCTGAGAGTCTGCTGAAGGAAAGACCATTTAACTTTATCATAAGCTTTATCAAAATCTATTTTCAAGATTACCCGATTCAACTTTTTCCTATGTAGTTCATGAACTCTTTCATGTAGGATTGCCACCCCATCCAGGATGTTGCGACCTTGCATAAAAGTAGTCTGAGAAGGACGAACCACATGGTCTATCACACTGTTCAGCCGAATCGTAGCCACTTTAATGAAAATTTAAAACTAACGTTAAGAAGGCATATAGGTCTGAACTGTTGAATCCTTTCTGCCTCATTAACCTTAGGTAATAAAATAATTTCACCAAAATTGAGACGAAACAGCTCCAATTGTCCATCATGTAGACATGCGAACAGTTGTAATAGATCAGATTTGATAACATCCCAGAAGTTCTAGTAGAACTCAGCCGGGAAACCATCAGGCCCAGGGGTTTTATTGTGTTCCATTTGGAAAACCGCCTTTCTCACTTCATCCTCCGAATAGGGATTAGTAAGTAGGCTATTTTCCTCATCTGAAACCTGGGGTATATCGGCTGTTCTAGATTCGTCCAGTGTGAAGTTTCCTTCTTCTGGTGCTCCGAACAACCCTTTATAATAATTAGTAATATACGACTTGAGTTGGTCATGACCCTCAATCGTTCCCTCATCCTGGACAAGGAAATGAATACACTTTTTCCTGTGTCTGCCGTTGGCGATACTATGGAAATAACGAGTATTCGAATCCCCTTCCAGAATGAATTGAGCTTTGGAACGTTGGTACCATTTCAACTCTTTATCATTCAAAAGCTTCGCTATCTGCGCATTTGATTGGCTCTTAAGCTCAATTTCTTGCGTGGATAACAAACGAACTTCTGCTAATGCCTCCAGAGCATCAATTATCGAGGATAATCGTGTCTTTTCTTTTTTAAGTAAACCAGTAGTATGACGAGCCCAACCGACAAGGTGTGTGCGTAGTGCACGGATCTTGTTATTCCACCTCTGGATAGGCGTATCGCCGGCAACCGGTCTTTCCCAAATTCTTTTGACCATCTCATGTAAGCCCTCACGATGCAGCCAGCCGAGTTTGAACTTGAATCGGTGGTTACACAGTGGTCTAGGCATGCCTGTTGTCAAGAGAATAGGAGCATGGTCTGACAATCCCTCAATACGTTCTAGAGCCCGTACCGACACCAAAGGGAACCTAGATTCCCAATCAGTATCCATCAGTGCACGGTCTAATTTCTCGTATGTGGGTTCAGGGAGAGAATTAGCCCAAGTGAACTGTCCCCAACCATTGAAATCTCTCTTAAATCCAAGATGTCGATGACTGCATTGAACAAGAGAGGCCAACGATTGTCAAACCGACCCCTGCTTTTCTCGAATGGAAAACGAAGCAAGTTGAAGTCCCCACCAATAATCAACGGGTGTGGGTTATCTTTTGCTAAGTTTACAATTTCACACAGAAAAGCAGTCTTAGCCTCCTCCTGGGCCGGCCCATACACAACAACAAGACTCCAAATGAAATTGTCGGCTTTATTACGGATGTGCATTTTAATATGAAAATCACCATCCGAAACAGCCAACACATACATGGTATCAGTCCTGAATCCTGATGCCTAGTAAAATGCCCCCGGAGCGGTCACGGGGAGGACGGGAATACCAAGCAAAGTCTATACCGTCCGAAAGTTGGTTCAATAGAACTTGCGAGAACTAGCGCCTACCTGTCTCAGAAATAGCTAAGAAGTCTAAATTATGATCCCGAATGCAACCAACAAAGTGCAAATGTTTAGCCAAGTCACCAAGACCTCTGCTATTTGCGAACATGCCATTCATTGGGAAACATTTGGAGATTTAGAGAACTTTGTTCGTTTCCGAGACAACTTGTTAGAGGAAGATTTTGATTTCCGACAGGATGCTTTTAACTCATACAATGAGCACAAACCATCGTCATCCAAACCAACCTCCGACACTTCACCAATTAGATGAGAAAGAAGTTGACCATCTGACGTGGCATTCGCTTCTTCTTCATCCATATAGGTGGCCGTCAACCCAGTCGAAGCTTTAGGAATAACCGTAAGACAGTCAAATTCCATATGCCTCAAGACTTTAGTTGAAACATCTACTTGAAATTTACTACTTCCAAGATTAACTCCTACACTAGTAAGCTTTGAATGAATGGAATTAGGAGAAAAAGAAAGAAAAGACTTTGAATTCATTTCAGTACCGAGGTAGTCCAAGTTGCGCGCGGCTTTGCGACGCATGGCCTTCTTCAAGGAGTCTTCATCCGTCGCAGACGCCCCGTCCAACGCCACCCCGAACCTCTTACTACGACGGATCGGAGTGACCCATCAGCAAAAGCCGACGCAGTGGGAGGAGGTGTACGTGGCGTGACGGCGCCTCCGGCCGTGTACGCTGCCACAGTAGGAGCGAGCGGCTGGGTCGACAGTGGTGAAGTAGCAGCCGACCCAGCTGCCACAACAGCAACCCTCGGCGTAGTGCGAGACGGGGTGGTCGAAGTCGGAGTCGAGACCACCCCCGTCCCGACAGAAGAAGCTGCCGGCCTCCTAGGGAAGGCTGAGTTGGAGTAGAAGCCCCCCGGCTCGGCCCAGCTGTAGAAGCGTCCTTGTGGGCGAGGCCGCCTTGCGCATGCGGCCCGTCGGAGTTGGCGACCGACAGCGCTGGCAGGCCTGTCCCCGCAGCGGCACGAGCTCGGCATAGCTCCTGGCCCGTCCCGGCCACGTCAGGCGTCTGGAGGTTTGGCGAGGCCGAATCTGGCCCAGCCATGCAAGTATGCGACGCCACTGTGATGCACGCAGCTAGCTGCTGCATCACCAGCCTATCTTGCCGATCCAGCCCCTGAACAGATGTGTGCTGAACTTCCTGATGTTGCGGAGAAACAGGGAACTCCAGGGCGTCTGGGGATGCAGCCGTGTCATGAACCATGCGCAGCAACCCCGGAGACACACGGCGAATCCTCGATACAATCTTAACTCCACGAGGGGTTTGTGGATGAGGATTATACGGAGTTATAGCCAAGAAGTATGCGTAGAAGGAGCATGTGTAGAATCCACTGACTTCCCAAGATTAGCCACTCCAGAGGATTGAGTGGAATCGACATCCATGCTAGTAGTGTGTGACCTAGTCATATCCATGGAGCCTTCGAAACCCTCCTCGGCTGCCCCATTATCATCGTCAGCATCATCCCCCTTACATCGCCAAGAAAAGGGGACAAAGTCTATATCAGGAACAAAATCCCCTGCCTCACGACGGAAAATGAAAGCATATTCCTTCAACTTAACCACACATGTTGTCCCAACATAAGGTCCAGTCGAGATGTATAAAGACGTATTTTGGTGTGTAGATTCACTCATTTTGCTCCGTACGTAATCTGTGTTGAAATCTCTAAAACATCTATAGTATGGAACGGAAGGTGTAGATTTGATGTTATAGATGCTGACTTTTTTTTTAAATTTTTGGTCAAACGTAAAGACGTTTGATTTAGGACAAAGATAGAACTACAAATTTTTTTTTTTGGAACGGGGGGGAGTAGTATACTGGTATATAATACAGGTTGTAGGTAGTGCACTAATGTGTGATCCTTTTCCCGGTGCGTGTTTGACTGTATATACTCCATGACTTAAGCTACGATTGGTATTGTACGTGTCAAACATGGAACACTAAATCATCATGCATGCCGAGCTCTCCGATTCCCAGACCGGGAGAACCCAAAAACGAGATGAGTAGTTCTTACTCCACAGTCGTTACCAAGAAGGACGCGCGCGCGCGATGGAAACACGGAATGAAAACAATAAATCGTGCAACAACTCGGAACGAGAGTACTAGAGTAGTGATCACAGAACGACACAAGGATCAAGCTCCTCCGCCATCCCCATTAATCCCACCCCCACTGGCTTCTACGATCATCATTGATTCATGCATGCATCAATACACGGTGCACTGGGACGTACGCATGGAGTAGCACTTCATACATATTACGTGCAGACGAAGGGAGTGTTCCTGAAAGGCCCTGATTCACATTTCTACTTGGATTTCCATGTCTATGCAGTTTGGTTCAGGACTTCTAGGTGCTGTATTTTCTTGCGGGATTTCGTGCGGTCAAACTTCGGTATTACTCGACGTAGTACTGTTCTTGGTCACACCACCACACCACACCACACCACACCGAAGTTCAGATCTTGAGAAGTGTTCTGTTCATATACACACAAAATGAAGTGCTCACGTGAAGTCCACTGAAGTCGGCACTGTAGTCTTGTACTACAAAGTCTTCAAGGTCGGCTCTCTATGCATCAATTAGTGAGAAATATTTTCTCGTACTGAAATTAGATATACGAAGAACTTTTTTTCCAGGGAATAAGGGAAAGCATGTTTTGTAAGGTATAATTTTAGTATGCCCCTTTGAACATTTTGTTTTTTGTTGTTGAGAATCGCCCCTTTCAACATTTGAGGAAGAGTATGTCGGATCACGGGCCTGCTGGGCCGCGTCAACTACACTGGGCCTAAAATTGGAGGTCTGTAGATTCACCGAGTCATTTTTGAGCTTGCCTGCATGGGACTTGGGAGTTGATTTAATCAAGTCTTCGCTGGATTGTAATCAAAAGGTGCCATGCAGACATGCAGTACTCAGCAATTAATCAATGTTAAAAAATAAAAGATACCTGCATTCTTGTCCGTATCTGTGAACCATTTTCAAAATATCTGTAGACCCACTTTATCATCTGAAATATCTGTTGCGGCATATGATATCCATGCACTCTAATTACTTTACTGCAAGCCCGGTAAGCTTTTTTCATCCCACTGAGGCAGTGCGCGTACCATGAGATATTTTTTTACAGCGATCTCTAAACATAAGAGTGATGCTGATTTATTATCAGCTGAGGTGACCATCCAAACCGCACGACCGTCGATAGTTTGATTTGAAGTACTAGGAGAACAATAATTAACCACACAAAGGTAAAAGGCATCAAGTTGTGACATGAAGCATCAAACAGCTGATCTGATCGATACTTATTGTTTTTAAAGATATCTATTGAGAGATGGTGGTAATATACATGTTTTAAATAGGCCTCGTGCAAAGCTACAATATTCATATGTATAGTACTAGCGTAAGGAAGGTTTACGCACTACATAAAAATATCTAGGGTAGTTTTCGTTACAAAATTTCGCAGAGAGAGAAAACATGAGCCCCATGTGAGCACTCAATATGGCATCCCAACTCAGTTCCTGGAGTTCACTGACCCTAAACCTTAACTGGTGCTTTTTACTCGTACGTACAAATGTTCATGATTTGCTTCCTCTTTACACATGCTGCACCTGAATTATGACTTTACCAATGGCCAGATAGAAAGGAGACGAAACGTGTCACTTTCTCTAGTGAAGATCAGATTAGTATGTAAACACCTTCCCAGCATAAATCAGATTTAGTATATACTTCCTCCCGGGATAAAATCCAGATTCCAGAGACCAACTGTGAATAATAATATCCCACTCTCTCCCTGTAGCGAAAAGAGGCTCAATTATATACTCCTTTAGATAAAAGCTCGGCCGGGATCGACGTTTGATACATATGCCTGCCAATTCCCGTAAAAACAAGCAATATCCGTTCACACGGTCACTAGTGCGCGCGCCAGTGAATCCCATGTATCCGTCTCCGGAGATCCGTCAAAAAGTTGGGCGACGGATCCGCCGAAAAGATCCCACACGGACCGATCTCGAGAGACCGAATGATGGATCAATCATGCACGCACGCGGCCGCCATTGCTAGCGCTCAGGTGCCGCTTCTTAGTTACCTCGACCGGAAAGCGCCAGCGAGTTTCACTGGCAGGCGCACGAGAAGCATGCCCGGCTGTGAAGGGGACGCGGGCGGGACGTCGCTGGCGGGCGAGGTGGCTCGCCGGCTTTCGGCGTAGTGGCGGGCGGTCAGTCAGTAGGTCGGCGCCGGTGAGGTGGCGCCGGGTGGTGGATAGTGGATTACACGGCCGATCATATATGGAAGGTAAAGCTGGCTCTCGATCGCCACGGCGGCCGGTGCAAAAGCTAGGGCACCAATCGAGACTGGTAATGGAAAGCATGTAGGCGATCGACGTCGAAGACGCGTGCTTGGTCTTCTCCTAGTCCTGGACTGGGTCCTGTTCGTCGTCCGGCAGACTTTTGTGGCGAGGTCGTGACATCGATAGATCCGCGAATTGACGTTGGCCACACGAGCATGCAGAAGATTCAGGAGAGCCTTTTCCACGTCTGTCGTATGGTTGCCGGTTTCGTGGTGAACGCGTGCGATGACATGATCAGTATCAAGAGTGTCTATAGGCTCTAGAACGCCTACGTGCTGGTCTCGCGGCACCATTTTATTCCGCCTGCGTGCGCACTACATGCGATATTTTCTTGTGTAGCATGCCTTTCCTTCGGTACCTTTAAACCAGGAAGGTTCGAGATACAAGATATATGATGATGACCTAAAGATCAACATGAAAATATTTCCAATAAGGAAGCGAAAACCACTGGCGTCAGCCAGCAAATGTTCACTATGATCGGGTGAGGTTACAAACGTTGGGGATTTACAACATGCGACTTATCCCAAACCGGCGGCTTACAAGAGGTATATATATATATATATATATATATAGAGGTGCAAGAGTTAGCTTTTATCTTCATATGAATTTGGATCACAATAAAACAACACTCCACGTTAAGACAAATTTCATCTTATGGCATGAACAAGAAACTTTTCGCTGAACAATAAAGAAAACACTTTTGACGCCATCATAGCCACTTGGGCTAAACAGTTATATCAACTAATACTGAGCAAATCTCAAACTTAGCAGCGGAAACTGGCTTTGTCATCATATCAACAAGATTATCATGAGTGTTTATATTGCATAACTTTAGTTACCTTGTGCAACAACATCAGCACATAATGATATTTGAAATCAATGTTTTTGTTCTCTCATGTAACATCTGATTCTAAATAACACATTGACTGTCAGTAAACAGATTAATGCAAGTATCATCTTCATAAAGCTCGGCAAACAAATCTTTCAACCAAACCGATTCTTTACATGCTTCAGCAATAGCCATGTATTCTGCTTCAGCGTTAGATTGGGTAACAACGTGCTGCAGCGTTGCCCTCCAACTCACGGCACAACCACCAATCGTGAACACATAACCCGTGAGGTATCTCCTCTTATCCAAATTTGGAGCAAAATATGAATCCACATAACCAACGAGTCCCTCACCAGCTTTGCAAAACTTCAAGCAAGCATTAGACGTGCCACAAAGGTACTTGAAAATCCACTGAACAACTTTCAATGTTCTTTACCAGGATTAGCCATGTATCAATTTACCAAACTTAGAAGCATATGATAAATAGGACGAGAGCAGACCATAGCATACATCAAGGAAACATCATCACTAGAATATGGAACTCTGGACATGCACTCAAAATTCTCATCTGTACTAGGACATTGTAAAGCTGATAATTTAAAATGAGTACCAATAGGAGCACTAACAGACTTTGCGTCATGCATGTTAAAGCGATGAAGAAATTTCTTAATGTAACTTTACTGACTAAGAAATAAGAAACCAGAATTTTGATCACGGGTAATCTCCGTACCTGAAATTTTCTTAGCAGCACACCAAGATCTTTCATCTCAAGCTCGCTACTCAACTGTGACTTGAGAGCAGCGATTTCTTTCTTGCTTTTGGCATCAATCAACATATCATCCACATATAACAACAATTATATAGGTGATCCATCAACAAACTTAATGTACACACAGGTTCAAATTCAGACCTATTAAAGCCAAGTGACAACATAAATGAATCAAACCTTTTGTACCACTGACGAGGAGATTGCTTCAAACCATATAAGGAATTTTTTAATTTGCAAACATGATCCTCCTTTCCAGGTACTATAAACACTTATGGCTGGTCCATGTATATCTCCTCCTCCAACTATCAATGCAGAACGGCAGTCTTTACATCTAACTGCACAACCTCAAGATCACGCATAGCAACAATACAGAAAAATGTACGAATTAAACTATGCTTTACAACCTGGAGAGAAAACATCATTATAATGAATCTGACTGAAACCTTTTTCCACTAACCTTGCCTTAAACCTTGGAGGCTCACTAGAAGATAAGCCCTCCTTTCTTTTGAAGATCCATTTGCAGCGGAAGGCCTAACCGCGAGGCCTGTGGAGACTGGCTATATAATCAACACCAACCCTAGAAAACAATTAAGGGCTCATGGTTCACCACGCACCATGGACCAACAAGTACTCTCCATCTCGCTGACTCGTTGCACGAGAAAATTGCAAAAATCCACCACATTTGAGGATAGGGTTTAAAAAGACAACAAATATGCGTTTTTTTCGCAAAAATCCCCACTATTCAATAATAGTTGGGATCAAAATGGAGCGGATATAGATGAAATTGAGTTGTGCCACATTTGTTTTCATACTTTTTTTGCGGAAGTGGAAACGAATACAGAAACCCTGAAAACAAATACGGAAACGAATATTATCGGAAACTGAGACAGACCGAATACGGCGCGGACACGGAACAAAAAACAGATGTTTGCCGAAACCAAGAGACTCCTTACATAATGCAGAAAATCTAAAGCAAACCAACAATATTGTCAAGTTTCTAAGATGAAATAAAATACAAGGAGAGATAACGATTATATGATATAGTGAGCATAAGTTTTGTATTACTTCATAAGTTCCGTATATAATATACATAAGCGTCGCATAGCAAAAATGGAAAGTTCCGTATTATCGGAAACTGAATTTTCGTTTCCATGGGCGCCGTCGGAATACATTGTTCCATTTCCGTTTCTGCATAAAAGTTTTCGTTTACGTTCTACAAAATTCCGGTTTTTGTTTCCAATTCCAATCATTTTCCCTTTTTCCGCGGAAAAGACTAAAAGTTTCCGCCCCGTTTTCATCCCTATGTAATAGTGTAACAAATAGCCCTGACTGCCTAGTTTACCGGCGGTAACCATGTTTCTGACCGGTGCACCCCGCTGTAAGTGCTAACATGGCACGAAATAAACAATCAAAGGAGACAAATGTTAGTCTCGCTATAAATTTTGTTTTTTTGTAAAACTCTGTGGGACTCACTTGGTAGATTCCTTCTCTTCTCTCTTGTTTCTCTCTCCGTCAAGTGGACCCCGCCTCTCAAGTCATCCCTAACCTCTAGTCGTGTTCTCCGCACTGTGTTGCATGCCAGACGCCTCGTGCACCGTTGTGCCGCCCCAAACTCATGCTTTCCAGCTGCCTGTGCAGCTCGTCCCCCACTCGCGCGCTCACGGCTGAGCCCGCTGTCCATAACTTTTTGCTATGTGAGGTCACAACGACAGGAGGAGCGCATCCAGCCTATCCCTCAATTGTGTTGGCGGCAGGAGCCAGGAGGGGCGGCGACGAACGCGTGCACGCCAGCCGAAGGCGTGGGATCCTTCTCCAGGAGGCCAGCTTCGTCCAGCTAACACCCTTTGTGCCCCCCCGCTCCCGTCCCCAACATTCTCCCTCATTCCATTTCCATTTCTCTTCAAACTTTGCCACTAGATCCGCCGCGCCAACTCTTTCCGTAGTCTGCGAGAAATCGCTCCTCCGATGACTCGTTCACGTGGAACGCACATGTGAACTGGACGCCGACATGGAGCTCTGTCCGAATCCTCCGTGACTGATACGTCTCAAACGTATCTATAATTTTTGATGTTCCATGCATGTTTTATATCAATTGCTACATGTTTTATATACACTTTATATCATTTTTATACATTTTCTGGGACTAACCTATTAACAAGATGCCACAGTGCCAGTTCCTGTTTTCTGCTGTTTTTGTATTCCAGAAAAGCTAGTATGGAAATATTCTCGGAATTGGACGAAAATTTACGGAGGCCCCTATTTTATCAGAAGACACCTGGAGTCCGAAGGGGAGACGAAGTGGAGCCACGAGGGCCCCACACGTGGGCTCGGCGCGGCCAAGGATCTGCCGGCGCCCAGGGGTGGTGTCGTCACCTCGTGCACCGCCTCGCGACGCCCTTTGGCTATATATTGCTCCTACCCCGAAAACCCTAAAAAATCGACGATTTCTCCAGAAAGTTCCGTAGCTTCGCCGCCATCCGAAACCCTAATTCGGGGGACATAAGTCTCTGTTTCGGCACCATGCCGGGACGGGGAATTGACCCCGGAGCCATCTCCATCGACGCCACCGCCTCCATCATCGTCGTTGCTGCCTCCCATGATGAGGAGGGAGTAGTTCTTCATCGGGGCTGAGGGCTCTACCGGTAGCTATGTGGTTTATCTCTCTCTCCCATGGTGTGATCTTTATGTGATCATGAGCTTTGTAATCTAGTTGAATCCATAGATGTTACTCTTCATTATCTTATATGCTACTCAAGTGGTTTTATTAATGTAATCTCCGGAGTCACCTTTGTCCCACGGTGCGAAGTTGACAGTGTGCGCCCGTGTGTGGCTCTTAGGCTAAAGATAACAGGAATACTTATCATGAGTTATTATTTGCGTTGGATGTCTCTATGAAATTGCGGTGTTTGTCTAGTACTATTTAGGGCGCTCAAGTTGACAGTGTGGGGTTCCCTAGATGTGGAATGCGACTTTAAGGTGTGCTTTATAGCCCTACGCAGTGGATTGGTGTTCGTTATCCAACGAGAGAATAACTCAGAGTAGCATAGTGAAGAGGAAATATCTATGTATTCAATTATATTATTATTGTTGAGAGTGTCCACTAGTGAAAGTATGATCCCTAGGCCTTGTTTCTAAGCATTGAAACACCGTTTACAACCAGTTCTGCTACATGTTTGCTTGCTGCCATTTTTATTTCAGATTGCAATTACCACTTATAATCATCCATATTACTTGTATTTTAATATCTCTTCGCCGAACTAGTGCACCTATACACCTGACAAGTGTATTGGGTGTGTTGGGGACACAAGAGACTTCTTGTATCTTAATTGCAGGGTTGCTTGAGAGGGATATCTTTGACCTCTACCTCCCTGAGTTCGATAAACCTTGGGTGATTCACTTAAGGGAAACTTGCTGCTGTTCTACAAACCTCTGCACTTGGAGGCCCAACACTGTCTACAAGAATAGAAGCGTGCGTAGACATCAAGCTATTTTCTGGCGCCGTTGCCGGGGAGGTAAGGTAAAAGGTACTCACATCCTCCAGCTACTTAGCTATTTTCTAGCACTGTTGCTGACGTGTGAGTGCTCGAAGGTATTTCCTTTAGATTCTGCAATTATATCTTTTTGTTTCTTGTTTTTATTTCACTAGTTAGGCTTAATGGAAAACAACAAAAAAATTAGAGAGCTCTATGAAATTTATCTTGAGTTAGGACATGATGCTTTTGAAGAGAAAATTAAAAAACCTATGGAAAATTATTTGCATGATGGTAGCAATGTTATTACTATAAATGCTTTGAACACCATTATTGCTAATGCTATGCAAAGCTCTAAGCTTGGGGAAGCTGGTTTTGATGAATATGATATTTTCAGTCCCCCAAGTTTTGAGGAGAAAATTTTCTTTGATGATACTTTGCCTCCAATTTATGATGATTATAATGATAGTGGTATTTTGGTGCCACCTACTATGGAGGATAAAGTTTATTATGATTATACTATGCCTGCAATTTATGATGATTACAATGATGGTTGTGATAGTTTTACTCCCACTATTACTAATGAAATTGATTATGCTTATGTGGAGAGTAATGAATTTTATGCATGTGGATCATGATAAGAATGCTTTATGTGATAGCTATATTGTTGAGTTTATTCATGATGCCACTGAAAATTATTTTGAGAGAGGAAAATATGGTTATAGAAATCTTCATGTTATTAAATTTCCTCTCTTTGTGATGAAAGTTTTGAGCTTTCTCTTGTGTTGCTTTTATATGATGGTTTTTTAAGACCTACTGGTCATTATGAGAGAGGGAGACACGGTTTCATATATCTCAATAATATTAAGTCTCCTCTCTTTATGTTGAAATTTTGAAGTTGCACTTGTTTTGCCTTCCTATGCTAGTCACTTTGTGCTTCATTGATTGTTTTCTTACAAGGCTCCTATGCATAGGAAGAGTGTTAGATTTAAATGTTTTATATATGCTTCTTGATGCTCTTTTATGTTTCAACTCTTCTTTATGTGAGCATCATAAAAATTACTATGCCTAGCTAAAAGGCGTTAAAGAAAAGCGCTTATGGGAGGCAACCCATTATTTTTATTTCTGCAATTTTTCTTTATTTGAGTCAAGGAGTGTTTACTTCTGTAGCAATCCTTTGTATCTTTATTTTCTCGCATTGTTGTGCCAAGAGTAGCCTCTAATGTTAAGATGATGCTTAATTTTGATTGCTGCGCAGAAACAGATTTTTGCTGTTCACTGTACGAAATTCCTAAAATCACCAGATTGTTAATTAAATCTGAAATTTTTGTGCGTAATCTTTATGAATGTCTGAATCTTTCATTAGTTCAAAGTTTTTCGATCTGAGCGTCGTAAGTGCCTCGAAAAAATTCGTCTTTGCGGACTGTTCTGTTTTAGACAGATTATGCCTTTTTATTTTGCATTCTCTCTTTTACTAGTGTTGAGTGAAATTCTTTTTTGGGTGGAAGAGCTTCACATAACATCAGTGGCAGTAGCTAATGTTTAAAGTAACAAGTCATATTGCGTCTTTATAGAACATGTGAGTTTTTGATTATGCACTAACCCTCTAATGAGATTTACTTTGAGTTTGGTGTGACGGAAGTTTTCAAGGGTCAAGAGAGAAGGATGATATAATAGGATCAAGAAGAGTGAAGAGCTTAAGCTTGGGGAGGCTCCCATGGATCTCCCCAGCATATTTCAAGAAGACTCAAGCGTCTAAGCTTGGGGATGCCCAAGGCATCCCCTTCTTCATCGGCAAAATTATCAGGTCATCTCTAGTGAAACTATATTTTAATTCTTTCACATCATATGTGCTTTTCTTGGAGCGTCTGTGTGCTTTTATTTTCAGTATTGTACTTTTATTTTCAATAAAGCTTGACTGGACCCTAGCATTCTTGATTGGGAGAGAGACACGCTCCGCTTTTTCATGAGAATACTCCTATTCTTCACTTATATTTGTTGAGTATTCATATCTAGCGCTGTTCAGCTTTTAGCTCTTGTTTTCATGTATCTCTTGTCAGAGCTATTAGCTTTCTTTTAGAAAGTACTCTCTTGCTTCACTTATATCTGTTTGGAGAGTTGTTGAAATAAATTGATTGGTGTTTGGTTGGTTCAGAAAATGTTGCATGTGGTAATTGGTATAAGGAAAAACTTGCATAATCTTGTAGATCACTAATTTGGATAACTTGATGCTTGTCAATTGTTTTGAGTTAACAAGTAGATCATGATTAAATTTGTGCATCACATGAGTTAAGCCTATTAGTGAAGAACTACCGTAAAGCTTGTTGAAAATTTGGTTTGCATCGGTGGTATCTCTAAGGTCTAGATATTTTCTAATAACAGGGTTTGGTTAACAAGGAAGACGGTATGAAGTCTTATAACGTTTGCAATATGTTTGTCATATAAAACTTGGTGTACGGGTTGATATTCTTGTTTGCTTACATAAACCTTGCTAGCCTAAACTCTGTACTGAGAGGGAATGCTTCTCGTGCATCCAAATCCTTGAGCCAAAATCCATGCCATTTGTGTCCACCATAACTACCTATATGTGGTATTTCCTTGCCACTCCAAGTAAATTTTTCATGTGCTACCTTTAAATTATTCAAAATGTTATTATTCCCTTTTTGTGTCAATGTTTACTAGCTCATGAGGAATTAGTGTGGTTATTCTTTATTCTATTTGTCAAATGGACTTTTACACCTGGACTAGCGGCATATACATCCGCTTATCCTCTAATTTTGCAAAAAGAGCTGGCAACGGGGTGCCCAGTCCCAATTAATTACAACTTTAACCATTAATTCTCTTCACACTTTTGCCCTGATTCATCAGTAAGCAATGACAAACAGTGAAATACCTGCATGTGTGTAAACCAAAGAGAAAGAGGGATGATCTGCCTTGCTGGTAGAAATAACGTCCTTCATGGGAGCCGCTCTTAAAAGTCCGTTTGACAGGTAGAATACTGTTCTCACCCGCTACCATTCGTTGACAATTAACAAACACCTCTCAAAAATAGATACTCCTCCATGGTATGTGATTGATGGAAGGCACCCGAGGATTCGGTTAGCCATGGCTTGTGTTAGCAAGGTTGGGAGGAGTATCAAATATTTTATGCAATCTCTATATGCTTTCAAAAACCTAAAAGCTCTAGCACATGACTTAATCCCTGCTTCCCTCTGCGAAGGGCCTTTCTTTTACTTTTATGTTGAGTCAGTTTTCCTATTCTTTCTGTCTTCCACAAGCAAACACTAGTGTCAACTTTGTTACAACATGCGTTATATGCTACGTATTGGACTTGTTATACTACTTTGTGTTGACGATATCCATGAGATAAATATGTTGAAAGTTGAAGCAAATGCTGAAACTTAATTCTTCCTTTGTGTTGATTAAATACCTTTTATTAGAACTATTGCTTTATGAGTTAACACTTATGCAAAACTGTTTGATGCTTGTCTCGAAAGTACTATTCATGAAAACGTTTAGCTTGTGTGATTCATTGTTTACTCATTATCTATTTGGTAGCAAACTATAGACCATTGACTTGGATCACTTCATTCATTTACATGTGCCTTACAATATTATATGATCAAGATTATGATGGTAGCATGTCACCTCAAAAATTATTTTGTTTTTATCGTTTACCTACTCGAGGACGAGCAGGAACTAAGCTTGGGGATGCTGATACGTCTCAAACGTATCTATAATTTTTGATGTTCCATGCTGTTTTATACCAATTGCTACATGTTTTATATACACTTTATACATTTTTATACATTTTCTGGGACTAACCTATTAACAAGATGCCACAGTGCCAGTTCCTGTTTTCTGCTGTTTTTGTATTCCAGAAAAGCTAGTCTGGAAATATTCTCGGAATTGGACGAAAATTTACGGAGGCCCCTATTTTATCAGAAGACACCTGGAGTCCGAAGGAGACGAAGTGGAGCCACGAGGGCCCCACACGTGGGCTCGGCGCGGCCAAGGGCCCACCGGCGCCCAGGGGTGGTGTCGTCCTCGTGCACCGCCTCGCGACGCCCTTTGGCCTATATATTGCTCCTACCCCGAAAACCCTAAAAGAATCGACGATTTCCAGAAAGTTCCGAGCTCCGCCGCCACCGAAACCCTAATTCGGGGGACAGAAGTCTCTGTTTCGGCACCTTGCCGGGACGGGGAATTGCCCCCGGAGCCATCTCCATCGACGCCACCGCCTCCATCATCGCCGTTGCTGCCTCCCATGATGAGGAGGGAGTAGTTCTTCATCGGGGCTGAGGGCTCTACCGGTAGCTATGTGGTTTATCTCTCTCTCCCATGGTGTGATCTTTATGTGATCATGAGCTTTGTAATCTAGTTGAATCCATAGATGTTACTCTTCATTATCTTATATGCTACTCAAGTGGTTTTATTAATGTAATCTCCGGAGTCACCTTTGTCCCACGGTGCGAAGTTGACAGTGTGCGCCCCGTGTGTGGCTCTTAGGCTAAAGATAACAGGAATACTTATCATGAGTTATTATTTGCGTTGGATGTCTCTATGAAATTGCGGTGTTTGTCTAGTACTATTTAGGGCGCTCAAGTTGACAGTGTGGGGTTCCCTAGATGTGGAATGCGACTTTAAGGTGTGCTTTATAGCCCTACGCAGTGGATTGGTGTTCGTTATCCAACGAGAGAATAACTCAGAGTAGCATAGTGAAGAGGAAATATCTATGTATTCAATTATATTATTATTGTTGAGAGTGTCCACTAGTGAAAGTATGATCCCTAGGCCTTGTTTCTAAGCATTGAAACACCGTTTACAACCAGTTCTGCTACATGTTTGCTTGCTGCCATTTTTATTTCAGATTGCAATTACCACTTATAATCATCCATATTACTTGTATTTTAATATCTCTTCGCCGAACTAGTGCACCTATACACCTGACAAGTGTATTGGGTGTGTTGGGGACACAAGAGACTTCTTGTATCTTAATTGCAGGGTTGCTTGAGAGGATACTTTGACCTCTACCTCCCTGAGTTCGATAAACCTTGGGTGATTCACTTAAGGGAAACTTGCTGCTGTTCTACAAACCTCTGCACTTGGAGGCCCAACACTGTCTACAAGAATAGAAGCGTGCGTAGACATCAGTGACCATTGCGTTGTCTCGGGTGAGTTCCAGTTCATTTCAGCATGTCTCTGAACTTCACCTCTCGTCCCTCTTACCCGTGCTCTTGTCAACCGATTTCGTGCAGTGCATCGTTGGAAGTCGCAATCGTCCCCAGTGCCGGTGGAGCATACAACCGAGCCACATGTTCAGTGATGTAGCCCAAAATTGGCCCCCCATCATGTCGAGCACTTCAACATACCCCAAGTCACCATGGATATCAAAGGTGAACTCATTCCTCTTCGAGAACTCATTTCCGACCCTTTTGAATGGTATACTACTTGACCATCATTCCCTTTACACTGCTAGGTGTGTCACCATGGGTACGAGTCCACAGGAAGATGGCCAAGGCGCAAGAGGAATGAAGCCCGACAAGACGGTGGCTTGGAAGAGGAGAAGGAATAGAACCAACAGTTCCAGGAGCGGTACTACCGCTGATTGCACTGGTACTACCGCCAGACGACTCCAGCTGAAGCAGCCGAAGCTCCAGGTGGCTGTACTACCGCCAACACAGCGGTACTACCGCCAGTTCCAGGTTCGGTACTACCGCCGCCGCTACCGTTCCGCGCCAAATGCTCTCTGACATCGCCAACGGTACCTGCCGGTACCTGCCTCGTTCTACCGCTGGAGAAGAGCTTAACTAATATTCGAGAGAGTCTGCTGGTACTACCGTTGGCGCAGCGGTACTACCGCCACCCTACCAGGTCCGGTACTACCGCTGCCCCACCGGTACTACCGCTGCCTGCGTGTAGTCAACGGGCTGAACCCCTTGTATCCCTTTCCCACCTAACCCCTTTTGGGCCTAGACTATATATAGACGTACCCCTCCACCTTTAGTAGATAGGTAAGATATGAGATAGAGATAGAGCTTGTGCTCATCCCCTCCCCTTGTGGAGATGATTCCTCCCCAAGTGGAGAAGATCCCTCTTGTGGATTCAAGTTCTCTCCTTAGATCATACATCTATTGAGTTGTATCAAGACCACTACTTGTGCTTAGTCTCTCTTGGTTGGATTCTACCGTTCCGGTCTCTCCTTCCTCGATTCTACCGAGGGCTTGCCGATCTCCCACTCTCGTGTGGATTCTATTGGGCCGGTTGGACCGACCGGTAAGGGAAACGGTTCTTGTATCGTGTTTGTGTTCTCGTATTCTTGCGTTCTTCGTGTTCCTCCTCGTATTCTTGCGTGAGTTCGTCCACTCGTTCGTCAATCCGTGAAGATCGGGCATCCCTAGAGGTCCAAACCTCATCATTCAGTCATCTCCATCCCCACTGGTTCCTCCTAGTGACCGTGGTGAGAAGCCGAGCTCCGGTCACAACCCTAGAGCAAGTATCCAAGCCTCTCCTGCTTCTCACTGAGCGTATTGTCACTGTTGTCGCCATTGATGACCTCAGACGCTGCCGATCTACTCTATGCGCCGGTCCGAGCTCCGCGATGAGCGGGGTGAGTTCCCCTTTCTCTACGATCGACGCCGACGTGCAGACAGGTGCGGCACCGACACCACCCGCACACGCTCATCAGTGGCCGCGCCTGATTAGGCTGCATTGGTGAAGAGAGGGGCAGAAAAAGACCCAAAATTTTTGCAAACAAACCTAGAACTGTCTTTTGTCTCCTTTGAATGGTTTTTGGTGCCACGTGAGCTTGACAATAGGGTCCGCCTATCAGAAACACGATTAGCCAGCGTAAACTGACTGCACATAGTTTTTTTATTACGTTGTTACTGAATTGTAGTGGGTTTTGCAAAAAAAAATCGCATCTTAGTGGTCTTTTAAAACCCTAACGCCAAATATGGTTGCTTTTTACAATTTTCTCCCCGTTGCATCGATCATATTACCCTTTATTCTCCGCACAAAGGTAGTGGATCAAGGTCATTTATACAAAGCCAAGAGTGCTTATAAAAACTAAGCAACTCATAGATCACTTGTAAGTTGGAACTATCATCATTTTAATGAACAAAGAGCTCTCACCTATAAGATGTGGTCTAAAGCTATTGATAGTCACTCGGAATACGGAGCGAGAGCACGGCATCCAGCTACTACTCGAGAATTGGTTGACATTAGCATATGGACCCACTTATTCATGCCGTGGCTAACGGCAGATGGCGGAGGTGCCAAATTACTGCCCTCAACTCGCCGTTGGGGCTCATAACTGATAAGAGAGCCATCCAGGAACACGTTTACGACTTTTACAGAGAGCTGCTGGGTACGACTGCCCCTAGAATTTGTGGGCTTGTTGTGAATACCTGGAGGGGCAACTCCTTGGTAACCTCGGCTGAAAACAATAACCTAGCCTTGACTTTCACAGAAGATGAGCTGGAGCAGATTGTCAAGGACATGAAAACCAACACTGCGCCGGGTCCTGACGGCTTCCCGGTGATGTTCTTCCAGAAAAGCTGGAATTTAGTTAAGCATGGGTCCTTCACATCCTGAACGATTTCATCCTTGGGCGGATCGACATCTCTCGTCTAAACTTTGGGGTGCTTTCGCTGATTCCTAAGGTGCCGGGGGCGGACCTCATATCGTAGTTTCGACCCATTGCCCTGATTAATGTGATCTTTAAGATTGTTGCCAAGGCCTTTGCCCACAAACTAGACCCGATTGCAAATCGTATCATCAGCCCGAACCAAACTGCATTCATAAAAGGCAGATTCATCTTAGATGGAGCTCTTGCCCTGCAAGAAATTGTTCACGAGTTGGTCTCGAAAAAACTGGGCGGGGTGCTCCTCAAGCTCGACTTCGAAAAAGCCTACGATAGGGTCAACTGGGATTTTTTTGTTGGAGGTTTTGCGCCGGAACGGCTTTGACGGTGGGTATGTGCATAGAATCGCCCAGTTGGTCCATGGGGGCCAGACTGCCATCTCAATTAACGGGGAGATTGGCCCATACTTCAGAAATAAGAGGGGTGAGACAGGGGATCCCCTCTCTCCCCTGTTGTTTAACTTTGTTGTGGAGGCCATGTCGGCGATGTTATCGTCCGCGTGCTCGGCGGGCCACATCCAGGGGGTGGTGCCACACATCATCTCGGGGGGATCTCCCACCTTCAGTATGCCGATGATACGCTCATTCTAATTCAGAAGGATGATTTGCAGCTTGCTAACCTTAAGTTTCTGCTTATGTGTTTCGAAGACATGTCGGGCCTAAAAATTAACTATCACAAGAGTGAAGTCATTGTTCTAGGGGAACCCATTGAAGAGCAGCGAAGGGTCTTAACTGCAAGCTGGGCTCTTTCCCCTTCATTTATCTGGGCCTCCCTGTCTCGGACAGGAAGCTTACGGTTGACCAATGGAACTTTCTTGTACTCAAGTTAGGGGCTAGAGTGGAGCCTTGGATGGGCAGGTTCCTCTCGTCCGAAGGAAGGCTGGTGCTGTGTAACTCCTGCCTTGACTGCTTACCTATCTTTGCAATGGGGCTGTTCCTGCTCTACAGGATGGAGTGCATGAAAAGTTTGACGCCCATCGGGCTAGATTCTACTGGGAGGGCTCGGGGCCTAAGTGCAAATATCACCTGCTCAATTGGCCGGCGGTCTGTCGCCCGAAGGAAGCAGGGGGCTTAGGTTTGATCAACACGAAACTCATGAACAAGGCGCTAATGTTGAAATGGGTTTGGAAGATCTACCACTTGGACGGGTCCATCTGGGCCTCGCTTATCCGCGCGAAATATTTGGTGAATGAGGATATCTTTGCCTGTCCGCAGCAAGGCGGCTCGCAGTTTTGGCGTAGTATCAATAAGATTAAGCACCTGTTTAAGTTAGGTGCGAGACACTCTGTGGAAAATGGGGGCAGAACCCTGTTTTGGCTGGACCTGTGGCACGGGGACCAACTCCTTAGGGATACTTTCCCAGCTATCTTTGCCGTTTGTGACAACCACAACCTCTCGGTTCGCCAAGCCGTGACTGACGGTATCAGGCTTAGACGCACGCTTGACCCGGTTGGGGCTACGCAATGGCAATCAGTTGCAGCGCTAGTGGGCAGCCTGCGACTGACCGACAATCAGGATTCGATTTCTTGGACGCTTGACAGTTCTAGAAAGTTCACGGTAGCCTCAATGTACGCCAAACTGTCGCAAGGGGCGACGGTGGCTCATTCCCAGGAGATTTGGGCTGCTAAACTTCCGCTGAAAATCAGGATTTTTGCTTGGCAATTGGCTATCGATCGACTCCCCTCGGGAGAACAAATTGCGTTACGCCGGGGGCCTTCTAATGGGCGCTGCTCTTTGTGTGGTCAGCCTGAGAATGCTGATCACATCTTCTTCACCTGCTCCACAGCAAAATTTGCTTGGAGCGTGCTGCGCCAGCTGCTCGGGTGCAGCTGGAATCCCGCTGATTTTTCAAGTCTCTTTGCGATCATCTCTAGCTTGGCGGGACAGCCCCGTAGAACCGCGTGGTTTTTGTTTATGGACCAATCTTGGGCCCTTTGGCATATTAGAAACAAACTCGCTATCGAGTCTAAAGTGATTAACTCCCCGACTGATATCATTTTCAAAACTGCCATTTTCTTGCAGCAGTGGACGCTCACGGCAAAACCACAGGATCGGGAGGAGCTTCAAGAGATGGCAAGAGGGCTAAGGCGAATTCACGCGCAAAACAGACCTGATGTGGCGGCGAGGAGCACCACGAGGACGACCTGAGCAAGGGGCTCCAGCTTGTCCGGCGTGGCCCATCGTCTTATCTATCTATCTAGTGCTACTTATGTTTCGAACTTTATGGCTAAGCTGTAACGCCCAGCTGATGTATTCGTCTCACTATCGTTGGCGTCGTTGTTGTTGTGTAAACCCTGTGAACCTGAGGCTTTATTAATTTAAAGTCGGGCACTTTGTGCCTTAGTTCTAAAAAAAAAAACCCACTTATTAGGTATATGTGGACTACACGTGGGAAGGAGGGGCAGAAGAAGACCCGAAAATTTTGCAAACAAACCTAGAACATCCAGTATTTTGAGATGCTCGGGACCTTGGCATGCATGTCCAATAACAACGACTCATACGTCCGTGTGATTATGCATGTGAGGCAATGGCAACGACATGACAGTTGTTGAGCTAATACGCGAGATTGGAGAGCGGGTGGGCATAACATTGAGCTCTTGTCTCTAGTAGCCACGACAGTGGGAATGAATAATTCGAAAGGGATGTCAAAGAATGTTTCTTGGTTGTGTGTTATGTGGTCATCTATGCCTCTGATTCCATGTTGATGTTAGCGGCTCTAGCAACCAAGTGAACGGTGGAGTTCCTTCGCAAAAAAAAAAAAAAAAGGTGGAGTTCCTAAGATCCTTTAGTGAAATTGTATAATTTCGCCATCTCGAATCAGGTGCTTAGTTTGTAGTCAGGCCATGGGCCAAGCAAGCCCCGTTTGAGGAAAATAATTGGTTGACCTATGTTTGGCTATCATTGTTGGAATTTGCTTAGATATGACCCACGGAGTCGCAATGTAAATGCTTTTGGAATCTGTAATCATTAGAAAAATTCTACATTTGACCATCTATAATTGGTAGAATGACAAGCGTAAACAAAATCAAATTGACATGATAAGATTTCTTGCGAAATATACTTTCTTAATTTATATTCCCTCCGTTGAATTAAAACCACGACAATTATTTTGGAATGGAAGGAGTATACATAAAAATGACGTTTAGACATGGTTTTAGTCAAACTTTGATCACCGACATTATTTATATTGAAGAATATTTTAATATGGACCCACTTATTAGGTATATGTGGACTACACGTGGGAAGGAGGCTGGCTCAATCTGGTCAGGGTCGCTTAGCCAACTGCTTGGTGACATTCGATCCCGGCGCGGTGCTTTGTTTTGTGGGTACGGTGCGGTGCTTCTTAGGAACAATTATAGAAAGATAGTCTTATAAAACTTAGACATACGTCCAAATCTATCGGGAAAACCTTCTGCATATGAATTTGTCACCGCTTATTTGGTCGCCATCCCATCACTGGAAGAGAGAGCGAAGAATGACACAACGATAACTGAGTCGTCCAGACATACCTATAGAGGGACATTGCTCATAGAAATCGCCGCAGCAGCCACCCCCGCGTATGACGGGATCTGAGGGAGAAGCTGAATTGGTAGGAGAAGCGCCCTAATCTGCGTTGATGATCGGGTTAATCTTGCCGGTGGGAGCCCACGGCTCACCCCGTGTACACCCGTAGGTGTGAACAACCTACTCACATTGGCCACAAGACAAAAACGCTGCCGACAAGATGAACAAACCAGTGATCAGGCCAACACCACACAAAACCGGAGTATAACCCGGGTGACACAGAGGATCCTCGACGCCATCAACCACACCGACGAGATGGGTTTGAAACCAAGATTCCACTCTGCACATATGGCAAAACTAGTTGAAAATCTAGATTATCATAATTCACCTCAATATCAATGTGGTCCTAGAAATAAAAACAATTAGAATAAGCTGCTTTCGCTCGGTAGGGCTTCACGAAATTGACACTTCCTCTTGGTTATCCTTCCTTCAAAGTGTGGTGGTCGAGTCTAGTGGAGGGTGTCGGATCTACCAGCAAGGGGATTTGCCACCCTCATGATTCTTGTGTCCTGGAAACTCTGGAACGAGTGAATGCTCGCGTCTTCCGGCACGTTGACACCCCTTCTAGCATCGTCCTCTCGAAAATAAAAGAAGAAACGATGACTTGGAGTATTGTGGGCGCAAAACATTTTTCTAACTTAATGTCGGGAGAGTAATCCCATATGGCTTCTTGTTGTTTAGCCACTTCGGAGCTTGTAACTTGATACCTCTAGTTTACACTTCTTAATCAATGAAAAGACAAAGTTTTTACCTGTTTCAAAGAAAAAAAGAAAGAGAAAAAAGATGAAAAATAACATACTTTCTGTTTGTTTGAGAAGGAAAGCTGTATTATGTACTGCAACTGCAGGAGAGATACACTTGGCATATGCGCAGGCACACACACTTGTGATCGATTGCAGAGCCCCTGCCAATCTTAATTTCGCACACGTCAACAGAATGAGAGCTACATACGGCTGCCACATGTGTGCACGAACATATTCCCCGACATATCGTCACAAGTGACACACATACACGACACACCCACACACATGTAGCTAGCGACGACGACACTCGACTGACAACACGGTCTAGCCCGGCCGTCGCAACGCCGATCAGACCGGGATGTGGTCGAGCTCGTCGTCGATGTCGGTAGCGGCGACGGACTGGCTCTGCAACCGGCGGAGCTTGAAGGAGGAGAGCTTCTGTGGCGCGTCCTTGGGCGGGTCCTCGAAGCGGATGAAGGTGTAGGTCCAGGCGCCAGAGAGTGTGCCGAGGACGGGGCCAAGGAAGTAGATCCAGAGACCGGTGAAGTTGTTGCTCGCCAGCGCCGGGCCCAGCGTCCTCGCCGGGTTCATCGATCCACCTGACACTGCCCTGCACTCGATAATCGGTTTCCATCGCGTCTCAGTTTTGGTCACTTTATTTATCCATGCATGTATTTATCATTGTTGATTGATTACCGTCATATATGATGTTATCATGATGTGTGCTCAACTTATTTAACGTGCCCCGTTATTCTATTTTCATAATATATATGGAGGATAAGGTCAAATCTGTCTAACAAGTTCGTCAAGGTTACTAACCTAATTAATTTGGTTGTTGCACCAAAGAAGGCTATCAGTTCGTTGGGCTTGGCGTTTCCCTTGTTTGCCAAGAGCCAAGTGGTGATTAATTTGACCAAAACTAAGCAAGTGTAGCCGGCATGCATGCGTGTATGTAGTAGACGGGTTGTTAATAAATCTGATCTAAACGCGCGTAGTGTTATTTACCCTGCGAAGATGGACGTAATGCAAACCGAGGAACCCACAGCTAACCCGGCCAACTCACCCACCTGCATGCAAAAAAAGGAAATACAACTTCAGCAACCATTTGCTACAGCAGATTAAATGGTCGACAAATTGTACTGATCCGTCAAGAGACTCACCGCTCTGGTGTCCGTTGCGACGGCGAGCGTGACGAACATCATGTTGAAGGTGACGACGACCTCGATGACGAGCGAGTGCCAGTGCGGGCCGTACGGCGTGGTGGTGCCGATGGTGGTGATGGGGTGGAGCACCGCCTTGAGCACGAAGGACGCGCATATCGCGCCCGTGAACTGCGACGCCCAGTAGAACGGAACCTGCATTGCATGTACAAACAGCAGCATATCGTTATTGTAAAGTGCAACATATATCTCCTGCATTTGTAAAAGGAAAAAAATAGATCAAGCTAGACGTATATCTAGAGCGCACTGCACTGCACAGATGAACGTCTTAGTTCACCCGAGCATGCAGAGGCATGGGGCGCATCGAATCGGTTCGAGTCAGCCTCATCGACGGTGAAAGTGAATATGTGCAGCTAGCTAGAAAGCTAGTACTACCATGTACAAGCAAGTAGGCCGGCTGGCCGGAATAGGGTGCCGATCGAATGGCCGTGCTGCATGCGGTTGTCCGGCCAAGATCCCGACCGAATATATGGCACATGATGCATGCCTCGCCGTGCATACACGCCGCTCTCAAACCTCAAGCGCACCAAGGCTACACGTGTCGTGTGTGACTCCTGCCTCGACGAACCAACTAGCTAGGCTCAACGTGCGCTCGCACTCGCACGGAGAAATCGATCCCGCCGGGGGACACATGTAAAGGCGGTCGTCTTCTAGTCTTACTACAGTAGTTGCTAAACACACGGTGAAAATGCTGGGATGTTGCCTCGAATTCAAAGTGATGTTTCAGTGTTAAGCCCGGTCGGTTGGTGTGGCACATAGTGGCAGTATTAGTGCTAATAGGTAGTACTAGTGCCCTCGGCCCGTGGATCCATCGACGCATATATATGCATGCTTTCCTGCCACTAACTGAACTATCGCCGGCGAGATATAGCTTTTCACACATCTGATATGCGATCGAGCTTTAGTAGCTTGGTGCCCAACGTTTTGCCTGCTGCCAAATACTACTATTTTCCGATGCTAATGCTAAGCTCGACGAATCGACAACGAAAGGGACATATGAGGAGAGAAGCTAGGAGGTATAAGAGTTTCAGAACGAAAAGAAGAGATATCTTGGTTCCTTCCGGAGCATCGGTTCATTTTGGTGTAAAAATACCACCCCATGAAAGGTACACGATTGGTTGGTCCGGACAACAAGTTACACACGGGCATATACAAAAGAAAGCGCGTTGCTTTTGACTCTGTATAATTATGGATTATAGCTAAGGCCGCAAGCTAGATAGACTGAATAATTTGCCGTCCAAGCTTAGAGCAGCGATTATTTTTGGCAGTGTGACGTCCATGACAACATCTTGACAAGTACACGTGATTAAACAATTTGTGGCTATATATGACTAAATCAGCCAGTTTTTAAACGGTTCTCGAAATATTGAAGCAGCTGCAATCTCATCGATCAGGAGCTAGCTGACTGACGGAGCATTGTAGCTGTGACAAAACAAAGTGACGGGTATTCTTATGCATGCCAGTTATTTACCCAATCGGTGCTTGATTAGTGTGGTGTTTGTGTACATCTCCCTTGGAAAGTTTAGATTGGGAGAGATTGAAAGAAAGGTATATAATTGCTAGGATGACTTTTGCGGCTGAATGATTTAGGCACTTGGCACAGGTAGTGCATATATATATGCAGCGTTACTACCATTGAGCTGTGTATGCTGCGCGCGTACCTGAATCCATGGGAAATGCCGGAAGACGGCGAAGGCTAGGGTGACGGCGGGGTTCATGTGCGCTCCGGAGATGTGTCCGACGGAGTAGATCATGACGGTCACGATGAGACCGCCGGCGACCGACTGGCCCAGCTGCGATATGCGCGTGGGGTCGCTGGCACTGATCGCCGCCGCACCGCAGGTCATGAACACCAGCAGGAACGTCGACACCACCTCCGACACCATCTGCAATGCAAACATACGCATTAATCCCAATTGATCAACAGCTATACACCTCTTTTGCAATCTAAGTAATCAACACCCATTCGTGTTGCTCACCTTCTTGAGGAGGTGAGGAGGGAAGTAGTCTGCGATAGACTTCTCGTTGTAGTACATCATGTTGGGCGTGGTGGAGTTCCGGGCCGTACCGAGGTCGTGGATCTCGCTCGAGAAGTTCGCCCTGGAGTTCGATCTCGAGTTGGTCGACATCTCCGACGACGAACTAGAACACTAGCAGATTATGCTCGTGGGAATTCCTACTTGGAAGGAGGAGGAGAAGCTCGAGTTCGTGGTCTAGCTTAGTTGCACTTGGAGGTGTGACATGGGAAGGGTATATATAGGGAGAGCAGGAGAGCTAGGTGGCAGTTACCAGCAGTTCACACCTTTAATTTAGGCCTGGTTGTCGGCTCCACAATGGCTACCGTGTTTGCTCAGCTCTAATCAGTCCCCCCCTCCTTGTGTATTCCATTAGTTTGTTCGTTTCCATCCAGGTAGTTTAATCTGGACGAACATGTTGTCAGATGGACATTGGACGATTTAAACCAAATCTCGTGATTGTTTTTGTTGTTTTGTCCTGATTAAGTGCACAAATTTTGTTCTGTCCTGCCGGCGATGTATTTCAGTCTGCCGATAGAGGAGATGATTGAAGTTATAAATTCGCAAGTGTATATAATATATTTTTTTAGATAAAGAGATTTTATTACTTAAAAGTTTTAAGCATTACACCCGGCATTTCCATAGCTAAGATGCACACAGCCACCAGTTCACCAGTACCCAATTCGGCATAAAATAAAAAAGGCGAATTACATATCATAATGAAAAATTGTAGATCCGTCTAATATGATGGTAGGTCTATCCGGAGACTATGTTGCCATCCATGCCGGGAGAATAACTCCCTGGCTGCAGCCTCCAGCCTCGACGCCACCTCCAAAAATAAATTCTGGTGCTCCACACGCTGCAGGGCCGACCATGCTCGTAGCGTAGCTGTACACCGATAGATAACCTGCATAACAGAAGCATTTTTATCGTTAAAAACCTTGTCATTTCTACATAGCCACAACGACCAAATAACAGCAATCGCGCCCACCCTACTGAAGAGTTTAAACCTAGGATACACGCCATTTAACCAGTTGCCAAAAATATTTGCAACAGTACGCGGTGGATGTAAGTTAGAACCTATCTGGATGGCTAACCATATAGACCTGGCGAACTCGCATTGGAAGAATAAGTGTGTAATAGTCTCGTCATGATGACAGAAGACGCACTTTTTACTTCCGTGCCAGTTGCGCTTGGCAAGGTTGTCTTTTGTAAGAATTACTTCTCGACGAAGATACCACGCAAACACTTTAGTTTTTAGCGGTATCTTTATCTTCCAAATTTTGTTATTATTCCTACTATCGACTGGAACTTCGGGATGAATTAAAACTCTATACATAGAATCAACCGAGAATTTACAATTGTTCGTAAGATTCTATTGAAATTTATCTGGACCTTCCGACAATTGGATTGGATCCAATCGAATGAGCAAAGCATTCCAGGATGCTTGTCTTGTTCCAAGTAAACTTCTTCTGAACGAAACATCTGGTGGGTAAGTACCCAACACCTTCGCGATGTGTCGCTTTTGTTCGTACAATAGTATATAGAGCCGGATATTGTTCTTGAGGGTAGATTGGCCTAGCCATTTATCCTCCCAGAAACGAATTTCCGATCCATCCCTAATTGAGAAAGATCCATGTGGAAAAAAAACTTCTTTGTAGCCATGAGGCCTGCCCAGAAGTGTGAATCGCCAGGTTTCCAAAGAACCTGAGAAACAGCTTGATCTCCCATATACTTTCTCCTAAGGAGGGTTTGCCAAACTCCATCTTCAAAGAAGTTTGAAGAGCCATTTACCTAGCAAGGCTCTATTCTTGACCTCAAGGTCATGAACTCCGAGCCCTCCTTGGTCTTTAGGGCAGCAAACCACACTCCATTTAGTCAGTCGATATTTTTTCTTCTCACAATCCCTTGCCAAAAGAATCTAGATCGGAAATAATCCAATCGTTTTAAGACTCCTTTAGGCAATTGGAAGAATGAAATCATGTACAGTACCATTTGTTAGTACCGAGTTTATGAGAACCAATCTTCCACCCAGGGATAAGAGTTTGCCTTTCCAGCTATTTAAACGTAATTGAAGTTTCCTCCACCTTTTTCCATTCAGCATTTGTAAGTCTCCGATAATGAATCGGAATACCCAAATAGTTGATAGGAAATTGTCCTTG
The DNA here is from genome assembly GCA_947311845.1 of Poa pratensis. NCBI lineage: Eukaryota > Viridiplantae > Streptophyta > Magnoliopsida > Poales > Poaceae > Poa > Poa pratensis. The sequence continues at coordinate 16,114,248 of CAMZMU010000107.1, forward strand.
CTCACAGCCAAAAAGTTCAGCATACAAGGCGGCGTTTTCTCGAGCCTCGCCAAAGCAAAACAATTCACTTTTATGAAATTTATCTTAAGACCCGAAAGTTGCTCGAATGCTGACAAAATCAGCTTAAGGTTACGAGCTTTTTCGATATCATGTTCCATAAAAAGAATTGTATCGTCGGCATATTGAAGAATCGATAAACCACCATCAACAAGATGTGGAATCACTCCTTCAATTTGACCCTCAGATTTAGCGCGTTCGATCAAGATAGCCAACATATCAGCCACTATATTAAATAGTATTGGCGATAACGGGTCACCCTGTCTGAGGCCTTTTTTCGTTTGAAAGTATTTGCCAGTGTCATCATTGACCTTAATGGCTACACTTCCTCCCGAAACAAAGCTATTAATTAACGCGCACCACTCAGTAGAAAAACCTTTCATTCTGAGGGTCTGCTGAAGGAAAGACCATTTGACTTTATCATAAGCTTTCTCAAATCAATTTTAAGAATTACCCCATTCAGCTTTTTCCTATGTAGTTCGTGAACTGTTTCATGTAGGATCGCAACTCCATCAAGGATGTTGCGCCTTGCATAAAAGCCGTCTGAGACGGACGAACCACATGATCTGCCACACTGTTCAGTCGAATCGTAGCCACTTTGGTGAATATTTTAAAACTAACGTTAAGAGGCATATAGGTCTAAATTGTTGAATCCTTTCTGCCTCGTTAACCTTAGGTAATAAAATTATCTCACCAAAATTGAGACGAAACAACTCTAGTTGTCCATTGTGAAGACAGGCGAACAGTTGAAGTAAATCAGACTTGATAACATCCCAAAAGTTCTGGTAGAACTCAGCCGGGAAACCATCAGGTCCAGGTGTTGTATTATGTTTCATTTGGAAAACCGCCTTTCTCACTTCTCCTCTGTGTAGAGTTTAGTAAGTAGACTATTTTCCTCATCTGAAACCTGGGGTATATCCTCTGTTCGGACTCATCCAAAGTGAAATTTCCTTCCTCTGGGCACCGAACAGGCCTTTATAGTAATTTGTAATATACGACTTTAGTTGTTCATGGCCCTCAATCGTTCCTCATCCTGGACTAGAGAATGAATACGCTTTTTCCTGTGTCTGCCATTGGCAATACTATGGAAATAGCGAGTATTCGAATCCCCTTCTAGGATGAATTGGGCTTTAGAACGTTGATACCATTTTAACTCCTCCTCTCGCAGTAGCTTCGCTATCTGTGCATTGGATTGGCTCTTTAGCTCAATCTCTTGCGCGGATAGTAACCGAACTTCTGCTAATGCTTCTAGAGCATCAATTATCGAGGAAAGTCTTTTTCTTTTTTAAGTAAACCAGTAGTATGACGAGCCCAACCAACGAGGTGAGTGCGTAAAGCACGTATCTTATTGTTCCACCGCTGGATAGGCGTATCACCCGCAACTGGTCTTTCCCAAATTCTTTTAACCATCTCATGGAAACCCTCGCGGTGCAACCACCCAAGCTCAAACTTGAACCGTGGTTTACACTGGTCTAGGCATTCCAGTGGTCAAAAGAATGGGAGCATGGTCCGACAAATCCTCAATACGTTCTAGAGCCCGTACCGACACCAATGGGAACCTAGATTCCCAATCAGTATCCATCAGTACACGGTCTAGTTTCTCGTATGTGGGTTCAGGGAGAGAATTAGCCAAGTGAACTGTCTCCCCACCATTGTATCTCTCGTAAGTTCAAGCTGTCAATGACTGCATTGAACAAAAGAGGCCAACGGTTGTCAAACCCACCTTACTTTTCTCAAACGGAAAACGTAGCAGATTGAAATCCCCACCAATGATAAGAGGGTGTGGGTTATCTTTTGCCAAGTTTACCATTTCACAGAGAAAAGAAGTCTTAGCCACCTCCTGAGCCGGCCCATACACGGCAACAAGACTCCAAATGAAATTATCGGTTTTACTACGGATGTGCATTTTAATATGAAAATCGCCATCCGTAACATCCAACACTTCCATGGTATCAGTCCTGATGCCTAGTAGAATGCCTCCGGAGCGGCCATGAGGGGGACGCGAGTACCAATCAAACTCTATACCGCCCGAAAATCGGTTCAATAGAGATTGCGAGAACTCACGTCTACCCGTCTCAGAAATAGCTAAGAAATCCAAATTGTGATTCCGAATACAACCAGCAAAGTGCAAATGTTTAGCCAAGTCACCAAGACCTCTGCTATTTGCAAACATGTCATTCATTAGGAAACCGTGGGGGATTTGGATAACTTCGTCCGTTTCCGTGACTTGTTGGTGGTAGATTTAGATTTCCGACTGGTCGCTTTTAACTCATACAATGAGCTCAACCCATCGTCATCCAAACCCTCCCCCGACACTTCACCAATTAGATGAGAAAGAAGCTGACCATCTGATGTAGCAATCACTTCTTCATCGTCCAAATAGGTGGCTGTCAACACCGTCGAAGCTTTAGGAATAACCGTTAGACGGTCAAATTCCATATGTCTCAAGACATTAGTTGAAACCTCGACTTTACTCTTACTACTACCAAGATTAAATCCTACACTATTGAGTTTAGATTGAATCGAAAGCGGAGAAAACGAAAGAAAAGGACTTTGATTTAATTTCCGTACCGATAGAGTCCAAGTTGCGCGCCGCTTTGCGACGCATAGCCTTCTTCAACGAGTCATCATCCGTCGCGGAAGCCCCATCCGCGTCCACCCCAAACCTCTCACTACGACGGATTGGAGTGATCCCCTCGGCAAAAACCGTCGCAGTAGGAGGAGGGGTATGAGGTGAAATGGCATGGGTCGGCAAAGTTGGCGTAGCAGCCGACCCATCCACTTCCTCCTCATCAGGCAGAGCAGCACTAGACGGTGGGGTCAATGTCGGCGTCGAGACCCGGCCCGTCCCTCCAGCACCGGTGGCCAGACTTCCCCGGGGAGGCTGAGGCGAAGAAGACGCCTCCCCAAGGCACAGCCCAGCACCAGCGAGCCCAACAGAGGCAAGAGGCACCAGTGTATATAATATGCCTGGATAAAGGCTAGACGTCGTGGTCATGACGCCGATGTAGGGCGACGAACAGGTTCTTTTATATGAGCTCCAGAGAAAGAATTCTATTGTAGGGAGGGGATATTTTCCATTTATTGGGTTATGTATTTCGACTTGTATTAAGTTGACATTAGCATATTCTACTCGTACAGCACACTCATGTAGCAAACAATGCAGGCATGAGGCCACGAGCGGCCAACAAGGATCAACACTGTACTATCAAAAGTTTCAATTGGCCAGAGTGGTATGTTGTCCCTGTCAGCAGTTGCCGCCACTGCCAGATTAGCGATGGGGCTGGATCAACTGGCCAGTTTTCAAATGCAGGCTGGGGTGCCATATGGAGTGTCCAGATTCAAATGATGATTAGTTAAGGATTCGCTAAGATTGTCATTACTATATGGAGTTATCCTAACCACTCTTGCAGTAAGCACTGCTGCCGTAGGCACTGTCGAATGGGCAGGCGCCGTCGCACCTCTGCACTTCGATGGTCACTCTCAGAACTGACCTGCCACTGTTGAAAATCTCATGATGTTTTTTAGTACTTCACCAATTTGATGCCCAGATTCCTTAATTGATCGTCAGTTCCGTTTTTTGGTTATCAGTTGCCCGCCGCAACAGTAGGAAATGAGCGGGCAACTGCCTCCATATTTCGAGAAAATTGCAAAAAACCATCACAATTGGTGGTCAAGCTACAAAAAACCACCGGTTTCCACCAAATTCTCAAATCACCACCACTTTTCGTTGACAACATTACAAAAAACACCACTTCTACGCTAACTGTCCGCGACGCTTAGTTAAGTACGAAACTGGCAAACGGGGCCCGGTGTCAGACTGAAGTGGCAAACGGTGTTTCACTGGATCGTCAAAATAGACATAGGGCCACGTGTCATAAACGGTGTTTCACATGAGCATTTCATCGAGCAGGTTGTGGGCAGTGCCTGCCAGCGGCTGTGCCCATGCCCGTGCGCCGTGCGCCTCCGAGCGAGTCCGCGCCGCCGTTCAGCCCGCCCACACGACGTTGTCCAGGCCGTCGCGGTCCAGGCCGCCGCGCTCCCTGCGGTCGCTCGCCCGGCCATCGCGGTCCAAGCGTCGCCGCGCTCCCGACCGTCAAGCCCCTGGCCGTCGCGGTCCAGGGCGGGGCGCTTCCGGCCGTCGTGTGTCGTGCGCCTGACCGTCGAGCTCCTGGCCGTCGCGGTCTAGGCAGCCGGGCTCTCTGCTGTGGCGCGTCCGGCCGTCGCGCGCCGCCGCGCTCCTGGCCGTCGCGCTCCCGGGCGTCGTGCTCCTGGCCGCTGCTCTCGCCACGCGGGGGCTGCGCTCGGAGGGTGCCAACGACCGTGACCGGAGTTGCGCGTGCGTGCGCGCTAGCTAGCCGCGCGCGAGTGCACGCTCGCCGGCCGGCCGGCCGTGCTATGTGCGCGTGCGTGCTCACTAGCCGGCGCCGGGCGTGCTAGCTGCTCGTCGCCTCGGCCGCGCGGGGCTGCTGCTCGCCGTGCGCGCCGGCTGCGCCACGGCCGCGCCGGCCTGCTGCTCTCCGTCTGTCAAAAAACGCCACGTCACGCCTGCAAGTGGACCCCATCTGTCAGAATCAACGTAAAACGAGTGGACCCCATATTTCAGACTTCACCAAATTCAGGCCTCTCGAGTCTTGATTTCCATCATCTTCATAACAAGTGCTTTCAGAAAAACAAGCACGCATATACGGCACAATCACATATTTGTAAATCTGTGATTATTACCACCGGATGTTTATCAGCCAGGAAAATCCAAACACTTCTGAATTTTGGACAGCCTTGCTAGGCATGTCTATTCTCTATTTTTGGTACAAGTACAACTCACTGAATATTTCGGCAAGGCACTCTGCAAGAGAATACAGAGGTTGTATACTTGTATCTGAGGACATCATATTTTATTTCTTCAGCAGTGTACTTTAGAAGTTAGGACAAGAAGCTGACTAAAGAGTAGTACATGCAGGAAACACTTTTTGGTATGCATATACAAGATTTAAACGGGTCCTCATCCTCTGTCTCTTCGCAGGCTGAAAAGACAGCTACTGTGGCATCAGCATGAGACGACAACAGGAAATATCATGCATCTATAAGCCTCCCCTACGTACCTGGAAGAAAACGAACTTTGATAGACTGATGATATCCGACGAGGGGACTTATCAGTTCAATCACGGATAGATCTGGAACCCAGCATAGATCATTGCCTCTGCTAATCATTGCTCTCCGTTGTCTGCACTCTGATATCAGGATTCATAATTTGTCTCCTCAGTCAACACATGTATGTCGCCGTTTCGGAACGCATGAATTGTGTAGTCATGTGGTAATTGAACAATTTGTATTTCCATGTTTCATTTTTTAAAAATTGTTTAGAATCACAAGTCTATTTTTAACATCTTAAAGAGTTTACTGGAGCTCAGGAACCAGTAGCAATAGCCGATATTGTAAAGCCCAGCTAGTGCTGTTAGTAATGCAAACTCGAGTTCATATTGGGTCAGTTTGAGCACAAGTCCAACCTACCAAGGACCTAACCTTGGCACCTATGTTCAGGTCAGGTAAGTTCAGAATTTTAGATGTGCCATCCGACGTCGAGAAAATGACAAAAAAACCACCACAATTGAACACAAGGTGATGATGAGCCACCACCTTAGGGCTTTTTGACACATAAATGTCTCTATTGAGGCCATGGTGTGACGCAGAGCACTGATCTCTTGTAGTTAGCTTTCTAATCATGTTTCTGACTGGTGGACCCACCAGTCAGGTCTACTTGGCAAAAAAGGAAATGAAAAAAAGAGCAAGGGAAGAGAGAGAGTACGGGTCAACGCACGCACACGCAGGGGAGTCCGCGACGGCACCACGCGCGCCGGCGGCCGGCCGCCCCTCCCTGGCCGTCTCCGTGGCCCCACCGGCGGCCCCGCCTCTCACCTCCACCACCATCCGCTCCCTCACGGCCGTCCTCCGCGGGCTTGTCGGGCGTGCCGCCGGACCTCTCGGCCGTGGGCGCTGTTTCGAGGCGGCGCAGACGAGGTCGTCCCCGCGGTCCGAGCTCGCCCGCATGTACATGGCTGTGGCCGGCCTGCCGAAGCCGGCGCCGGCAGCCGCGGACACGCTGGGCCGTCTCCATCGGACCTGGACGAGGCGGGTGCCCGCGCCGTCTCCATCAGATCCTCGACGACGGCAACCTGGTCGTCTCCGACGCGCGGGGCCGCGTGGCGTGGCAGGGGTTCGACCACCCGACGGACACTCTGCTCCCAGGGATGCGTGTCGGGATGGACTTCGCCACAGGCGCGAACATGACGCTGACGGCGTGGAAGAGCCCCTCCGACCCGTCCCCCGGCCCGGTGGTCGCGGCCATGGACACCTCCGGCGACCCGGAGGTGTTCATCTGGAACGGGGCCGAGAAAGTGTGGCGCTCCGGGCCCTGGGACGGCCTCCAGTTCACCGGCGTCCCGGACGCCGCCACCTACACGGGCTTCAACTTCAGCTTCGTCAACACCGCAAAGGAAGTAACCTACAGCTTCCAGGTGGCCAACTCCAGCATCGTGTCGCGGCTGGCGCTGAACAGCACGGGCGCCGCCGGCTTGCTGCTGCAGCGGTGGACGTGGGTGTGGTCCGCCGGCGCGTGGAACATGTACTGGTACACGCCCAAGGACCAGTGCGACGCCGTGAACCCGTGCGGGAGCAATGGGGTGTGCGACACCAACGGCTTCCTGGTGTGCTCGTGCCTCCGCGGGTTCGCGCCGCGGTCGCTGGAAGCGTGGGCGCTGCGCGACAATCGCGCCGGGTGCGCGCGCGCGACGCCGCTCGACTGCGGCAATGGCACCGACGGGTTCACGGTGGTGCACCACGCCAAGGCGCCCGACTCGACGGCCGCCACGGTGGACTTCGACGCCAGCCTCGCGGACTGCAGGGAGAGGTGCCTGGGAACTGCTCCTGCTCGGCGTACGCCAGTGCCAACCTGAGCGCCGCGTCGGGACACCGCGAGGACGATGCCGGCGCGGCGGGCGTCGAGGTCCCTGAAGATAGCCTGCACGGTGCGCGACCTGGACGAGGCGGGTGCCCGCGCCGTCTCCATCGGACCAGAAGGCGCGCCGGTTGGGCGGCAGCGGCGAGCTCGCGGTGCGGAGGCGGAAGGGAGGGGACAGGGAGGTGGGAGAGACCGAGAGAGGGGCAGGGTTGCGTTGACCTGCTTTTTTTTCTTCTTTTTTTTTGACACGTGGACCTGAGGGGTGGGTCCGTACTATTATAAAACGTATTAACAGGCTTAAACATGTGAATCAGTGCTCTGCGTCACACCATGGCCTCAATAGAGCCATTTATGTGTCAAAAAACCCTAAGATGGTGGCTCATCGTCACCTTGTGTTCAATTGTGGTGGTTTTTTGTCATTTTCTCTCCGACGTCACCTAGACATGCCTAGGTTCGCTGTGTGCTGAGTGTTGACACACCTGAGAAACATTATTAGCTTCAGATTCAGAATGACCACAGTTCTGTTTACACTGCTCCGATGTACCGGAGCTCGCCTGACCACACGATGTGGATGCGCAGCTACGTAACAGAGAATCAACATCCATCTTCCCATCAAATCGCCTAACCCTTAGCACACTGTTGTTCAGACATAGCTCGCTCATGGCTGGCCGTCAAAGGTTCTAGGGTCAGCCAGATTTGCTACCCTGGCTGCTTTGTTCTCTTTTTTTGAGGAACTCTGCTTTGTTCTCAGTTTCTCACTGACAAAAGATGATCTCCATAGACATTCTTCTTCGTGTACCATGCCAGCCATAACGTGAAGCACTGATCATGTGTTGCAGTTGCAGACTGCTGGTATTTTATTTCCCCGGGCCTGCATCAGCTGCATGAGATATTATTGTGTCATTGACACAGGACACCTGCAGGACAGTACTTGAACAATACCAGATACGTACTACACATCTTTCGTTAAAGGGTCGTACTGTTTAACAAATACGGATTCACTGCAGCACTTCACACATGGTTCCTAATTTTATTCAAAGGTGTTGTCATGCTCTCTTTTATTTGAAAAGGATTCCTAATTTTTATTCAAGGTGTTGCCATGCTCTCTTTTACTGTACTTATTTGACAAGAGGTGTTGTCATGACTTGCGTGTAAACATTATCGCATTACCAAATACACCGCCGCCTGAAGCCAAGCGAGGTCGCTAGCAAAGGATTAAACCAAGTTATCTCCGAGAATCATCTGCCAACCGACTAAACTAGCCTCTTCCAGACCCGAAAGAACGAATCGACATTAACACTTGTTTTCTTCGGCTCGACGGGATGAAGAAACTTTCAGAGCTCAGGTGACACAGAACGCGTGAGTTATGCGGTTATCAATCAGTCTGGCGTTAATTTCGTCTCTTCCCTTGTCCGAACGGGACGCAACTGGATCAAGTTGGCCGTGCGTACACGACCGCGCGCGCCCGTCGGCAGGCCGAGCACGCAGAGTGGTTAAGAAACAGCGAGCCTGGCCCTCGCCGTCGGCCGCGACGATGAGGGTTAGGCAATAGGCAGTGGACAGCAGGATGCGTGTGTCGTTGGAAATGGCGTCACCGAGCGGTCGATTTGAGCCATGATTTGATTCGGTAGAGGAGGATTTGTAGCCTAGATTGTAGAATGGTGTCATTTGCGTTTGGTTGATTCGGAGAATGCGCGTTTTGATCTTGTGCATGTAGATGTAGTGTAGGGTTGCCGTGCAGGCATGGACATAGGGTTATAGGGATCACAAGTTCACAACGTCATTGACGTTGCAGGTTTGTGGTCGATTTCTAGTCTAGTGAAGGGTTACGAAAATTCATGCGTGACTATTTTTGTTTTGTTTTGCCCACAGCCCACTTACACTTGTCTTGTACACGAACAAACATTCCTGATGAAGCTAGAAGTTACGAGGAAAAACTGCACGATTTTTTATAGAAAAACAGTCCAACCATGTTGATTAACTAACCAAATTTTGCACATCAGAAACATACACGGACAAGCATTCCTGATAAAACTGAAGTTAACCAAACGCCAACCCAGTTCTGTTGGCAGCTTAACAAATATAAGCCACCCCTTTCCACCTTTTTCCATAAACCGCCCAGCTTATTAGTCGAAACTTCTAGTTGAGTTATAACATAAATAGTTTAAAAATCCCAAATAATAATCAGGATGACTTATGAGAGAAGCTGGGGAGAGGGTACCTTAATTTGTAAGCCGGTAAAAGAAGTCTATCATCTCAAGCTCGTCCTTTTGCACCTTGATATTTCACCAATTTTCCGGTGAAAAACTCGCAAAAGACCATTACCTCACAAGTTTTCTTAAGAGCCGTTTGAGTCATCCTCCCTAATACTCCCTCCGTTCATGTAGATACATGCAAATTTAGAAAAGATTGAGACATCCTTTTATGAACGGAGGGAGTAGGTACTAGGTAAGAACCCAAAAACATTGAACACGTTGTGGTCAAAGGCACACCTTTGCGGGAGAGGTTACTAAACCACTGAATTCTCGCTGTATTGTTTGAGAAAACCTTCGCAAGCACATAATAAACATGAAAACCATCAAACCAAACTTGACACTAGCATTGTCGCTACCACGCAAAGACTAGCTGAAGCGTTAGACAACAAATCTCAAAACCTAGGTCCGACGATTTGTGGAAACAAAACAACACATGGCTCCTCGGTGCCGGCTGTGGACGCCACACCAGGATGAGAGTAGACCTGTGTGATCATGTCCCGTGCGATGTCGTATCCATCGTTGATACATCATCACCAAGAACACAAAATTCTAGCATTGACGAAAACTAAACTAGGAGATAGATGTGGAAGTGGGGCTTCCTGCAGACTGGTCACCAGAAGAACTGACGAGGAGACGATGGAAGAAGTTGGCTTAGCAAAGGCTAGGTTTTCTTTACTCTAAAAAAATTGGAGCGGAATTTTGTAAATTCACATGATACAACATAATTCATGTTCATGATTTTTTTTAACTTGTAGGCATGACATGTAGCCATGTAGGTGCAGGTGCAACTAGTTGCAAAATATTCGCATTTAAGTACACTTTAACATCAGACCTGCTTTGGGCTGGGTGATAGGCCGGTGCCGCAAGTAGGCCGACCGGATAAGTTATGTTTTTTTTTAGGGAAATGTTCAATTCGTTTTCTTGAGATCTGTGGAATAGTGATATCATACTTGAATCCACATTCCCAGTATTTGAGGAAGAAGTAGAATCTTAGTCAAGTCTAATTTCTAAGTTGCCTTGCTGCGAGAGAGCGGCGTGGCAACGGGAGCCCCGTGCTCGTCCGAGAGGCCGAGAGAGCGGTGTCGTCTTCATCCGTCAGAAAATCAGAAGCGAAACCCATCTCCCCCTCTCTCATCCGCCACGATGCTCGCCACCGCCTCCCCGCACATCCACGCCGCGGCGCGGCGCCTCTCCCTGGCGGCGCCCGCGCGGGCCCGCTCCCTAGGCCTCCCGCGCAGGCGCCCCGTCCGCTACGCCTCGCTGCGCCTGCGCGCGTCCGCGGCGGCGGAGGCGGAGGCCGCCCCGTCGGCGGCCGAGGAGCTCGGGTTCGAGTCGATGGCGGCCCGGACGACGCGGAGGTACTACATGCTCGGGGGCAAGGGAGGCGTCGGGAAGACGAGCTGCGCGGCGTCGCTGGCCGTGCGCTTCGCCAACAGCGGCCACCCCACCCTCGTCGTCTCCACCGACCCCGCGCACTCCCTCAGCGATTCGTTTGCACAGGTCGACCGACTACTACCCCCACCTCCAGTGAGCTCGTTCGTTCTGGGTTTGTTCCTGTGATGTGTTGTGACATTGCTACTGCCTGCTTGTCTTAGGATTTGACTGGCGGGGCTCTCGCGCCTGTGGAAGGCACTGATTCGCCACTGTTTGCGCTTGAGGTGAGTTACATTGGTATGTCAACAGCGAAACCGGTCTATGCGACGCCCCTATGCTAAAAAACAGTAATGTTTGTGGTGTGTCGATAATTCAAGCATGCTCTAATTTTGTAGCCAATTTCTATCGTTGATTTCCCTTGAAAGTAGTATGCATTTTCATGATATGTTTTGTTTATTCACGCAATGCTTACCAGGACTATGTCAATGGAACCATTTGAAATATGCTAAACAGAGAACTTGAACTGTTAAAGTTGAGATAAAATTCAGAGATCACAAGGATTAAGTTATATGGAAGGCTTGTTTAATCATGTCCAGGATTTGGCCTAGAATCTTGGTTTCTATGGATAGTACTTGACTGTTGCGTTTTGCAATTCTGACGCAGATAAATCCTGAGAAGTCTCGTGAAGAGTTTCGGACAATAAATCAAAAGAATGGAGGCAGTGGTGTAAAAGATTTCATGGACGGCATGGGCCTAGGGATTCTTGCTGAGCAGGTACATGGCCATATTTCTGTTTTGCTACCAATACATCCATAGTCCTTTCTGTTCAGCCATAATTGTTCCCTTGTTCGTGATTAGCCTGAATTGCTTTGTCCATCTTCAGTTTTGTAATTGTGATCTTATTGAATACAGCTTGGAGAGTTGAAACTTGGGGAGTTACTCGACACACCACCACCAGGATTGGATGAGGCAATAGCAATTTCAAAGGTAAAAATATATGTCCTTGGGCTTTATTTTGCGTCCGTACGAAGCATGTCGCTGTGGGTACTATTTCCGAGATGACGTAACAGGAGCTCATGTCTTCCAGCAGATAAAAACGAAAGAAAACACAACACACATAAGAACCACAACGCCAACACCAAGCTAGGCCCAAACACAACCATTCTTTACAAAATGCACGGGGAACACAAATGGCTTTGGGCTTGTAGTCGCCCTAGCTCGTCTCATTCTTCCAGTTCTAACTTGTGATTTCCTATTTGCATGTCACTGCAGGTTATACAATTCCTCGAAGCACCAGAATATAGCATGTTTAGCCGCATTGTATTTGACACGGCCCCTACCGTAATGACCATATCTCTGAGAATACAAAGGTTAACTCTTGACAACCACAAAAGTATGTATTAATTGGTTCACCCATTGGCAGGGCCATACACTTCGGTTACTATCCTTGCCAGACTTCTTGGATGCATCTATTGGGAAGATCTTGAAGGTATTTTATCTTTAGTAGTGTGCTGAGCTATGATCTTAAGATGTAAGGACCGCACGGCCATGCTACAGATTAAATTGCTGACTGAAGAAAAAAATGACTTTGTATTGCTCTACTTGTTTGCAATATCACTTCTGTTATTTTGCGGGACAAATATTAGTAGTAGCTAATGCATTTCTGCTTCTGTAGCCTTCATCCACTTGTGCATGTTTGAAAGTTCCATTCTCTTGACTAGATAGAGCCACAGTAAGGGAAAACCCGGTAACTCAATAACCTCTAGAACCACAGGAAGGTAACCTATAGAGCAGAACCATGTAGTAACCAAATTATCATATTGTGCCTTTTTGTCAACCTCTGGAATTGGAAGGCTGTACTTCCTGTTGTACATTCATCTGGTCATTACCCTGTTTCAATTTTTATTGCACAGTTTTCAGTGCAGTCTACTTATTTTGTCACTTGTGGTAATCAGACCTCACAAATATCATGGCTGTAAGCTTTCTATTGCATGCCATTTCTCTGTAATATAGGAGTAACAAGTATTTTACGGGAATGTTTTCTTCAAATCTCATTACCGATAGCTAGATGTTCTATCTAGTGAGGTTTGTCATACTGATTTAGTTTTTTTCTGTCGTCCAGCTTAGGAGCAAAATTGCTTCAGCAACATCAGCTATTAAATCAGTGTTTGGACAAGAAGTTCAACAGCAGGATGCAGTAAGTTCCTTGCTGAGTTCCTATAGAACATATTGTTTCTTCACCACGTAGGTGTTTAAGACTTTGGACTCATCTTCTCCCTCTCAAGGCGAACAAATTGGAGCAACTCAGAGAAAGGATGGTCAAGGTGCGAGAGCTTTTTCGTGACACAGAGTCAACAGAATTTATAATTGTGACGATTCCAACGGTAAATTTAAGCTCATCTCCCCCAGCCCCTTCTGCGTGTATATGTCTCGATCTAATAGTTAACCCTTTTCTTGGCCTTTTCAGGTCATGGCAATCAGTGAATCAGCAAGGTTACATTCTTCATTGCAAAAAGAAAGTGTTCCAGTAAGAAGACTCATCGTTAACCAAGTTCTACCACCTTCATCGTCAGATTGTAAATTTTGTGCTATAAAAAGAAAGGTACCCCAGACACTGTTCTCATAATTTAGAATTTCAACTAATGATCTGCTTCTTCTAGAAAGTAGAAAACCACCAATGTACCAGGGCAATTTATGCATTTTGTTTAATGCAGGATCAAACACGTGCTTTAGATATGATAAAGATTGATCCAGAGTTGATGGGGTTGCATATAATGCAAGCACCTCTTGTGGACATGGAAATTAGAGGTGTTCCTGCTCTCAAGTTTTTGGGTGATATAGTGTGGAAGTGACCTTAGTTTGCGGAAAGTAGGATAACTTGAGGGAAACTACTGCGTTGATACGCTGTTAGACCGTCGATCCAATCCAAGAAACAGGTTGAGCAGTTCTGTACAATGCAGCTTAGCAGATGCCCATGCCCTAATCTGGGTGAATAAAATCAAATCAGAGGATTTTTCTCAGCTAGCATATGTGATTTGCTCTACCTGACAGTAATACAGGATTGGTCACAGTCACTACATTTCCATGCTAATGAGGCTAAATACCATAATATGTTTTGTGCTTTGTCTATTAGATAGGAAGTTTTGGGATTTTGAATCCAATGCTTTGTGTATATATTTTTACTTGCGGCATGTAATAAGTGTTCTAATAGACATGTGGAATGTTTGATCGAAAAGGAAGGCGCCTCGGTCACTTCTCTGTTTTAAGGGCACCTCCAACGGCCCTCCGCAAAACGGACACAAAATGTGTCCATTTTGATCTGTTTGGGGCGTTCCGCGGACACAAATGAGGTCGTGGTCTGTTGAGGTGTGTGTGTGTTGTGGGGGGGGGGGGGGGGGGGGGGGGGGGGGTATCCAATGGCCCACAAATTTACAAATAAATATAAAGTTGTAGCAAATAAATATAAATAGTCCATAAATAGATAAATAGCATGGTACATATTTTTACAACATAGTTCGCATAATAAAAATAGAATAAAATAAACAAACATATTTCGCACAATGAAATAAAATGGAGAGAAGACACTACTGGTTTCAGGTGAGTCTACATATGCTGAACAAATCATTCTGAAGTCGATCGTGGGTAGCTTTATCATGCATCTCATGATGCACGTGGAGATATTGTTGAAACGTCGACGGTCCTGGCAAGGGCTGAATCAACTCCCCCTAAAATTCCCATCCTTGGTCGAAGAGCCTCTCATCACGCTCATACTCAATGATCATGGTGTGCATGATCACCCAAGCAGTCATCACCTCTCACATGGGTTCTTGCTACATGTTCTAGCAGGGTGCTGAACATGTAGCCAAACGAGATTGGATCACACCAAATGCTCGCTCCACATCCTTCCTAGCGACCTCTTGTTGTTGAGCAAACCGACGAGTTTTCTCTTCATAAGGATTGCGAATTGTCTTGACAAATGTAGACCATGAAGGGTAGATGCCATTGGCCAGATAGTACCCCTTGTTGTATGGGTTTCCATTGACCTAAAAGTTGACAATTGGTGCATTGCCCTCATCAAGCCTAGTGAATACCGGAGACCGCTGAAGCACGTTGATATCATTGTGAGATCCTGCCATGCCAAATCCAGAGATCTTGAGATGCCACCGATTCAAGTATGACGGTGCACTCTCCTACATGTCCCTGGTATTGCCCTTGCCAAGCAAAATGATAGTTCTTCCACTCACAATGCATACAATATATGCACCCAAGCATTTCAGGAAAGCCTCTACTCTTGTTGATCGACAACAGACGGGCAGTGTCTGCAACATTTGGTTCCCTCAGATACTCCTCAGCAAACACCTGAATTACAGCTTTGCCCAACCGATACATGGACTCTACGCAAGTGGACTCGCTCATGCGCAAATACTCATCAACGAGATCACTAGCTACTCCATATGCAAGCATACGAGCTGCAGTGCACTTCTAGTAAGAAAAGAAGCCATACTTACCGCTGGTTTCCGGCTTCGCCTCAAAGTAATCATCATATAGCCTCACCCCTTACAGAATACGCATTAACACATGCTTTGCCATCCGAAAACGGCGAATAAAAATATGTGCCGGATATGTTGGCGTGACGGGATTGAAGTAACCCTTCAAAGTTGGTAATGGTCGTTTTCCTGTCACGGTTCAACGCTGGCGCACGCCCAATAACCGACCCTACATGTCGTGGAAGTTCACTGTCATTGAAGTTGTGGATGAGAGTTACCGCGGCCACCCAAATGTTGGTATCAGTACAAGAACTCGTCCCCGCTATCCATCTACAAAAATCGACAATAAAAACCTGCAGGGAACAATGTACCGGCCTCTGCAAACGAAGGCAAAGAAGGTCCCCATACCTCGTCCGTCTAGTCAATCTGTCGAACGACTTGGGTGCGTTGGAGTTTGCCGACGAGTCCGTGCCAAAAGTCAAGATAATACAGCTGTCCCGACGAGAAGGTTATTGTCCCACCTTCCCGCAGCGTTGGCGTGGGCGAGGACGAGGTAATCTAGCCGCAGCTACGACCGGAGGAGAGAAGGGAGGTGGCGGGTCGAGAGCTTCTCCGGGACAGGAAAAAGTGTCCTAGCGCGGGCCAGTAAACTGATCCGGGGCGCCGCCATGGAGACAAGCTACGGCCTCGGCGGGTCCAGAGTGGACGGCGCCGACGATAGACCAGGCGGCGGCACCGGCGAGGAGGAGGGGCGCGCTCGGGTTTGGAGAGGGTGGAAGCTGGGAGGCTTGTGTGGCTGTCGATTGGGCCCGGGACGGACACAGGAGGACATCGCGGACGGGGACACTGTCCATTTCGCCCCAAACGTGGACCAAACTAGGGCTAGGTTTGGGGCGAAACAGACATGTCCGCCCGTCGTCGTCCGGTTGCGGTAGGCTGTTGGAACCTACCTCGTGTCCGTTCGAACAAAAACGGACACAGTCTGTCTGTTTGCGGGGGGGGGGGGGGGGGGGGGTTGGACATGCCTAAATGCAGAAAATTGGTCTCCTGTCAGAGCGAAGCATTTCAGAATCATCATTTGGAAGACGGTAGTTTGTTGTGTTTCTTCCTTATTTTTGCCCTGTGCGACTTGTAACAAACCTTCTCATTAATTGACGGTGTTGCCTTATAGAGCCCAACTAGACAAACGGCGAATTGAATCCGTGTAGCGAGTGGGATCCTCCGGTCGATCACCACAGTCAACCGCTATGAAAAAATCCGACATAGTGCACTATCTTAGGTCTCCCCGTTTAGCGCGTTAAAATGGCCTTGTCACGCCTATCCTTTCCACTAAAACCCAACTTCACAAACAAGATCGGCATTCGATAGTGTCACTACCGGCATCGTGCTCCTCGTTAATGTAGTTCTTGTCGAGACCTCCAACCCCATGTCCAACAGCTCCGCCTTGCTTCCTGGAGTGTGTGATCAAGGAATCAGAGCGAGAGGTTGCCATCCGCCATTGACGATGAAGGCATCGTCCCCATGCCCCTTTGGCCTTCCAAACCTAAGTTGGCATCCTATCCTCCCGCGTGGCAGGGGAAGGACTGGGAGCATTGCTTCGAGCCTAGGCAGTGGGCAAGTTCACCATGATGTTTGGGATGCACAGCCTCGTAGACCTCGTCGAGCTGGGCAGCATCACAGAAAAAGCCAAGGAGACACCGAGCAACAGATGCTAAACACATGCTGACAAGTGGGCCCGTTGATTAATTATCATCCTAATTAGATTTGTTAATTTTAAAAACACTGACATGTGGGACTCTTGTCCAATTTGAGGGGTAAATTGGGTAAATACATCGATTTTGGTTTGGTAAAATTACCGCTCAAATTCGGATGATTTTGGATGGATTTGCACCTTATTACGAGTTTGTGGTCTGGCTCACCACATTTTCAAGTTGTTCTACCAATTTACCGGCAGTGTGCAAGTTTTTGTACGATTAATGTGACTAGCCTATTTTCTATTATCATGTTTCTCAATCCCGCTATCAAAAAGATTCCATTCCGCCTGGCATTGTTTGTCCCCTGGATTAAAGCTCCTTCTTGATTGCTTCATTGTGGAGAGCAGATCTTCTGTTGTGGACATGGGTCCACAGTCTCAAGGCAGGAGTGGCAGCATGGAAGGAATCCATGACAGAGAGATATAGTAGGAGTCCATTAGGAAAATATAGGCTTAAGAAAGACTGAAAGAGTCTAATTATATAGAAAAGGTCTAGATCTAATCGTATTAGGAGATGACAATGGCCTGAACATCCATTATATAAGGATGACATGTATTCATGTTGGGGACAAACAAGAACAATCAATCTAACCTTGCCAAATTATTAGAGGCCAAAAGAATATATTGGAGGAAAAGAGCATGCATTCGATGGGCTAAACTCGGAGATGAAAATACCAAAATTTTCCACGCTATTGCCACGAGGAATTACAGACATAATAGTATTGCCAGCTTGATTAAAGATGATGATTCTGTTGTTACCGCTAGCTCCCAAAAGGCAGCTGTGTTATGGAATGCTTTTAATGAAAGACTTGGCAAATATGAAAACATCCAAATGGAATTTGATTTAACAGAATTGATCACTCCACATGAGCTGACTGAATTGGAATTACCATTCACAAAAAAGGAAATTGACGATGTTATTAAACACATGACACCAGATAAATCCCCGGGACCACATGGATTTAATGGACTGTTCATGAAAAAATTATGGTATCATACAGGAACAGTTTTACAGCCTGTGCAACAAATTCTATGAAAATGATCTGGATCTCACAATCATTAATACAACATATTTTACTCCAATCCCCAAGGTTCAGAATCCTTAGAAGGCGGCATTACAGACCTATCTCCTTAGTGAGTATGAGCATGAAAATAATCACTAAAATCCTAGCCAACAGATTATAGAAGGTGATTATTCCTCTACTTCATAGTAACCAGGATAGGTTTATTAAAAAAATACATACATGACTACATTGCATGGGCTTTCGAATATATTCATATCTGCCATAAATCCAAGGGATATTGGCATCATCAAACTTGACTTTGAAAAAGCTTTCGACATGGTGGAATACAATGCCATTCTTACTATACTGTAACACCTGGGATTTGGAGAGAAATTCCTAGCTTGGGTCAAAAATATCCTCTACACAGCAAACACTTCCATTATCCTAAATGGTGTTCCTGGAAACAATATAAAATGTAGGAGAGGGGTAAGACAAGGCGACCCTCTGTCACCACTTTTATTTGTCACCACTGGTGAGCTTCTTCAGATTGTGATTAATGATGCATGGCAGAACGGAACAATTCACTACCTCTTGAGCGCTCATATGGTAAGAAATTCCCATACTCCAATATGCAGACGATGCCCTACTTATCATGCCAGCCGACAATGCCCATATAGTCAGCTTAAAAAATGTTCTGCAGTCTTTCACGAAGTCCACTGGACTGAAGATCAATTATCACAAATCATCCATGGTACCAATCAACACTAGCAATGAAAGATGTCAGGAACTTGCTGATTTGTTTGGTTGCAGAAAGGAATATATGCCATTTACTTATCTAGGACTTCCTATGGGAACTTCAAAGCCTAGAGTGGATGATTTAATCCATGTGATTAGCAAGATTGACAGAAAACTAGCTGGCATCTCCAACTTACTGTCACACTGCTCCAGACTAGTGATTATTAAGGCTATTGTCTCAGCGATGCCTAATTATATTATGTGTGCACTTAAACTACATTATACACATATTGACCACACCGAAAAATCAATGAGAACATTTCTTTGGCATGGGAAAGATATCGAAAAGAAAGGTAAATGTCTAGTCCAATGGGAGAAAGTTGCCTTCCAAAATCTGCGGGAGGCCGTGGTGTTCTAAATCCGTGAGAGCAGAATAAGGCACTACTTATGAAAAACTTGTTCAAATTTTTCAACAGACATGACATACAGTGGGTATAATTGCTGTGGAATGCATATTATCATAATGGATCAGTACCTGCAATGCAGCAGCAAAAGGGACCATTTTGGTGGAGGAGTTGTGTCTCATTCTTAAATGATTTTAAAGAACTCACAACCTATAGCATTGGGGATAGTAAAAGCTCTCTCCTCTGGAATGATAAATGGTGTGGAGTTCCTTTAAAGACACAATTCCCCGAGCTACATTCATTTGCTCATAAACCCTGACAATGGTCAGAGATGCTAGGCAGAGAATGGAGAATGGCCTCTACTCCCTTTTCTAACTCCCACTATCTATGATAGCATCAGATCAATATGACATGATGATAGACATGATTGAACAGATCCATGTCTCTGCTGCAAATGACAGATGGTGTTTTCCCTGAAACAGCGAGAAATACAGCACCAACAAGTTTTATAATGCTATGACCCAAGCTCCTGCTGCACCAACCCCTATTTAACTGGATCTGGAAGTCTCCATGCTTACCAAAGCAGAAATTCTTTTCTGGCTTATGATTTAGGACAGACTTAACTCAAAAGACATGATGGATAGGAAACATTTTTATGTGGAATCCACCAATTGTGTGTGCTTTGTGACCAAGATAACAGGGAAACCATGAGCCACCTCTTCTTTACATGTGATTCAACCACAGTTTCTGGGAAAGACTAGGAGAGGATTGGCCTACAGAAAGAGGGTTTATGGACATGTTGGTCGAGGCCAAAAAGCAGATCAAATAATCCCTTCAAGCTCGTGATGATTGCAGGTTGCTGGAGCATCTGGAATCACAGGAACAAAATCATTTTTGATGGTGAAAGCAAATATCTGGAAACATGTTTTAATTTCTTCAAAGCTTCGGTTGATATGATTAGGCATAGAATAAAACCCAGACTCAAAGAAGGCATGCAGGACTGGATTGATCATTTGTAATTTATGTATGTTGCTTTCTGAACTTTGCATGTAATTAGAGCATCTCCAACCGCGGTTGCCAAACCCTCCCCCGCCCGGACACCTTCTGTGCCAAAAACGGCCACCCAACCGCGGGCTGTCTAGCAAACTCAGCCCAAACGTCTGGGCTGTCTGGCAAACCCCAGAGGCAGCCGATATGTGGGGCTAGTTTGGGGCCGCCCGGACGCGTTCGCCATGTCGGACCTGGCAACGCGGACCATGAAATTTGAAGCCAAAAAAATGGTGGCGGCCACTTTCATTTCTCCACTCCGCCTCCACTCCCGCCAGCCACTTTCTTTTCTCCCGCCGCTTCCATCCTTCAAATCTCCCGTCCGTAGCTGGCGG
Organism: Poa pratensis; assembly: GCA_947311845.1. Classification (NCBI taxonomy): domain Eukaryota; kingdom Viridiplantae; phylum Streptophyta; class Magnoliopsida; order Poales; family Poaceae; genus Poa; species Poa pratensis. Next base: position 16,134,657 of record CAMZMU010000107.1, read on the forward strand.
CGCCGTGATAAGAGAGAATGGAGGCGGGAGCGCCCATCGAAGTGGATCTTGTTGTTCTTCCATTTCTTGGCCGAGGGTAAACCATTCACCATGGTACATTGTTGGCTAGAATAGACGGAAAACCGAAGTGGATCTCCCAGTATGATGATCACAAGAATCCGGCCAATAAATAGAAGAACAATGATGGATCAAGCTCATCCATACCTATTGGACTTGATAAAGAAGATGGGCCGTCCGAAGGTGGTGCCGGAGTGAACCGGAAGAGGATGATGGGGAGGAGATGGGGGAAGGATAGGGCGGCTCGTGACGGCGCCGCATCGAAGATGTCCGCCACATGGACTGACATCTTCTCAAACAAAGATGAAACAATGAAGAAATTGGAGAAAGAAAGAGAGGAGAAGAAGGCGGAGAGGTATGATGCATTCTTGGCTTTGCAAAAGGAAAGGATGGAGTTTGATCGCCTACGGCTCAGGGAGAGGATGGAGTAGGAGAGGGCGAGGTTGGACTTGGTGAAGGACGAGGCTTGGATGAAGGTGCAATTGTAGCAGAAGAAGATGCAAGATACCCTCGTGATGGAACAGGAGAAAGTGAATCTTGAAAAAATCACGGAGGAACTGAGGATCATGTTCCAAGACGCTAGTCTCTTGGATGAGCCTAGCGCGAAGTGGATCCTCATGATGAAGAAGAGGATCTCCGACCGCGACCTCGGCCAAGGTGGATCCGCCCAATGAGAAGAGATCACTTCTCATTATCATTCTTGTATCGGACATCTTGTTGAATTTCGTTTACTTCGTGTTGAATTCGGACATATTTGCTTTGTAATTTGGATCTGCAATTATCGGATCGACGTTGCATGTGATTGCATGAGTTTGTGGTTTCGTTTTGGGAGATGCGGTTATAGGAGCCCAACTTTGGGGCTTGTCCGGTCACTGTCCGCAGACACGTCCGGACGTGTCCGAACACAGTTTGGGGGCCGAATTTGGAGGTTGAGGTTGGAGATGCTCTTATCTCTTTTTACCGAAAAATGGAAAATGACCGAGTGGGGGCCTTCCCCACTGTCTTGACGTGTCAAAAAAATATCAATCTAATCGATCTGTGGTAATTCTCTATTGCCAATCTATGTCTACCCAATCCCTCACAGCAACGCTCGTCTGGTTATTTTCTGCACAATAGTTATCATGTTGTGGATCTAAGTTCACAACATTTTCAGGTGAAAATCTAAGCTCCTCCGGAGGGGGCGACGGTGACGTACGCGTTGCTACCTTCTTGGAAGTGTCGCCTTATAGTTTCTAAACCGAGGACCGGAAACGATTGTCTAGTTGGCTAGAGTTGTGCCTGTGCGATTGGGTCATGCGGTTGTGGCTCGTGTAAGTCGAGGCGGCGGCCCGTAGCCGGCGGTGTGCATTTGTTGCGTCTATTGGGTTAGCGTTTTGTGCGTGACGGGTCTATTCGCTTGTGCGGTTTTTCGACCCTGTTTTGCTCATAACAAGATCATGTATGTATGGTTTTTTTGCCCAATCTTTTTTATAAACTGGGCTAACTATTTTATTCTATACGAGGAATTGCAGAAAATCCCTGCCTTGCTGGAACTCGAAAAAATGCATCATATAATTCATAGGTCTAGAGTGCCGGTGCAACTTTACACTACACTACTCCTCTGGGATTTTTTTACAAATATGGCCCCCTGCCCATTGTTATTGTCAAAATTGGCCCCCTGCGAATTTTATTGTCAAAACTAGCCCTGGCGGGATGACACGTGGATCTTTCGCCAGCTCAGTTGGCGGAAAGTGACAAAACGCCAAACCAGTCGGCGAGAAGACGCCTGCCTTTGACCTTCTACGAATCACCTGGCGACGCGTGCCACTTTCCGCCATACGGTTTGGCGGAAGGTGACTTCCCGCCATCTGAGCTGGGGCAAAGTCGACGTGTCATCCCGCCAGGGTTAGTTTTGACAATAAAATTCGCAGGGGGCCAAATTTGACAATAAAATTGGACAGAGACCATATTTGTAAAAAAATCATCCTCTGGTAGCAATTCGAAGTGACGTGATCTACTAACACGATGTGACAATAGAGGAAACACCCTGACGGCTGGAGCAGCAATTGAGCAAAGCCTAGCTAGCGTGCGCTCCGATTCGCGCAGCATGCGCCGCCCATGCATCACGAAATATTCCACCTCGGAGCCAACACAGCTGCCTGCACCTTCTGCCCGGAAAAGCTGTTCTGCCGGATGCTACATCGCTGCCAAGTGGTACTATCACAGATGACCTAGTAGATACGGTAGATATCTCACGGTACCGATGGGCGATGAACAAGATACTCCGTTCCGTTCGCCGTGCAAAAAAGCAGCAGAAAGTCAAAGAAAACGGCTCCGTTCGACGTTGGATGATGGAAAAAAAAATAGCGCGTTATAACGCCGCTAATAGCACGCTATAGCGTTTTGAGAATTGTCCTGCTAAATAAATCGTGTACATTGTCTCGCTAATAGTACGTTATAGCGCGATATAGGTTAATAGCATATTTTAAGATCGACGCTATTTTTCTGTAGCGCGCTATTTTTTTCCTTGCGTTGGATGCATGCTCCTGGCTCTTGTCGAGATGGCAACTGTTGCCCTGGCAGTGCAGAGCTATTGACCGGCGATGGCGCCCAACGTGTCCTATCAGTGCAGAGTTACTTGTGTGTCGTAAATCGAGCAGGTTGCCGCATTGTGTTGCCCAAAGCATTTGAGACAGGGCAAGCAACGAACTGACCTGATGATTAAACCCGTGCATCATCATGATCATGAAGAACCGCAGCACACTACAGGTCCATTGAATGCTAGGGGTATAATCAACCAGCATGCACAAACGTCTTTCCAAGATTATCTGAAATGAGAGCAGATACTGCTGGTGGCAACCAGATACTGTTGTAAACAATATAAGTGCATCTCTAGGCGATCCATCAAAACCGATTAGTGGAGTATAATTTTCGTTTTAAGCGGCTAAACGGCACCTAGCCGAACCCTTACGTGTTTTAGAGGAGTGAAATTCACTTCAGGCGTCGGCCGACTCTCAAATATTCTCGACCGCGCCAGGCTCGAGCAAATTTTCTCTCCTCC
>CAMZMU010000107.1:16248224-16431428 GCA_947311845.1 Poa pratensis
GGTAGCCAACATGGTCATTCTCAACATGGCGGTGCGGTGGTAGCACAAGCCACCATGGTCATTCTCAACATGGCGGTGGCGGTGGTAGCACAAGCCACCATGGTGGTAGCCAACATGGTCATTCTCAACATGGCGGTGGCGGTGGTAGCACAAGCCACCATGGTGGTAGCCAACATGGTCATTCTCATCGTGGCGGTCGCGGTGGCGGTAGGGTACATCAATGTATGACGAGCTAAGAGGGGTAGGCGTCGTGGCCGTAGAGGTGGTAGACTTAGATATTGGTATGATTGAAATTTATTTTGGTTGTTATTTCTTATTTTCAATTGTTCCATTTTACTGTCAACTAAGTTCAAACTTGCAATTTTGTAGGGATGGTTCTTATTTTCAATTCTCCATTTTACTGTCAACTAAGTTCAAACTTGCAATTTTGTAGGGATGGAACTGTTCCGATCTGAAGGAGAAGCCGGTGGCATGGCAACACAGCATAGACAGTTCGAGTCGGGCACGATGCGCCGACTTGTTTGGTGTGGTGACGTTTGCAAGATGAAGCATCCACGATTGGGACGATAGAAGAGGAAGGAGGTTCTGGATGTGCCCGAACTATGCTTGGGAGAAGCCGAAGCCACAAAAAACAAGTCGAAGCAAACAAAACGCAAGACAAAGCAAACAAATATTATTGAGCGTCCGCGGTAAATGTCTCCTCCGCCTCTTCTTGTAAAGAATTTATCTTTATCTAGTTGCATGTTTTGACTCGCTATTATGTTTGCAGTCACCTCCGCCTATTTGCCAATACTACCCGGTGGATAACTTTGAGCAAAATGGCCTCTACCGTGGGAGGTAAAAAATATGACTGACAAGGCGTGGGAGCGATTCTGGGAGAAAGATCGAAGAGAGCGGGCCAAGAAAGAATGAGCAAGCGAAAATTGAGGCACTAGAGGCTAAGAACAAATGATGCTCCGCGAGATGGAGAGGTGGGAGAAGACTGAGAAGGCACGTGTTGCAAGGGGCGTGGGAGGCGGAACGTGCAAGGGAAGGCTGTTAGAGGATGGAAGGTACCATGAGGCGTGGACGGCGTTTGACGGCGAACTTGGAAGGGAGGGTCGGGAGCCAAGGTGAAGGTGCTCGCCGTGCACGAGAGAGGCTCAACCTGAAGGTGCTCGCCGTGCACAAGGATGATGGATGCGAGAAGCCGTGCACAAGGATGTTGGATGCGAGAAGGCGTGAGAGGGAAGCACAAGAGGAGTTTGGATGCGAGAAGGCGTGAGAGGCTCGCCGTGCACGAGAGGAGGCGGGAGGACAAGGTGAAGGTGCTTGGCCTTGCACGAGAGGAGGCGATGCGAGAAGGCGTGAGAGGGATCGCCGTGCACGAGAGGAAACGAGCGGAACCAACCCAGCGAGGCGCAAGGGCAAGTATCCACGTCTTAACTCAGTAGGGACAATGTAATGTCGTAAACTTTGGGTTTGTGTGAACCTTGTAATGTCTGGGCATTTAATTTGCAGGAACCTTGTAATGTCGTGTCGTTGTGAACTTTGCAATGTCGAAAACTTGTAATTTCATGAATTCGTTGAACCTTGTAATATGTGAACTCTTAGTGAATTTGATGAACTCTTGATGAATTTGATGGATTTCTGAAACTGTAGTTTGAAGTGCAGGAATTTGATGGATTTCATCATGCAATTGATGGAATTTTCTGAACTTGTGTGGCGCCGAGCCGGGGCACCACACCTCTATGTGTCACTCCTCCAAGCGGCGCCACACAAGTGCAAAGAAATCCCCACTCTCTGTCATTTTGCCGCGCCGGAGCGGCCGCGCCACACCTCTATGTCGCGCCCCAGCCAAGGCGCTGCACATGCAACGCCGGAGTCACCGGCGCCACACCTAAACCCCAGCTCCCCGATCGCCGGCGCGGTACGTGCACACGAATTTGGCCCCTCTCTGTCTATTTGCCGCGCCGCCGCCTCCGGCGCCACACACGCAGGAGCCGCGCCGCCGACTTCGGCGCCACACTTTGCGACGCCCCAGCCGCCGGCGCCACACTTTAATACTCCACTCCCAGCGACCGGCGCCACACTAGCTCTGTTCAGCAAAATAATACAGAACACCACATGATTCAGAACAAATTCAGAACAACAAACAACATGACACGACAAGTTATAGTTGAACAAGTTCACGATAATGTCCACAATGAAACGACAAGTTCATGATAATGTCCGCAACGAAACGACAAGTTCACGACAAGGACCACGGGAAACCAAGTTTACGACAAGTTCAGGACATAGTACAAATGACGAATAATCTACTTCCTTTTCCTTAGCCTCCTCAAAGGCTCAGTCGGCGCCGGATCCGCGTTCTTCCTCCTACTCCTCACAGGTAGCTTCTTCATCGGTTGTTCCTCCGCCACGCGATCTTCCGAGTCCTCATCCTCCGACACGCGATCTTCCGAGTCCTCATCCTCCGACCCGTGCTCTTCCGCATCATCGGACTCGTCGTCATCCTCATCCGCCGCAGGCCCTTTTTCTTGTAGATGTAGTCGTCCGGTGAGAAACGCCTGGTAGCCTTCTTCTTGGATCTTAGGTGGATGGATCGCTGGTACGCCTGCAGGGTCATGTCATCGTTCACATTATCATCAAAATCGCCCTAGAAATGAAATAATGTAAGCGAAAAAATTAGTACATGGTTGAGGTTCAAGAAATCATTTTTGGGTTACCGGCATGTAACATATTCATACCTCAACCTCCTCATCATTGGCTCATGTGGGTTCGAACTAGAAGCATCACCACGGATAGGGGTTGAAGGGACCTCGAGCGGGTCGGCATGGCATCATCGCCGCGACAACCAAGCAAATGCGCTAAAGTGCGCAACCGAGTTGCAGAACGCTATGACGGCAAGAAATCAATATCTTAGTGCAAATGAACAACAAATTATGCACAAAGCGGAGATCGTCTAACTTACCTTCACAAATTCCCTAACGGCAGCATCACCTTCTTGCCACGAGGTAACATGGTTGCCTCCTTGGCTGCTCCCGCTTGGCGGTCGATCTCATTGCGCTATGAAAACAAACATGTCAACAACTAAACTCTAATTATGATGAGAACGAAATAAGTTGGGAAAAAATTATCATAAAGTTCATCACGGGAGCGAAATCAGTTCGGTTGCCTTCTCTTACGGCCTTGTTGTACCGGAGCTCAACAATAGAATCATCGTCCATGTCCTCCAAGAGCTCCTCATAAGCCCGGGGCATATACGGACACGGTACGTGCAAGAAACCAACCAAGATATGTATCGAATGCCTCTTGACGGTACTTGGGGCGATCTCGCATATACACCTTCCTGTCCATTGCCTCTTTCAACTCGGCATTGAATGTAGTGATGTAGTCCTTATGATGTTTATCCCATTTCGTGATCTTCCTCTGCCGCGCCGGTCCAATCTACATGGTCAACAAATGAAACATTAGTAACTACACTAATACATAAGAAGATGGGTAAGAAAAAATTTGGAGCCTCACTCGTGCAACGAAAACATCGTGTTTATCCACTTTGGCGGTGTAGTTTGATACAACCCAAATTGGCTCATCACACGATGTGGTAGGCGGAACTCAACGGCATACAAGCATATAAATGGGCACTGCATCATCCAAAGATATTCTTCCTCGAAACACTTTGGGTTTAGGGGGAATTCCGGATTCCAACCAAATCTCTCCCCGACACCATAAATCTGTCATTTCACCTATATCATAGTACTCATTTCAGCATGTGCAGTTCGGATTTAAGATAGATAGTGATTGAACGAAAGCATTATAATTATTACCTGGTCGGGGTCAGCGAGTCGAACTCGTTGATGTACCGCAAGTACTCCTTTTGCGGGTCGCCGGTGAACTCCGCAACCCTGTCCCACTTGTACGCCCATGTAGCCTCCCGAAGCCTCTTGGGATGGTCATGGTCGTTCCAAGGCTTCCATGGCAAAACCTTCGGCCGTCCAACTGAGAAGTGCTCCCACATCCAAACCGAAAGTAGGATCATTGGACCACCGATACCGGCCTCACCGACGAACCGACGACACGCATCATCCAACTGCACATATAGGTATACATGTTAGAATTTCATAAGTTTTGCACACACAAGAAAGAAAGCAAGATAAATATTTACCTGCCGGTACAAGTAATCAAGCGCAGCCGTACCCCAGCTTTGCTTACTCTCCCAACGTGTTAACGCCTTCAGCCACATCCACGGAGCGTTCCGCCCACTACTGTCAGCAAACAAAGTCCTCGTGATCACGTACCACACGTATGCGCGTGCATGATTCTGAATGACCACTTTATCAGCCCTTTCAGGACACTTAGCAAATTTTCCCGGATCCAAACAAATGAGGCGCCGGCGGAGAGTCTATCCTTACTAGAGTCATCCTTCTCTGGAGGAGCCGCACCAATAAGGCTGAACATCTGCTCGCGCCACCCATCAGATGCGGTGCTAAAACACACAGGTTTGCCCGTGATGGGTAGTGCCAGGATCATCGACACGTCCTGAAGAGTCACCGTCATCTCCCGGTGGGAGGTGAAAGCTGTGTGTCTCCGGCCTCCAACGTCAACAAGAGCATGATGGCCGAAGGATTGAAATTTGGCGTGGACCGAGACACGAGCTGGATGAATGGAAGGAGTCCAAGCTTCTCGATGTACTCGGTGTACCTCTCGTCGTACGGCATGCCCTTGCCCTTCTCATCAATTTGCAAGGAGGCCTCGTGAGACCGAAGACGAAGGGGGGCAAGTACCTAAAAAATAATTACAAGTTACAACAATGTCCATGCCGAATAGAAATATGAACTAACATCTAAAATATGCAAGAAACTATTACCGTTCCCTGCGCAATCTTTCTCGCACGGTGATTCTTATCATATTGTTCTTCGATAAGATCCATCCTACATATTTGAAAAAACTATCACTACTAAGAGATAGAAATTTCAATGTTTTTCCAATATTCATTTCAACATCATATAGGACATCTACCACATCCACACATACAGCACATATATAATTTACATACATATCTATTGGGTAACCACTTTTACATCCACAAATACACATCACATACACATGGTTCTCATATACACATCTATACCGAATTAATAAAAAATGTAAATAAACACTCCACTTGATTAACAACCATTACAACTGCCATACAAATGCGAAGGACCACAAAAAACAAGCCTCATGCCATACTAATTTGGAAATCTAGATGAACTAAGATTTCACCTAGGGTTCCAAAATGGGGACAAATAAGAGAGGTTTATTGGATGAAACTGAGGGGAATGGAGGAGCTTACCGTGAGGACCGATGAGGAGAAGAAATTCCTTCAGATGGGACCGGATTTGGAGAGGATTTGGAAGGGGGAGATGAGAAACCGCTGCCGCCGCCTCCTTGTTCTTCGTTTTCTGTTTCTGTGAAGTGAGGGAACGAGTGGGCTAGGGCGCGGGTCGGGCTGATAACATGTCGTTGTGTGGCGCCCCAGCCACCGGCGCCACACATGTACATGTGGCTCCCCGCGCGCCGGCGCTACTTAACCAGGGCTGGGGCCCGCCTTGCCACGCTGGCATGGTGTGGCGCTCCCGTACGGGAGCCACACAAAAGGGTTAGATTTCGATTTTTTTTGAAAAAAGGGTTATTTTTTTATGAAGTTTCGGCAAAGGGTTAATTTTGTCAAATTTCACGTTCATGGATCGTGTTTCCCGCCTCATCAAAATTTGTACCAGCGGAGCATTTAAAGCGTGGGGCCCTTTACCCTTGTCTTTCTAGACTGCCCTAACCACTGATCTGTCGCATTAAACTCTGGATTAATGTACTTCGCAACTCAACTCTTTACGTTTGCTCCATTTATTTATTTATTTTTAGTCATAAGTACGCACCAAATTTCGTTTAGAAATACGTTATACTTTAGGCTACATAAAAAGACAAATTCGAGACAATAGTAGATTTTTTCACTTCTTTATATAGCCACAAATTTTGTTATCTGTTTGCAGCACGAAATAAAACGTCTTTTCAACCGAAACTTTGTGCAAATATATGTACCATATATACTTATTCACGTTCAAAAAATTAGAATTTTTTGAAACTTAAAAGTATCATTAAAAAAACAAAACCAGGATCACTCATGCACAAGTACACCAAATCCTCTCTCGTCCGTTGGCAAAGTTCTTTATCCGACGAAGTGAAAAATCACATCATCAACCAAAACGATCGACCTCCAAAAAACACACAATCTTATCTCAAAGAGATTCCTACCCGGCAACACACTTCAGGAAGCCACTGAACGAGAAAGAGATTTGAGAAAGAAAGTTAAAGCCAAAGCGAGCAACCAAACCACCGTCCATTCCATCCCCAGACCACAAGTCCTCGACGCAGACGAAGCAGGGGACATCACCATCACAGAGATTCAAAGCACAGTGTAAGTTTCATGGGCACCCCGTCCGTCCGTCACGCGTATTTGCCACACGCCGCTGACACGCGCACGCCGCATGCCACCCGCACCCGCCACCACTTTCGTGTGAGCGGCCAGGACGTGTGTCCCGCCTTTATTAGGGCAACCTCCAACGGGCATGCTCATACGGACCAGCCGAGTCCTCTTTGTCCAAAGGGGCTCCAACGGCCAGGCGCATACGGGCTGGTGTCCGCCCGGACACCAGTTTCCGACCCAAACTCGGGCCAAGTTTGGGGTGGCTTTGGGGCGGGACGGACAGGCGCTCGGTCTGCCACTATGTCCTCCCTGTCCGCGTCGGCCCAAGGTCCAGCCACACAAATCCCTCCCCCAAACCCTCGCTCGGCCGCCATTCCCCTCCCCAGCCGCCGCCCTCGCCGCCGACGCCCCAGCCGCCGCCCCCGCCATTCATGGAGGACGGACAGTCCAGATCGACGGCCGGTACCGGCGCCGCCCTCCTCGCGGTGAAGAAGGAGCCGAAGCCGGCCTCCATCAAGCGACAAGGCCGGAGGGAGCGGACTCGCTCGAAGAAGCAGAGGAGAAGGCCGCCCTCGAGGCGGCCAAGGAGAAGGACAGGCTCGCCGCCATCGCGCAGCAGGCCAACTCCGACCTCATCGCCGCCAAGGCCGCCGCCCGAGCCGTCCTTCTCCTCAAAGGTGAGGTCTTTGCAGGGGTCTTTGCTGCCGCCTCCCCCGACGCGCCGTCCGTGGAGAGCTCGGTCTCCTCCGCCAAAGGCAGGCCGCCGAAAATCGCGTCCCCTGGCCTATCGACGCCGTCTCCCGGCGCCGCCAGCCACCCAGTGTCGCGGCTGGGTTCCCGCGAGGAGTCGCCGGAGATATCGTCCGTCCCGGCCGAGCCGAAGTCCCTCGACCTCAACCTGACCCCGACTGCCGTCGAGGGCCGGCGTGGCAAGTCGAAGCCGATGGCGGGTGGCAGGATAGAGATGCCCGAGGCCCGTGCCCTCATGTTCGAGGGGTGCGACGGGTGCGAGCTCCCGCCGACAACGCCTGCCAACCCGGCGTACTTCGCCGAGGGTGCCATGGACGACATGATCAACGGCCGCACCCCGTTTGATCCCGCCGAGGCCGAGGAGACCCGGCTCATGCTCGAGGCCAAGGCGGAGGAGAATCGCGTGAAGCTTGCGTTGCTCGCCGAAGAGAACCGGATCATGATGGCCGACTTGACCATCATGGATCCGGAGCAACGGGCATGGATCCTCAAGAAGCAGAAAATGATCCGTGAGCGCGAGGACATGTGATGTCCTTGTTTATTTCAATTTATTAGGTGTTAAACTATTTAAATTTTGAACAATTTGTATTGTAATCTATTTGTGTTGAACAATTTAAATTTATTTAGATGTTTCTACATTTTTGGGCCTTTTTTTGCGCCAGGCCGTTGGGGGCACCCCAACCCCAAACGGACAAAGGCCCAAAATGTGTCCGCTGTCCGCCCCCAAAGGGACAAATGCGGACCATTTTGGCTGTCCGTATGCGCCTGCCCGTTGGGCGTGGCGTAAACGGACACCGAAATTAGTCTGCTTTTGTCCGTTTGGGGCGGACCGCGGACAAGGAGAGGGTTTGGGGTTGGGGTGGCTCCAACGGCGTGGCGCATAATTAAATAAAAAAGAAAACGAAAATTAATTTACATAAAATAGGTAGCAAGGCCCCACGGGCCAGTGACACAAAATGTACAAAAAAAAGAAAATAAACCCTATTGTTGCTGGGTTAGGGGAGGGGCGGCGCCGCCGGAGTTGCCGACGCCGCGGCCAAGAGCTCGCCGTGGCCGCTTAAGCGTCGTCATCCGAGAGGATGATGTACGGCGGCACCTCATAGAGGTGCACCGGCGGCCCTTGTGGCGGTGGCGTGGGCGGCGCCTCGGCTCTTGCGGCCATGCCGGTGCGGGCTGCCACGCCGGTGCATCGGCAGGATCACGCCACGGTGACCACGGCGCTTGGCGGAGTCCCCAGGCCGCCGCCTCCTCGTTCTGCTGCCGTTCCAGGCCTCCGCCTCCTCCTGGCGACGCCAGGCCTCCGCCTCCTCCTGGAGGGCCCAGGCCTCCTCCTCCCGCTGCTGCTGGAGTGCCTCCGCCGCAGCCTCCGCCGACGCCCGGAGTGCCTCCCCGATGCCAGGCCACTGGCCAAGCTCCTCCAGATTGGAGGCGTCCAGGGCAGCCTGGAGGGCGGCATCGTCGTCGTAGGCAGCGGGCGGCGCGGCATCGGCGGCCTCCATCTTCACCGCTGCCATCGGCGTCGTCGTCGCTCGATTCGAAGTCGACGTCGGACTCCTCCGGCTCGTCTTCCTCCTCCACGGGCTGGTAGCCGGCTAGTGCTTCGCCTGCGAAGGCCTGCCGGCGGCGCTGGTCGTGCTCGAGCTCGAACCACCGATCCCAGAGCGGCGAGTTGATTGCGTACGCTGGTCGTGGACAAGATCGGCCGGGAGGAAGCTCCGGCGGCGTAGGATCTCGTCCGTGCGCGCCCTGCCGGAGCGCGGGATGGCCGGCACGGGCACACGGCGGCTGTTCAGATGCCAGCCATCTGGGAGATGCGCATCACCCCACGGCAGGGGCGCTTGCACCTCCCAGTACATCTCCGCGACGTCCTTGGAGACGCGCGCTCGCTGGGCACGGCGGCGGGCGTTGCGGGCCGCACGGAGCTCCTCACGGCGGCGTTCGGCACGGACGGCGGCGTCGGAGGTCGGCCGGGCGCGCGCGAGCTGCTGGCCTCCGCATTGTGGCGGCCCTTGAAGAACCAGGCGGCCTTCTTCATGGTGGCCGCGACGGGGCGGCGGCGGCTAGGGTTTGGAGTGGACTGGAGTGGGGTGCGGTGGTGGGGAACGGATAGGGTCCCCCTTAAAAAGGACCGAGCGATGTGGCCAAAGCGGCCACAGTCGCTGCCAGGCGGGCCAGGGGCGGACTCGGGAGAACGCTGGACCAAACCTGGACCAGAAATGGGCCGCGTTTGGGGAGAAATGGCCTGTCCGCCCGGATAAGTGTCCCTATGCGCCAGCCCGTTGGAGCGCCTCCCATATCCGTTCGGACAAAATCGGACTGGCCTGATCCGTTTGCGCCACGCCGTTGGAGGTGCCCTTAGGCCCATGTGTAAGGATGACTCCAACGGGCGACGCATCGAGTCCGCGCGCATCCGTTCGTGTCCGCGAGGGCCAAAACACGGCCCAACGGGGCGACGCAAACGGACCGCGGTCCGTTTTTTTGGTCCGCCGCGACGCATCCCTGGCCCAAATTTGGGCCACCGATGCGTCGGCCCCGGACGCGAAACGGAGCTCTTTTGTGTCCTCCCCTAGTCCGCCCCTGGCCCGCAAATCAGACCATCCCCACCCCAATCTCCTCCTCCGCCCCTCTCGCCGCCACCCGCCGTCGCACCCTCGATTTGGCACCGCAGGCCATTCCGGGACGCCGTCACCGGAGCAGGTGCTTCCCCACCGTCACCGGTGATTCTTGCGGCCAGGAGCGTCCACAGCGCCCCGCGATAGACACGCCGCCCACAAGGTGTTCGGCCGTTCGCCCCGGCTACTCAGTACGTCCCTCGGCCATGGATAGCTCGGATGAGTGGTTCTACAAGAACCACATCATGCAGCGCTCATCCTCGGACAATTCCTCCGACGATGATGACAGTGACGGCCTGGTGCCACCCTCATCGTCAACGAGTACATAGAGAGGATGCGACCGGTGTTCCTTGGCTCCTTGCCGGGCCGTTCTCCTGCTCTTGACCGGAACCGGCGAGCTGGCCAAATCCAGCTGTATGGGGACTACTTCCGTCCCACAAGCCCACATACCCTCCCAAGGTTTTCCGGCGCCGTTTCCGGATGAGGAGGTCCTTGTTCAACCGCATCCGGTGGGCGTGATGCATTTTGATGACTACTTCATGTGCAACCCGATGCATGTGGTATGAGGGGCTTCTTGTCGTACCAGAAGTGCACCGCCGCCATTCGCATGCTTGCGTATGGGATTGCCGGCGATCTTGTGGACGAGTATGTGCGCATGAGCGAGTCCACGTGCCTGGAAGCCATGTACAAGTTCTGCGCGGCCGTGGTGTAGGTGTTCGGGCCGGAGTACCTGCGGGAGCCCAATGCTGCCGACATGACTCGCCTCCTGGCAATCAACGAGTCAAGAGGCTTCCCTGGGATGCTCGGGAGCATAGACTGTATGCACTGGGAGTGGAGGAACTGCCCATTTGCTTGGCAGGGGCAGTACAAGGGCCATGTTGGGGCCTGCACGGTCATACTTGAGGCAGTGGCATCCCAGGACCTCTGGATTTGGCACTCGTTCTTTGGCATGGCCGGCTCGCACAATGACATCAATGTGCTCCAACGGTCACCGGTGTTCAATAGGCTCTCCAATGGCCTGGCACCCAGGTGACCTTTGAGATCAATGGTAACCAATATGACAAGCCCTATTACCTTGCTGATGGATCTACCCCACATGGACAACATTTGTCAAGACAATCTCCAATCCTAATGATGAGAAGAAGAAGAGGTTTGCCAAGGAGCAAGAGAGCGCAAGAAAGGATGTAGAGCGTGCATTCGGTGCTCTACAGTCCCGATGGGCTATTGTGCGTCATCCTGCTCGGACATGGGACAAGGACCAGCTGTGGGAGGTGATGACAGCGTGCGTGATCATGCACAACATGATCGTGGAGGACGAACGCGACGAGGGCTTGAATGATCAGGCATGGCAGTTCCGGGGTGAGTTGGTTCAGCCCCAGGGACCGTCCACATTTGCTCAGTTCCTCGACTTCCACCGTGACATTCGTGAGAAGGAGTCCCATGTTCGGCTCCAAAATGATTTGGTGGAGCATGTCTGGCAGCACTACGGTAACCAGGGTGACCAGGGTGATCAGGGCAGTAGTTCCATTTGATGAACTACTTGTCTTATTTATTTGGTTTGTAATGCATGAAACAATTTATTATTTCTGAAACTATTTGTTTGTGTTTGTTTGAACTATTTGGATTGTAATAATAAGTACTTGATGAACTATTCGGATTGCTTTTATGAATTGTATTATTTGAGCTTTGATGAAATATTCAGAATAATCAAAAACCCTGGCCGTTTGTGGCCCACCTCCCCTATGTATCAATGAAAATGGCCCATATAGGGCCTGCTTACCTGGAAAAAAAAACAGAGGGCGGACTCGATACGTCACCCCGTTGGGGGCAGTGGCCGGAAAGGGGCGGACGTGGGCCGGACATGGTCCTTTTGGCGACGCAAACGGACCAAACGCGGACCAAACGTGCGTCCGTTTGCGTCGCTCCGTTGGAGTCATCCTAACCCTAGCGAAGGGAGGGAAAGGTGCATCAATGGCGGCCAGACCTCTTGATTCGTCTCTACGCGTGCTAAGCTAAGCACCGCCATGAATGGTGGTCGGTGATGCCCCCGGCGCCGTTTGAGTGAAAACACCGGCCGCTGCACATGCCTAAAAGTTTGCCTGTCGCCCCTGTCGATCATGACATTTCCCGCGGTATCTAGCTTGCTTGTGTTCGAATGTGCAAGGTTTGGTTGGTTGTCGGATGAATTTGGCGTGAAAATGACATGGCATCGGCCAAATCTGAAGAATTCTCCAGTATGTGTAGATGTTGCGCATGATGTTTCTGTATTTTCTGCCCAATCTTTTCATTTACATTTCAGACTCCCAAACATTCTCGAGCACAAACTGCAAGCAAGATCATGGCTACTCCGACTAGATCATCAACACCGTACTATGCTCCACCTGCTCCTGCTATACCTATTATTTATGGCGGAACAGCACCGAGAACCCTTGCCGTTCTGTTACCTCAAAGACAGCGACAGAAGAATCCAATGGTTAGAAGGTGGCTTCGCTTTTGTTGACTGTATGTTTCCAGTCAAAAATTGACGGTCAGAAATCGTCGTCTGGGAACCTGCAACCTAGCGGAACCAGATTCCTGACCGGAGCTGCCTAGGCGTCCAGTTTGTAGAGCCCAATGCATCTAGCAGTGCAGCAGCAGCGCCCGTCATAACCCGCAGCAGGACGGGTTTTACCGGTGCTTCTCGAACGCATGCTTGACTTGACGCTTGGTTCTGCACACAAGGAATCCTAGGTACGCACTGCATCACACAGAAATCTTATGCGTGCTGGCGTTTTTTTCAGAAATATCTTAAGCGTGCTTGCGGGACATCAATCAATCAATCAGAGCATCTTCACCGGCACCCCCAATAGACTCCCAAGTCCCAAACGCCCAACGGGGTCCGGACCTAAAAATCGGCACAGCGGCACCCCATGTGTCTGGGCTGGGTCTGATATCTGTTCAGTACCCCCGAAAGGGCCCCAAATTTACGGGACCCTACCCCGTTCCGTTGCTGTCACTGTCGGCCTCGCCACGCCGCAACGACAACCAGGCCCGCGCATCACGCCGCGTCTACCGACCGGTGAAGGAGGAGCGGCGTTCACCGCCGCGTCGTGGAGGAGGCGGCGTCATCACCATCCGCGAGTGCCGCGAACCACGGCACCGGCCCCACCGCACGGCCTCCTCTACCTGCGCCGCCCCAGGACGGAGCCACTGCCGGTGGAGGTTATCCCGGCAAGGTACCACGTGCCATCCCCGCTGCGGAACGAGCACGACGGTGACAACCTCGGCTTCCTGGTGGCGCTCGCCGACTCGGTGGCCACCATCGAGCAGGACAGCCCCGGCTACATGGCGACCTTGGCCACCTCGGCGCAGATGGCGGCGCCTCCACCAGTTGTGCCTTCTCCTCCACCACGGTGGTCCTCGAAGACGACGACGTGGCGTGGTGGGACGAAGACGGGTAGGCTACGGTTGTGACGTTTCTCAAATTTCATTCAAACTCTTTGTAATATATAACAAATTTGAATGGAATTTAAAACTTTTTAAGTTTCTTTGCATTTGACGAAAAAATGTTGGGGGCGCCGCTGGGGGAAGAAGCCCCCAATGACATGTACGACATCCCTAAAGAGGGCTCAATTGGGAGGTGTCGGACACGAATTCAGCAGCCACCGGTGGAGATGCTCTCAAACTATACCATGGAGCACAAATGAAAAAAAAGACTGTACAAACGGAAAAAATACGAAACCAAATAAGGGTCTCTTGGATTTGGATTGTAGGATTTCTACGGTAATTTGGAGCTATGAATCCTAATTCTTTTTCCCTATGTAAACCTTTTGGGTTATAGGATTTGGGCTAGTACCAATTTCCTCCGCAATCCGTTCCTATGACACTCATTTATAGGATACTCAACATGATTATAGCCTTATAGGATTCTCAACAAATGAGTTCAAAACTCATTTTAATATTACATTGGGAAATTTAATACACTTTCAGTCTATATTTTCTCGCATCAATGCTCCGAAATTTATGTGTTTCAGTCTCGTATTGCAAAATTTATGTGTTTTCAAAATCTATGGGAATCCAATTCACATGACATGTCAATCGTGAGTGTTGTTCACCTAACGACTATCCTGATGGAAAGTTCTAGTCAAGGTTCTGATTGCTGATAAGAAATTGTACTAACCTCATTTGGTTCCAGTAACACGTCAGTGTTGTTCACCCAACGACATTCACCATGGAACATTCGTAGGCAACGATATGATTGCTGGTAATAAATTGTACTAACATGCTTAACTAACATAAACTTTTCTCTCCTTGTACCAAGGGCTTGTTTGATTTGTAGGGTAGAAAAGACATAGGAATAGGAAAAGTATAGGATTGCTATGTCATGTACATTCCAATCCTATAGGATTTGGTTTGTAGCAAAATTTGTTTGATTCCATCAAAGGAATTGTAAAAAGAGGTTAGAGTGGATGTTAGAATTCCTATAGGAAGTAGTACAAAGATTCCTATGAAAAAAATTCCTATAAAAACTAATCCTATGAATCAAACCACTAGCAAAAGAAAAATTCCTATGAAATAAATTCCTACAAGAATCCTATAAAATTCCTTTGAATCAAACGAGCCCTAAACCTCCACCTTAGCTAGTGGTGCTTCGTTCTCAAATCAAACATCAATAAGGCCGAATTTGTGATGAGCCGCACCAGCTCATAAGTCGAAATATGACATCAATAAGGCCGAATTTGTGATGGGCGGCACCAGCTCATAAATCTTGTCGAAATATGCATAATATTAAGCTCGTGAGTGGCGAGTTCAAGGCAGCACCAGAACTTGCAAATGAGTAGTAGAAAGTAAAACAATCAATAAGCCAAAGGCTTAAATTTAAATTAACTCAAAGAGTGAGGTTCGACAGAAGCCAACAACACCACAGTACGACACAAACAGGACCACACAAAGACATCCTCGAGACAAGGCCAAAGAGGCCGAATCGCTAATAGGCGGGTGATACAAGGCGGCCTTAGTTAATAGAGCCATCCTTTACCACCGCTGCCATCCTAGCCAAAAAGCTCGTTCAAATGCTCCATGCCAACACTCACACCAGGACAATTAAAAGCCCATGATAATACTAGGCCTAACTACCTGCTACTAATCCCCGAAGAACGTAATGCTTGAGGAAGAACCAACCATAAAACTATGGCGCTTCCAAGCACACTCCACTCGGGTGGATAACCACTACTCGCTACTACGACTACTACTAGATAGTGCTACGCCTGACTGACGGACGCGCAAGCTTCGGTCTTGGGAAAGGTTCAGTTGAACTGTGCGCCGCTGAAGGTCTGGCCGAAGGACCAGCCATGGGGGACGGCGGCGTTGGAGACAACGAAACGGCCGTCGGCGGCGGTGACGCGGAAGGAGAGGCACTGGCCGTCGAGGAGCGCGTTGCTCTGCCAGTTCTGGCCCCAGTTGCGGGACAGGGACTGCCACGCCGCCGAGCGCTCCGCCTTGACGGCCACGGCGTGCACGTCGCCGGGACCGCCGACGTTGGTGACGAGGACCAGGTTGAAGTAGGAGTGGCCGTTGATGGTGAACCGGATGCCGCCCTTCTTCTGGCACGCAACCCTGTAATAGCACAGCTGTTAGTGTCAGTTCGACTGCTTCAGAGAGAGCATAAAAATTATACTAGATCTGAGAGGACGGATGGACGAACCTGCGGTAGGAGACGGGGACAATGCCGGCCTTGTAGAGCGCGATGCGCTGGAAGACGGGCTGGGCCATGTCGAAGTGTGCGCGGGGCGGGTTGCACCAGCCGCCGTCATCGGACGCCTGGGCGAAGTTTGGCGGGCAGAAGTTGGTGGCGGTGACGACGGTGGAGCCCGGCAGGCAGGCGTGGGGCGCGCCGGCCTCGGTGCCGGCCGGGTCGCAGCGGACCTCGAAGCAGGCGCCGCAGCTGAGGCCGCTGTTGAAGAGCGCCGTGCTGAGCGCCGCCGTGTTGGAGCCGTAGCCCGTGCTGTACAGGTTGCCGTAGCCGCACGCGCCACCTGCCCGGAAAAACAAACAGTGAGCACACGAGCGGCAGAGATGTGTCTAGCAATAATGTCGTGTGAAGGGTGTAGGTAGGAGTGCATGAACGTACCCATAGTGCCGGAGGCGTCGCCGCCGCCGTAGAAGGTGGCGTGCGCGGAGGACCAGGCGCCGCCGCCGAGCGGTGCGTGTCCCGCGTGGGCGTGCCCTGGCTGCCCGTGCCGGTGGACCAGGCCGTGCCCCGGCAGATGATGCCCGTGGGAGAGAGCGAGCGGGAGCATCGCGGCCACGAGGAAGGCGAGGAGGGCGGCTCGGACGGTGGGCGCCATTGGCACGGGACGGCGGAGTGGGAGCGGTGCGGCGCGCAGAGTGGGAGTGAGTGAAGTGTGTGGTGTACTGGGTCGCTGGGGTTGGGCGGGGGATAAATAGCGGCAGGCGGCGCGGCGGGGTGAGAAAATCGAACGGTTTCGAACGAAACGGTGCGCGGGCACTGTGGCGTCGGGCAGGTGGACCACGGCTGGAATGAAAAAAAGCAGGAGGCAGCGACACGGGTTTCGTGGGGCGTTGGGAGGCGTGGCGGGAGTGAGTGGTAAAAGGGAGCAGGAAAGAAAAGCGAAGCGTGGTGGTGGGTGGAGTGAAGACGGAGTGGACTGCCGCGCGGTGCGAACTGCGAAGTTTGGAAGCTAGGACTAGTCCGTCCGTAGGCTTGCTTGGTTCGCGGGCAATTTGCAGATGCGGGCAGGGTCCACGTCCACCCATGATGAAATGGCTCCAAACTGAACGTGCCGGCCATGAGAGCTGGGCTTTCCCTTGATTTTCTTTCTTTTTATTTAAACGGTATGAGCGCTGGGCTCTTGATTACGGCTGCTCGATCTGCTTGGCATGTTCCATGGAGGCTCACGTGGCCTGTTGCATGGCACTCATGGAGCATGGAGTGGAGTGTGGTTTTGCTCTACCAGACAAATATCGAAATAAAATATAACTGCTGCGCCGTAAGCTCAGGTCAAGTGCTCCGGTATTCTAACGTCAGCTCCAGGATTGTAGCAACGGCAGAGGTATTTTACTGCTCCAAGTTTTCACGGCATCTTTGAAGACTTTGACCCGTCTGCGGAGAGGTGTGTGGTGTGATGAACTTGCAACATTCTGCGCGCTGGTGAAATATTGGTGCTGTTTTAGGCCTTTGTTTGGATGCCTCGTGTTCATGTTCACGTTCCTGTTAGCCGAAACTGAGATGAATGTGCCTGTTAACATTTGAATCAAACGCACCCGCTGGATTTAAACCAAGTCATTTGCTTTCAAGTCTTTGTAAAAGCACTCTTACTGAAACAAGCTGTATTCGAAAACGAAAATGAAACAGACTTACCTAATGCTATGGTGTTCTTTGAAAGGGGAGCCCTGAGTTCCTGTGCAAGACGTTGAGAGGAAACCCTGCTCCCGTGTCGCTCCCACGAGCCCTCCGCGCGCCCGTGCGGCGTTCGGGGCGCCGGTGGTCATCTCTGCAGCGTTCCTCCTCTGGAGGCTTCTTGCCCCGATAGCTCGTACTGACTCCCGCCTCTTGTTGGGTGGTGCAGTGCTGATGCAGCAACAAGGTCTTCTTCTCGCCTCTCGACGGCGATGCGGGTACAAGGATGCGGACTCCAGCAGTTGCGCGGTGGTGCGCATGGAGCGCGTTGACGCGTGATGCAGGGCTGCTGCCCGGAACCGTGGTGGTTCTTGGCCTTGGGCAACGCTCCTCTGCTCCTCGCCGACATGGTGCTCGGCGGGCACGGTGGCTTGCGCTGCGTTCGGTGGCCCTGATGATCTGACGCCTACTGCTGCCTTTTGGCCGTTGGTGGTCTCCACGAGGTGTGGTGGGCTACGGCGGCTGCTGGTGGTGGTCGACCACCTTCTTTCTGTAGGGTTGTGCTCAAACTCCGGGTGAGAACCCTGCATTGACTATGTCATTGCCGGCGGCATCAGCGTCCAGGACGTTGTCTCCTCGTTGGAGGTGCCGTTGTGGAGCTCCAGCACCTACAGCTCTTTGCTTTGAGCTCTCGAGGTGAAAACCTAGGTTCCGGCTTGCTGGACCGGATGACGGTGTTGTGCCCTCGACAACACAACCTCCTTGGAGGCGCCATCTTGGAGACACAAAGGATGGCTTTTATTGTTGCATGTGGTTGTTGGGTGCTTGGGTGGTGTTGGTGCGGCCAGCCAGGGGCCGACGGTGGTTTGTTTCTCTCCTCGGCTGGCCTTCGCGTGGTCTCGGCCCCGTTGATGTGCTTGCCCAAGAGCCTCCAATGGTTGTTGTTGCGGTGTGGGAGCTTCATGCTCTTAGTGGCGTCTCGACTCAACTCTGCTCATTGACGACACAATGTATCACTAGTACAGAACGACACATCGGATACTCCTCTATGGAAACGGCACGAGTTAGGCGACAGAGAATCGCGATTTTAGCGTTGCGGACGAGGCCTGGCAGAACTGGGCCGCGGCTGGTCCGTCAACATTGGTTACGGAGAATTTTCGATCTCCGTTACCAATATTATTGGCAACGGTCATAAATTCACCTTCGTTTCCAATACGTATCTCTATGGCAACGGTTGTTTATGGTTATCCGTTTGTGATGTGCTTGGAAAATTGCAGTTGCAAACTGGAAGCGCGCCTGTTCAATGTGGCTTAATTCATGAGGGATTGGAACCGCCTGCTCGACGCTAATAAAATGTGACTGGAACCGCGCAAAGCCAGGCAGTTCTCGCATTCTCCCCTTCGTTCTCTCCCACATTCTCTACCACACTAGCACAACCGCCATGGGAGGAACCCTGGTGGCAGAACGAGGAAGTCCCGAGCGACGACGCGAGCGCTGAAGACCACGGTGAAGTCCCATGGTGGGATCAAGACGGGCCACCGGACTCGGACCCCGACGACTCGGACCCGCCGTCTTCACGCGAAGGAGAAGACGACTCCGAAGAGGACGAGTCGCCGGAGGAAGAGGAGCCAGAGGACCCGCCGGAGCCGTATTCTAGCCAGGAAAAATACGACGCCGCCGACGACGACGACGAGGAGGAGCGTCGGAGGAGGCACCGGAGGAGGAGGCATCAGAGGAGGCGCCGGAGGAGGACGCGCCGGAGGAGGACGTGCCGGAGAAGGAGGAGCACGCGACTGAGGAGAAGGCAACCAGCAAGAAGCGACGCCGCGCCGCGGATGACAATGGCGCGGAGGCATGGCATAAGCAGAACAAGTAGAGTAGATAGTTAGTTCAATTCTACTGTATCGATCCTTTGTAAGTAGGCCCAGTGTGTCAGTGAAGAAATTAAAGGAAACGGTTGTTTATCGACTCCGTTTGCGATGTTCTACTTTGTGCTATAAATGTGCCACTGCGGCAACCCTAACGCTCTCGCTCTCACTCTCACTCCACATTCACAATGTGGCGGCGGCTCCAGACCTAACCCTTATCTCGCAGATCTGAGCGGTGTGTCGGGCCGGCATCGCCGCCGTGCATCTTCCCCCAGCGGCGCGTCGGCGAGCTGCCGCGCATCTTCCCCCAGTGGCGCGTCGGCGCATCTTCCCCCTGCGGCGCGTCGGCGCATCTTCCCCTAGCGGCGCGTCGGCGAGCCGCCGCGCATCTTCCCCGAGTAGGTCGCCGACGCGGATCTGTTGGTCTATTGCCGCGCATCTTCCCCGAGTATGTCGCCGACTAGATCTTACACTTTATTAAAGTAGCATAGAAAACTTGTCTAGTATCTAGTCTAGTATTTGTTTCTGTTTGTAATATTCGGGGTGAATTAATTTCAACTCTTGTAAAGTCTAGTTTTCTAGTCTAGCATAGAAAACTTGTCTAGTATAAGAACTTGTCTAGTATATAGAAAACTCGTCTAGTATCTTGCACTTTATTGTTTCTGTCTAATTTTCTAGTCTAGCATAGAAAACTTGTCTAGTATATAGAAAACTTGTCTAGTATCTTGCACTATTTTAAAGTCTAGTAGGGTGAATTAATTTCAACTCTTAGTAGTACTACCGATGATGAATAGATCCAGTCACAACTTTTTGTTAATGTGCTAATCCTCGTTATTGTTTTGTGTAGCTAGTGTATGAAGTAAAACCTCCAAGTGGACCAATGACAAGAGCAAGAGTCAAGGCTCTCCATGATAAGGTGAATTCACTCCTATTTATGTGTGATCTCGACACTCCTTTGAATGGGTTGCTACTTCATTCGGATACGTTGTGCCTACTCAGGAACCACCTTGACGACGACCCACAATGGAGTGGAGAAGATGACCAAGAGAAGCCAAGAAGATGGCCAAGAAGAAGAAAAGAGGATGATCAAACAGATTCAGGCGGTACTACCGGACCCGACCCGGTACTACCGCCCCCGCCTGACGTGTCACCTGCTGAAGAACCTACCGGGGTCGGTACTACCGCGTCTGGCCACCCGGTACTACCGCAACATGCCAGCGCGGTACTACCGCGCCAACTACCGCGTCTACTGCCGGATCTCCCAGGAGCTACGGGTATCGCCGGGTTCTAACCCGTAGTGGCCCCGGTACTGGCCCGGTACTACCGCTGCGGGCGTGCCTGCGTGCTGAAAAGGCCCCCGAGCCTTGTAATCTCATCCCTTTTGGATCTAGACTATAAATAGGACATCCCCATCCAGATCTAGGGTTAGACTATGATTTGGGAACTAAAGTAGAGCCTTGCTCCTTCTTCTCAAAGTGTCTCTTTCCTCCTATGGAGATGAACCAAGGCCTCCCCTTGTGGAGATGAACCAAGGCCTCCTCTTGAGGAGAAGATCCCTGCGTGGATACCAAGGCTCCGCTTGTAGTTGCGATTACTTGCTAATCTTCCCTCTTTAGTGGCTAGATTGGATTGGTTGGATTGACCAATTGGACAAACAATCCTAAGAGTAAGGTGTGCTTGGGAGAGGAGGATTGGGGGCTGCCCTCGGGGATTTGTTACCAATCGAGTCTTGCCGGGTTGCTACTTGCTATTTACCCTTGTGTGTTTGATTTCCCCTCTTTGTGTTCTTCGTTCTTCGCGTGTTCTTCGTGTTTCGTTCCCTCCGCACAAATCCGTGAAAATCGGGACCAACCTACATCATATGGTATCAGAGCTCTAGGTTGACACGGATTTGATTTGTGTTTCCACCAAAATCCACCAAATTTTTCTTCGTTTTTGAGAAATTCGAAAATTTCCACCAAAAATAGCCTTGCCTTGATTCGAGCCGATCTGTCGATTCGTTGCGTTTTTGGTAGTTTTTGTCCATGGATCTGTTGCTTTAGGACCCCCTCCACCTTGTTTGCGTTCCCTAGCCTTAATTTTGCCAATTTCCCACGAATTTGAGGATTTTCGGGTCCAATTTCCGCCCAAAATCGAAAGTCAACCTCAGAAATCGGGCAGGCCGGTACTACCGGGCCAGGCCGGTACTACCGGGTTTTCAAAATTTGGCCGAAATTTTTTTTTTTTCCTCGGTTCGTTTTGGCATTTCCTCTTTGGTTTGAGTCCTTTCTTGGTGTGCCTACGTCTACGACATCGACAAGCTTCCGCAGCAACGCATCATCAACGCCAAGCGACGACGCCACCAAGGACTCGACATTTCCCCACCACCATAATCCGTTGTGAGCCCTTCTTCCTTTCGCGCAACTTGACCTATTGGACTAGCTCGGTGATATTGCGAGGCATTGCACGTGTTGAGTGTTTGTCTTCAAGTATTGGCGAGTGTGTATCGTTAGAGAGCTTGGCACTAGCAAAAGAGAAGGAATCATCGTCAAAAAGCAAAAAAAAAAAAAGAATCAAGTGGTGCCAAGTTCATCTCTTGTAGGTTGCGACAAAGCTAACCGCCAAAGTGAGTGTGAGTGTTAACTCTTGTGCAAATCCGTTGCCCACAAAAAGCAATTGAGCTAGCGTCCTTCTTGTGTTGGGTGACATTTGAGCACGTAGTCTTCGTTAGGTTGTCTATCTTCGAGTGCTCGCCCTTTGGTCGCCCAACCCCATCATTCGCTTTTGTGTGTGTTTCTTGATCTTTGTGGTTGGAGTTTCTTTGGTAATTTGATCATTGTGGATTTTCTCTACCTTTGACAATATACTTGTCGGGGGTTTGCTTGTTTCGTTTGCCACTTCATACCTTCCTATCCTCATAAGTGTGTGTGTTGGGTGTTAGAACCGGATACTCTCCTCTCAAGCCACATTATACTTGGGATATAGTTTGTCTTGGTTTTTCTTTACACATATCTCACTTGATCTTGAGAAAATGTTTAGGGGAAGTACAAACGGAAGCTCAAGCTCGGATGAGGAAATCCATGGTGGAGTTCGCGGTGATCATGGCTATGTCACACAATCGGAGCTTGTTGGCATGCGACACTTTCTTCGTGATAACCTAGGACGCTACGAGCGCCGTCTTCAAAATCAAGAGAACACCTTCAACGACCGCATGCATGCTCAAGAAGCAAATATGGAGCGGTTGACCGAAGCTATCAACAACCTTGCGACAACGAGCTCTTCACACTCAAGCCGTACAAGAAGCACCTCAAGGTCGACACAAGCACGTCATGGACGTCATGAACCTCGACAAGAACGTCAACATGATCCAAGGCGCGACGCCCATGAACGACCTCCTCCTACGTTGAACAACCACATGATCTTCACGCGAACAATGCCAATGCGCATCAAGAACAACCTCACCAAAATGATGATCGTCGCGAACGCATACCATCACCACCACCGCAACAACGTGATCGTCATGACCCATTGGCTAATGACAATGGCGTTCCGGGTGCGAATGACTTTGGTGAACAAGGACGTCACCCCGTCATCCTCCAAGGCCACGTCATCAAAATCATGACAATGCGAACAATGTCGAACAACCCGTTCCTCAACAAGAGCTACCTCCTCAACATGCCTCGCCTCGTCAAGAGCTTCCTCATGATCGTCACCAACACCAACGTTCCGAGTCAAGTGATAACGAGTCAAGCCAACACAATGGTGATGGACTCAATCGAAGGAGACGTGGACGTGCATTCCCACGTGGTGCCATGTGACACTATGATGACTTGACCAACGTCCGCTTTGACATACCCAAGTTCTACGGCACAAGTGATCCGGAAGCTTACTTCTCATGGGTACTCAAGGTTGACAAGATCTTCCGCGTGCAACGCTTCTCCGACAACAAGAAGGTTGCCTTAGCCTCGATGGAGTTTGAAGAGTATGCCCTCTTGTGGTGGGAACAACTACAAGATGCTCGCGTCGCTAACCACCAACAACCAATTGACACTTGGGTTGAAATGAAAGAAACAATGTACAAGCGCTTCGTGCCAAGCCATTACACTAGAGACTTATACAAGAAGTTGCAAGAGTTGAAGCAAGGTTTGAAGTCGGTTGACGAGTACTACAAGGAATGGAAATCTCCATGATGAGAGCCAATGTCAACGAGTACGAAGAGCAATCCATGGCTCGTTTCATGAATGGCCTCAACTATCCAATCAAGAAGATCGTGGAGTTCCAACCATATGCCTCTTTGGTAGAGCTAGTACATCAAGCTTCCAAGGCCGAGCGCCACGTGCTTGAAGAGCTCAAATACCTCAAGACAAAGGCATTCTTCGCCAACAAGCCTTCTTCGTCAACTCCTACACCTTCACAAGCTCTTCCTCAAGCGAACACTCGAGGTCCTCCAAGAGTCTCTACTTCGACACCTCAAGCGCCTCAACCTTTCAAGAAAGTACCTCCCTACCAAGGCGCCTCAAGGATCTTCGTCCGGCACAAGACTTTGCAATGCTACAAGTGCGGCGGACAAGGGCACAAATCTTTTGAGTGCACCAACAAGAAGGTCATGATCATCAATGACATGGGAGAGTATGAATCTATGAGTGAAGATGAGTACAATGCTTTGAACAAGGTCGCCACAATGCAAAGTGCTCAAGAAGAAGAAAGTGAGATATATTGTGATGGCGACAACAACCCTTCCTTGGTTGTGGCAAGAGCTCTAACCACCAATGTTCAAGTGAAGAAGACCAAAGATGCAACTTGTTTCAAACAAGAGCGGGAATCAATGGAAAGTCCATCAAGGTCATCATAGATGGTGGAAGTTGCCACAACCTAGCGAGCAAAGAACTTTGTGATAAGCTCAACTTGAAGTTCAAGAAGCACCCACATCCTACCATGTGCAATGGTTGAGTGATACCGGAGCCGTCAAGATTCAACACATGGTGCAAGTGTCCTTCAAGATTGGAGCCTATGAAGATACGGTTGATTGTGATGTTGTGCCTATGAACGTTTGTCACTTACTCCTTGGGCGTCCATGGCAATTTGACAAGGGTGCTATGCATGATGGAAGGACAAATACTATAGCTTCAAGAACAACGACAAGACCTTCGTCCTTCGTCCCATGACACCAAGTCAAGTCATCGCCGACAACGCCAAGACTATTGCAAGGGCACAACAAGATCGTTCGTCAGTGAGATGAGTGGTGAGCGAGAGACCCACCATAAAGTGAGTGAGAGCCACAAGCCAAATGAGTGTGACACTTCAAAGAGAGTTCCCACAAAACTTACACTATTTGCCACAAAGAGAGTGATAGGGAGTTGAGAGAGAACCCATCCACCCTCACTATGTGCTCATATGCAAGGGTGAAGTTTCTATGACTAACACTTCACAAACCTTCCTCCTTCTTTGTTGTCTCTTTTGAAGGACTTTGAAGATGTCTTCCCTCAAGAAGTGCCACCGGGACTACCTCCTCTACGCGGAATCGAGCACCGCATCGACCTTGTTCCCGGCGCACCGCTACCAAACCGCGCTCCTTACCGCACCAACCCCGAGAGACAAAGGAGATCGAGCGGCAAATACAAGAACTTCTTGCCATGGGACATATCCGCGAGAGCTTGAGTCCGTGCGCCGTGCCCGTCATCTTGGTACCCAAGCACGACAACACTCTTCGCCTTTGCATGGATTGTCGCCCCATCAACGCCATACCGTTCGGTATCGCCATCCTATCCCTCGACTTGATGATATGCTCGATGAGCTTTGTGGTTCCGCTATATTCTCCAAAATTGATCTTAAAAGTGGATATCACCAAATAATGTGTGAAGGTGATGAATGGAAGACCGCATTTAAAACAAGCTTGGTCTTTATGAGTGGCTCGTCATGCCATTTGGTCTTTCCAATGCACCTTCTACTTTTATGCGTCTCATGAATCATGTTTTGCGTCCTTTCATTGGAAATTTGTTGTGGTATACTTTGACGACATCCTTATCTATAGCAAATCTTTGGAAGAGCACACTTCTCATGTTGCTCAAGTTTTGTTGGTTCTTCGCAATGAAAAGCTTTATGCAAATCTTTCTAAGTGCACTTTTGCCACCAACAAACTTGTTTTCTTGGGTTTTGTTGTTTCTTCGGATGGAGTTGAAGTTGATGATGCAAGATACAAGCAATTCGGACTTGGCCTTTTCCGATGTCACTTGAGGAGTTGAGACGTTTTCTTGGTTTTGCCGGATTTTACCGCCGTTTCATCAAGGATTTTTCCACAATTGCTTGCCCCCTCCATGAACTTACAAAGAAGAATGTACCTTTCATTTGGGGCAATGCACATGATTTTGCTTTCAATGAGCTCAAACGGTTATTAACCGAAGCACCACTCCTTGCCCTTCCGGATTTCTCTAAGACATTTGAGATTGAATGCGATGCAAGTGGATTGGGCATTGGTGGAGTGCTTATGCAAAATGGTAGACCCATCGCATACCATAGTGAGAAACTAGATGGAGCTCGCTTGAATTACCCCATTTATGACAAAGAGTTATTTGCTTTGGTTCGTGTTTTGGATGTGTGGCAACATTACCTTCGTCCTAAGGAATTTGTCATTCATTCCGACCATGAATCCTTGAAATATTTGAAAAGTCAAACAAATTTGAACAAAAGACATGCTAAGTGGGTTGAGTTCATTGAGTCTTTCACCTTTGTAATCAAATACAAGAAAGGTAAAGACAATGTGGTCGCGGATGCTCTATCCCGCAAGGCCAACCTACTTACACGTCTTGACATTAGTGTCTTGGGTTTGGATGAGATAAAGAGTTGTATGCTACCGATGCTTTCTTTGGAGACATTTTCGCTCAATGTTCGGAGCACAAAGGAATTGGTGATTTCTATTTGCACAAAGGTTTCTTGTTTAAGGCTAACAAACTATGTATACCCGAGTCTTCGCTTCGTTTGGTCCTTTTGAAGGAATCGCATGGAGGGTCTTAATGGGACACTTTGGACGTGACAAGACCTTTGCAATGCTCTCTACCAACTACTATTGGCCAAGAATGAAGCGTGATGTGGAACGCCTAGTTCGACGATGTTCTACATGTCTCAAAGCTAAGTGAAAGTGCATGTGTTGCCCCATGCATGGTTTTGGTAATTAATGACAATCCTTATGGACTAATGATTGCTTTGAGATATACTTGTAGATCTTGTCCATAGGAAAAGATTGGAGTTCATGTGTTGGACTCTAGAAGATTACATGATGACCAAGGTTCCACCCAAGGGTTTATATGAAGAATGGTCATGAGAAGAGTTGAGCTTATTGCAAGCATGGCTTGGAAAAAAGATTGAGTGAACTTCATGTTTATCTCCAAGCCATCATCTATATCAAGAGAAGAATATGAAGCGCAAGTGGATTCATGAAGACGGAGCTTAGCGAGGCTCTCCCATAATGGAGTATGGGGGAGCATTTGGAGATGTCTTCATCAAGCATGTGCTTGCAAGCGCAAATCAAGAAAAGTGGTCCACTTGAAGAGATCAAGACCGTCATCATCTAGCTCAAGTGGAATGCGCAAGGCAAAGGTATGATCTTGATAGGGTTTCTATTTTACCGGTCTCATGGTGTTAGTGGGAGACCGGGTTATAGGATAGATGCCGTACTATCAAGAGGGGCTCTCAAGTGAGTAACTTGATCGCATCTTTGTGGAGAGCTCAATCCTTTGCATACTTGGCATATCATTCTTTCTTGGTTCTTATTTGGCTTTTATCCATGTGAGAATCTAGAGCTTGTGTTCATCTCCATACCAAGCTCTAGTTCATCAAAAACGGATCTCATTGGAATATCTTGTGGTGTTTTTGATGTTGGAGGTTTTACCGGTTCGTCTCTTGTAGAGAGGTCAAACTCTCCTCTTATGGTTTCCTCCTCACGTGATGGACTATGATGTGTATATGCATGATCTTGTGGTGCTTGTGATTATCTTCGGAGCAAGCCCAAGATTATTGAAAACGGAGTCCGGATGGAAAACTTGTTGCGTTCTCGGTGTTGGAAATATTACCGGTCCTCCTCGAGATAAGGTCCACACCTCCCATGTGTGATATCTCCTCCATATTTGTGACCTCGGTGTAGCAAAGCTTTTGTCGTTACCTTTCCAACGCAATTGGATTCACCTGATTTGGAGTTTCCTTGCAAAAGTTATTGCAGTTCAAGTGAGCTTTCCTGCGTCTGACGGTAGTACCGCTGCTTCAGCGGTAGTACCGCTCCACCTGGAACGATACTACCCAGCGCAGCTGGTACTCCTCCTGGCGGTAGTACCGTGTGGTACCGCTGTCTTCAGACAGCGGTACCAGGGGTACCGCTAGGCACGTTTTGCTCTCTGTACTCCTTACGGTACCCGGCGGTAGCGACCACGTAGTACCGCTGGAATATCTCGAATTTATTCAAGGCTTGTCCAGCGGTAGTACCGCCAGTTCACCGGTAGTACCGCCCCCTGTCTGCGGCGGTTGTACCGAAAGGTACCGCTGCGCCTGGGAGCAGTACTCTCCTGAGTACCGCCAGGAGTACAGCAGCGGTAGTACCGCTGGGCACGAAAACTGCACATAACGGTCAGATTTCTGGGGAATCTATTTAAAGGGGCCTTCTTCCCCAACGGTTTATACAGCTCTTGAGCAAGTTTTCTCCCCTCTCTCCTCCATTGTTGAACCTTTGAAAAGCTTGCCTTCTTCTCATTCCCTCCCATGGTTCTTACATATCTTTGAGGGAAATTGAGAGGAGATCTAGATCTACATATCCATCCATTCCATCTCTCCTCTAAGTGAGGGGAACCTAGTAGATCTTGATCTTGGAGTTCTTGGTGCATCTCCTCTTTGTTCTTCCTCTCTTCTCCCCCATAAGTATTAGTTGCTTGTGGTGGGATTTGAGAGTGAAGGATTTGAGCACTTGTGTTCTTGCCTTTGCTTTTGTGCATCGGTTTGCTCTCTCCACGAGGATTCGTGGAAGTGAAGTTTGTGAGCTTATTACTCTTGGGTTGTTGGACCCTAGACGGTGTTCTTGTGACCTTTTGTGGTCAAGGCCTTTTGTGGCTAGTTGGGACCTTTTGTGGTCCACTTGGGAGCTCCCAATCCTTTTGTGGGTTGTGCCTCAAGATTGTTGTAAGGGACTCGATTTCCGCCCAAAAGGAAATCAATAGTGGAAGGTGAACCGAGCTTTTGTGCGAGGTTCATCGGAGAATAGGGTGAGGCCTTTTGTGGCATCTTGAGTTTGATACTCACACCCCTCCAACGAGACGTACTCCCCTAAAAAGGAGGAACTCGGGAATACATCGTCGTCTCCGCGTGCCTCGGTTATTTCTATACCCGAGCTCTTTACTTATGCACTTTACATTGTGATAGCCTTCGAGCTTGAAGTATTTTATCTTGCTATCACCTTGTTAATTATCTTGCTTAGCATAAGTTGTTGGTGCACATAGGTGAACCTAGTTTATTTAGGTTGTGTGCTTGATAATTTAAACACCTAGTTTTATTCCGCATTTATCAAGCCTAAACCGGAAAAGTTTTAAACACCTATTCACCCCCCCTCTGGGCGACATCCTTATCCTTTCACTAAGTCTACTCTAAACTCTCATGGCTTATATACACCTTTGCCTATTCCAAATCGCCCATGGTCCGATATAGCTATGGATTTTGTCTTAGGACTCCCACGCACAAAAACAAACAAGGATTCCATATTTGTCGTCATTGATAGATTCTCTAAAATGGCATATTTCATACCATGCAACAAGACCGACGATGCTTCACATATTGCTACTTTGTTTTTCAGGGAAATCGTCCGTCTACATGGAGTGCCCAAGACCATTGTGTCGGATCGTAACGTCAAGTTTGTGAGCTATTTTTGGAAGACTTTGATGGCCAAGATGGGAATCAAGCAACTTTTCTCCACCGCATACCACCCTCAAACCGATGGCCAAACCGAAGTGGTGAACCGAAGCCTATCCACACTCCTTCGTGTGTTGATCAAGCCTAACTTGAAGAATTGGGAAGAGTGCATCCCACACGCCGAGTTCGCCTACAATCGAGCACTACATCGCGCAACAAAGAGAACACCATTCGAGATTGTCTATGGCTCCAACCCCTACACCGCGCTCGACATGCTACCACTACCACTCCGTGAGCAAGTTAACATGGACTTCGACACACGAGCCGCTTACATGAAGAAGCTCCATGAGGAAACAAGAACTACACTCGAGAAGCACAACAAAGACCATGCTACGAAGATGAACAAACACAAGCGCGCCATGATATTTGAAGAAGGAGACCTTGTTTGGCTACACCTTCGCAAAGATCGCTTCCCGGATGCAAGGAAGTCCAATCTTCACCCTCGTGGAGATGGACCTTTCAAGGTTATCAAGCGCATCAACGACAATGCCTACAAGATCGACATCTCCAACACCAAACACATGGTCCATGACACCTTCAACGTCGCCGACCTATCGCCATACCTTGGAACATCAAGCGATGAGGATGACCAAGAGTCGAGGACGACTCTTTTCCAAGGGGGGGGGGGGGGAGATGATGTAGCCCAACCTCCAAGTGGACCAATGACAAGAGCAAGAGTCAAGGCTCTCCATGATAAGGTGAATTCACTCCTATCTATGTGTGATCTCGACACTCCTTTGAATGGGTTTCTACTTCATTCGGATACGTTGTGCCTACTCAGGAACCACCTTGACGACGACCCACAATGGAGTGGAGAAGATGACCAAGAGAAGCCCCAAGAAGATGGCCAAGAAGAAGAAAAAGAGGATGATCAAACAGCTTCAGGCGGTACTACCGGACCCGACCCGGTACTACCGCCTCCGCCTGACGTGTCACCTGCTGAAGAACCTACCGGGGTCGGTACTACCGCGTCTGGCCACCCCGGTACTACCGCAACATGCCAGCGCGGTACTACCGCGCCAACTACCGCGTCTACTGCCGGATCTCCCAGGAGTTACGGGTATCGCCGGGTTCTAACCCGGTAGTGGCCCCGGTACTGGCCCGGTACTACCGCGCGCCCGGTACTACCGGGTTCACTCCGGTACTACCGCTGCGGGCGTGCCTGCGTGCTGAAAAGGCCCCCGAGCCTTGTAATCTCATCCCTTTTGGATCTAGACTATAAATAGGATATCCCCATCCAGATCTAGGGTTAGACTATGATTTGAGAACTAAAGTAGAGCCTCGCTCCTTCTTCTCAAAGTGTCTCTTTCCTCATATGGAGATGAACCAAGGCCTCCCCTTGTGGAGATGAACCAAGGCCTCCTCTTGAGGAGAAGATCCCTGCGTGGATACCAAGGCTTCCGCTTGTAGTTGCGATTACTTGCTAATCTTCCCTCTGTGAGTGGCTAGATTGGATTGGTTGGATTGACCAATTGGACAAATAATCCTAAGAGTAAGGTGTGCTTGGGAGAGGAGGATTGGGGGCTGCCCACGGGGATTTGTTACCAATCGAGTCTTGCCGGGTTGCTACTTGCTATTTACCCTTGTGTGTTGATTTCCCCCTCTTTTGTGTTCTTCGTTCATCGCGTGTTCTTCGTGTTTATCGTTCCCTCCGCACAAATCCGTGAAAATCGGGACCAACCTACATCACTCTTGAAGGAAACATCACCTTCAAGTTATGCCTCCAAATCGTTTGATCGGACTGCAAGCACACGGATATAGGCGCTTAAAGGTGTAAACTGTTTTCACATTAAATTATATCTATGTCATGTAGCATCATATTTTGGCTCTTCTCTAACTATCAATCCATGTATTTTTATCCAGAAACACAAAGCTGATCCGAACAAACTTTAAATGTGCTACTTATAAAGTGGGATCATATCCGTGAACCGTCGTTGTTGTGACGTTTCGCTGCACTCTTCAAAACACTTTTTTTAATTAAGAATGTCTTGGACAGTGTGGCCGAAATGTCACAGCGGTGACGTTATTATATTTCGGCGACACCGTCCAAGATGGAGCAAGCCTCAGTACGAAGAATTTGGCAATTTGGCTTGGTGTAGTTTCTGTTTTTTTCAGTTTTTGATGCTATGTAATGGTGACAATTTGGCATGAGAATGATAGGATTAGCGAAGCATGTGTAACTCATCTTTTGATGCTATGTAATGGTGACAATTGTTATATACGTTATGAACGGTTTTGCTAGCAACTTTGTGCTTCTGCTGTGATATTTTGAATGTCAATTGGCAACTGTATTGCTGCTGTAGGCTTATGAAAAAACCTCAATGCAAACGAGTAAAACAAAATCTCCGTTTCTGATGTCCCGATACATCGTCAATGGAGATTGGATGGCCACCGTAGCCAAAATCATGCCTCATCGGTGACGGTTTTTCTGTTCCGTTGCCGATGAGAGCCTTCACATCAGTGACAGGGTCGGGGACACGGACCCTTTTTCCGTTTCCGATGGGTTTTTCGGCCCGTTTCCGATGTGTCGTTATGTACTAGTGTATGTCTCCCTCACCTGCTATTCGTCTCGATCTCCGTGGCGGAGCTCCCTATCTAGGTGTGCTAGGTGCTAGGCTTGACACTCCGATGATGATGGTGGTGCTCCTGAGTTGTGCCGTGGGGTTCGAGTCGCACGCCGGTGCGGTGCGTGAGGCTGATTGCCGAGTCTTGCCATTGTGATCCCTCGACTGCACCCTCACCTCTTGTGTCTCTTGGTGGCTCTTGATGTTCCCTCTTCTAGTTGTCTTTTTTCATGTATTTTCATTGTCTTCTCTTCCCCTGTATCCCCATGTATAATTTCTATCTGTTGTAAGAACATGGCCTGCTAGGCTACTTCGATGAATATAACAACCGGTGGGGAGCAATCCCCCGTCTTCCTCGAAAAAAGGGGAGCCCTGACAGACCCTGAGGGCGCTTGTTTGATTGGAGCTTTTTCGGTATTTTCGTAACTTATTGTGTTTGACCCTCGACTGACAAATGCAGACTCACACTATGTTCTGTAAACCGTTTTGACCACCGCAATGGTCTTCTTGTTATAACATATAACATGATATTGTTAGAAGTATCATACATATAGAGCTACAAAAGCACGTGTTTAAGTTTATTTTCTAATTTATAGGACAACCCAATTTCACTACAAGCAAGTTGAAAAATCATACTAAAAACAGCTAATTACCATTATTATTCTAATCTACTATCTTTAGATTCCCCATTGTCATTACGGCCTCCGAAAACTATATTATACATGCCTCGGGTAATCTTATCAATTCCGCACATTTTTAATCCAACATAGAGATCTCATATAAGGATTGAGACGTGGAAATAATAGATTCTGTGGGAGGGGTTACTATAGTTACTTTTGCCACGAGACAAGCGTGGGTTGTTGGCACGTTCTCATTGGGGGGGGGGGGGTCGAATAAAGGTGGCGATGAAGAGAAAGATGTAGCTATGGCGACTTGGGACACACCTAATACCTCATCTTCATCTTCACCGCAAAACATGTATTTTTCTTGATCCTTCCACACTTCTTGCATCAACAACATCTTGGGATGCCTTTTCTTCACGAAGTTTTTGCTAGGGACGACCTTGGTCTTGTCCTTGCGAACAAGTCTTTCATCGTGATACTCCCTCTTCTCTTATGGGCACTATGCAATTAAGTAGTTGACTTTGCCACAATTGAAACACGTTCTTGCACGATCAAATCTTGGCTTGCCACCACTTGATATAGATCTTGAGTTGCTTGATTTCATGAAACACGTTCTTAGCATATTTTGTGTTTTCGGGGCAACACTCGTCTTTGTACTCTTCTTCCTTCTCTTCATGAGCAACCATCTTGGACTTCAAAGCAAGGTTGGGGGATTTCTTGAGTCCTCTATGCACACTAGTTGAGAATCCCTTCATTTGTGAAGAAATTGGTCACCACTATTCTATCAAGGCCGAGCTTTAGCACACTATCCTCAACCAGAGTGCTAAGTGAGTTTGTCTCCATAGGGATCATGCAGAAAAATTTCGACCATGCTCTCGTTTGATCCAATCATCTCCAACTTGCTCATTTCCAAAATCTCTCAATGAGACGGTGAGGGTCGTGAGTCTTGATAGTGGTTTTCTGGAGACTCATTTGCATGCATCACAAACTCATCGGCTTCATTTAGGGCAACATCATGCTTGGATTGTTGAATTATTGCTTTGCCCATGAACAAAACCTCAAGATGATCCCAAGCTTCCTTGGTCATCTTGAATGGACGTATGTGAGAAAGATGCTCCAAGGTCAAAGAATGTTTGATAATGTGAAAGGCGGTTGCATTGAGTTGATGGTTGATCTCTTCTCTTGGAGTCAAATCGTTGAAATCATGAGGACGAATGCCATGTTGCACAATTCTCCATAAATGAGTTGAAGAGTTACAAATTCCATTTGAAACTTCCACAAAGCAATTTGGTTACAGTAGTATTAAGCATAGGTGGGGGACCAACACTACTTATGTGAGGCATGGGAATGATTGGGTGTAGTAGGAGTCCAAAAGGGGACCCTATAATTAACTCCCGAACTATTCCCGGTGTGTGGCGGGGAATCCGTCACACTTCCCTGCGCCTTAGCTTTGGCATTGTCTTCAGCCTTTGCCTTGGCTTCGACATCCTCTTCCGAGTTAGTAATAGCCGGTATTCCGGCGGCATCACTAACACCGGGAGTGGCGAGGGAAGGTGTGTCGGAATCCTTAGGTTTCACCATCAATTCCACAAATACCTTCCGCACACCGTCACCTATGGTAGACACAATGCTATAGGTAATTTTATAATCAAGATTGTAAATATTGGACTGAAGATTGCCTACAACATCGGTCAAATGACCCATAGTCACGAGTGCATCGGGATCCATGGCGCCAGCCATATTCTCTTAGGCGTCAAAGCCTTTAGATAAGAAACGAGGCTCTCATATCAACTGAAAAAGGCCGGTATGGTCGACTGACGGGGGGGAGGGGGGGGGGGGGTGAATAGTTGACTATTAATTTTTACTTTTCTTTCAATTAAGTGATATAAGCAATCACAAGGTTAACGAGCAGCCTACGTGATACGATACAAAATACAATACGTAGCGGAGTACAGCTAGTAAAGGAAAGAGATAACTGCAATGGTCGATACGGAGATGCAATTCCCGAAGTTCCTTCCCCACGAAAGTACGTCTTCCTTAGAGGGATGTGAAGCCACCAAGGCACTCGAATAGCCCAGATGTGCTCACCCTATTCTATTTGAGCCTCTCCCGTGAAGGAAATCTCAACTCACTATGAGGTCCACTTGAATGCGTTGACCAAACCTTTACAAAAGTTACAGCTAGTCCACAACTATTTGGAGGCTCCCAACAAGATAGCTTTTTGCACCAAGGTGAAGTTATGAGAACAATCTTCCATATAGGGCCCAAGAGGTAACAAGATTCACAAGGAATTAATGGGGGAATCAAGATTGGTTCGGTGGGAGTGTGATTTAGGTCTCCTCCTTCACTTCTCAAGAAATAAAAATGTTTAAGACAAGGGAGTGAGAGATATACGCAATAAAAGCTCTGCTCATTAATTGTGGAGAGAGTTCATTTCCAGCTTAGTCTTCGTGGAGAAGAAGACCCCCTATATATAGGTGCTCCCAAATCAGTCTATTACTGTGCAAAAAAGCACCGCCGAGAGTACTGGTCGGAGGAGCAGCACTACTGACCCTCTTGTCTGGCCAGCCCCAAGACCCAAACCGCTCCTCAGCAAGGAGCGCATCCCTGGAACTACTGTGACGGTAGGGGCGGTAGTACCGGTTAGACAGTAGTACATGCCCTACTTCCGCGTTACTTCTGAACAACAACAACAACAATAACAATAACAACAACAACAAGGGCATACCCGTGGCGATTTCGAGTGCTCAGGGAGTAGATCCGTTACTACCGCTACAAAGAGGAAGCATAACTACCGGAGCATCGAGATAGCCTAGACCGCAAACCATGTGAAGGTGGTTGCACTACCGGCAATTAAGGCAGTACGTCCGTTCCCTGGCATTTTGCACAACGCTAGTAGAGGAGAGAACACACGAACCGATGGATTGGTGGGTACATGTGAGGTTTGTGTACGTGAGAAAACGATTCCACCCCATACCTCCAACATGGAACACCCTCGTGATAGTACAATTTACCTATACACACACGAAAGCGAAATTTAGAAACACAATCATCGCGTTTAACCTTTTTTGGGCTCGTCCATCCATCAAGTGCCATCGACAAATGTATGGATAAAACTTAAGCACACAATTAGACCGCAAATTGCGTTGCATCAACTCCAAAACCGTTTAGGGATAGAAATGCTCTTTCAGATGCCCTCGTAGCCGAGTAGCCATAGGAGTATACGTAGGCATGATAGTTCGGCTTGGTGCGCTCGACTCAAATCCCGACAGTTGGGCCAGGCTTGGACTTCAGTTTCCACAGAAAGCCTAAATATGCCGGATGTTAGTTTATTTTTATTATTTTTTAGGTGTACATTTATTACTTTATATCCCAAAATGTTTTTTATTTTATTCGTGTATAATAGGGAAACATTTTGGCCCACAAGCCCCTGTCCGGCCTTTTCGTTTTCAGGCTTTGCCAAGCCCGCCCCCTGGGCCCAAAGTCTGACCCGGTCTACGCTGAGGTCTCCAGCAAACAGGCCATGTTCTTTTAGTACGAGAATCCAAAAATTAGGCAGCACTGATCCAAAGGATCGTGCGCTGCCTGCGTGGCTGCGTGTGCCCGGAATTGGTGTGTTGCAGACCGGTTGGTGGCGCCTCCATTATTTTGCTTCCATACTCAGATTGCGATGACGCAAATTTGCAAGCATTTTCAGTTTGCCTCACCCTCCATACATCTCTTAAAACAAAATAAACGTGCACTCAGTGATGTAGTATACAAAAATTAGGATCGTCAAATACGACTCCGTACGCCCGCCGGCGAGTATATATATTTTTAAATGTAACTTGGACAGCAGCTTTTCGGTCATCGCCGTTTTGACCGACTAGTACTACTGCACAACATGAGTAACTCCAACTGCCCCAAACCGCAGAGGTGTGGCGTGGCGAGCGGTTCGCGGTCCTGCATTTCGGTTACCTTGTCTCAGTTGTCTGGCGCTACCAGCAGCAATGAACGAAGCACATGGTCGCCCTGGCCGGCCCGGCAGCGCGCGTGGCCACTTCTGCCCACAACACTGTTTGGCCCCAACCGGAATCCGGTGGAACACGGCGGCCCGGAGAGGCGCTCCGTCGACGAAATCTTCAGCTTTCGTTTCTTCTCCATCGCCGGCGGAAATGCGTCGGTTGGAGTATTTCAGGAGCCAGGCCCGGCCGCGCGTCAATCTGCCCATGTGAAATGTAGGGCAGCAACCGGAGCAAGAAGAAGGGTCCCCGTGAGCCATGGGGAGCGTGGAGCCCCGCGACGCATTGAATGACAACGGTGCAGAGTGTGGACAGGGCAAAGCCGTCGCGTCGCTGCGTATCCTTGACGCACATGGAGTGCTTCCAATGGCGAGCCTACCGTACCCCTGCCGGCGCAGAGGAACGTGCAAGTGTCCGGCCGACGACGCCGCGGGAGGAGGCTTTGCCCCGTCACCGGTCAGTCAGGTCAGTGGTCACCGACGCGGCTACACATCTTGGCACTGCCTGGTGGGTAGTAGAGTGAATGCTGCGACTGTGACCATGTGACCTTAACGTGTCACACACAATGCTGCCTGCCTTGCTGCATGTAGGATCGGACACCCAGTTATTTACATAACATATATCTGTGCTCTAATTGAGAATCACATTGTTCTGGAATACTTTTCATGCATCCATTGTAATATGTACATGATCCAAAAAGAAAAATTACCAATTGTGACTATTTTGTTTAGATGAATATTGAATTCTATAGATGAACTTCTTCTGAGTGGAGATTTTCTGGCTCGAGAGCTTCAGTGATCATTTTATTTTTTAAATTAAAACCATATTTACATGTTTTAAAAATCTACAAAAACTCATGCATGCAACGTGCATAATCCCAGTTTTAAATGTTTTGTATGCCGAGCTACACAAAAATGACAGATGATCTGAACATACACACTGTTATATCTATATAATATATAACATTTTTCATTTTCGTGTAGCCGCCCATTGTACAACGTATTGTGATTTTGTATGCTTGTATGATGCATCATTGACTACATCTAGATTTCTTTTCCAGATATTATGAGAGCTTTAAACTATAGATTATTGATTTATTTTAAAATAAAAGGTTCAAGATCTCGGGAGGAAAATTCAAAGTCACTTTTCGGACTTCTTCCGAGTGGAGATTTCTTGCTCCTGAGCTCCAGTGCTCTATGTGTTTAAAAAAATTCAACAGTCATATTTTAAATTTCAAAAAATGCGTAAAAATCATGAATATTCTCAATGACGTATTCTAAAAATGTGCAATTTTTTTATTAGAAATACTTTGTATTTTTACCTACACAAAAAAGACAAATATACAGATCCGAGTATAGTGTTTCAAATTTCCAAAAAAATTAAGATTTTGTCATTTTTGTGTAGCCCGTAATACAAAGAATTCCGCGTTGTGATTTTGCACGTTGTAGGCTACATCATGTAATACATCCAGAATTATTTCATTTTTTTTAAAACTTCTAAATATTTTTTTGATTTTTAAAAAACAAATGGAGCACTTGAGCTCGGGAGCATAAATCACTTTCCGGCTTCTTCCATGCTTGATAACTTGTTATGAGATTGTAAGACTTCAGTGTGCGTCAATCCACTTGGTGGTACTGAAACTACTTCCTTTTACACCATTGTACTTGGACAATTAAAACGGTTGATGCATTGAGTAAGGCCACACCTACTTATGTGAGGCATCATACATCTTTTTTCCTTCTATATATGCATCGTAGACACATCCCATGCAAACAGAGTTGTAGATTATTATTTTATTGCCATATATTCCCAACGATATCTAGATATGGTTGCACATTAGGGATGGGAAGCATTGGGAAAGACAACTCATAGTATTTTGGCTGGTAGAACTCCGTGTTTTTCTTTGGCATCAGCAAGGAAGAAGGTTGTACCTAGATTTCCCGGTAGATCGGTCACTATGTCCTTCCCTACCCTAACAGCATGAAATGACAGACGGTGAATGTCTTGAGCCGCAAATAATGGTTTGCCGGGAATCTCAAAATAGAACTATCTACTTTGAGAGAGTCGAAAGAATTTTAGTTCCTCGTTCTTGTCGACTATTCTTCTCGGTCGTCACCGTAGATCGAACAAACCCCAACCAAGCAACCCACAGGCCGAAACGTTACAGACAAAGCCCAACTAACAGAATGTGTCCTTTACCCGCGAACAGCAAAGGTTTTCTAACCAATTCAGATGGCCTAATTAGCCCATTTCAAAGTGTCAGCCCAGACAAACCAAACCTAGAAGAGCAGAAATGCGCCAGTGCAACTCGTGCAAGATACGACCATCGTAAGTTATCCC
Organism: Poa pratensis; assembly: GCA_947311845.1. NCBI lineage: Eukaryota > Viridiplantae > Streptophyta > Magnoliopsida > Poales > Poaceae > Poa > Poa pratensis. The sequence goes on from CAMZMU010000107.1 coordinate 16,286,688, forward strand.
AAAATAAGTCACAGAAGTCACTCTACTAAAAAAAGGGTGCAAATCCGAAGTCTGCAGAACATGTCATTTACAGGCTACTCCATAGACATGGGGGCTAATGATATAAGCGGATGACAGGCGCACAGCCTTCAGGCTCAAGTTTGAGAACCCAGCATCCTCGATGTTTTCAGCCGTTTTCCTCGTGAGGTGGCACCCGTCAGCGACAAATTGTTGGAGAGGATCAAGGGCACCTTGCACGAATTGGAGGAAGGAACCATCTACCAACGAACAACATGAGCAGGGGATCAAGAAATGCACAGGGGTATACATTTAAGATTTAACCAGGCAACCAGAAAGTGTACAACGTTATGGTAATAGCTGGAACCTGGAGGTACCTGGTGCGGCAACATGCTCGATGAATAGGTAGAGACCACCCGGCTTAAGGACTCTCTTTATTTCTGCAAAAGTTAATGCCAGAGTTGCTTAAATAGAAAATGTAGTGGTTTAATTGTACCACAGATAAAGTGCGAAATCGAATTAAGGGGAAAAGGAAAAGAAGAATGAGACAATTATCTTAAAGCATTGCTGAGATGTCTTCTTAATGTAAGGTGGAATGGAAAGAAAGGATTCAGATGAAACTCAAGTACGACTACAATTAGTAGCACTTAAACTCGTAAGAAAGAATTACACATAACAAAACAAACTTATGTATGGAGCTAATAACCTCTACTCGGGTGTTTCTAGTGGCAGTAGTTTCACATCTTCGGGAGAAAAGACAAAGTGTGATGCGTAAAATCAAAGCTGAGTGTAATCTGTAGTATTCATTTATATGGACAACAACACATGCATTCAAATACACCACACATCATAATTCAGTAATGCAAATGGTACTCCTAAGGGAAAGGCATTGACTTAACTAGACAAGTATGATGACATAACTGGACCGAGGCATAGCCCTGTGGCTGGGACGAGCTCAATCGTCTTGGCCCGCCCAGGTTCGAGTCTCCGCACTCGCACCTGGTGTCGTACGCACCTCTCTTCTTAATTAAAAAACCGCGGGGGCTCTCCCCTCCGGCCTCGTTTTTTTTTAAAGTATGACGACATAACGTTCTAGTCAATTTACAATTGAATTGGTTTTTGCTACTAGTTGGCCACAACATTACTGTGGAAACTCAACATATTGTATCAAGAGTCATCAGCAATATATTAATGCCCTACAATGAGTATTATATTCTGTTATTTCTGTATTTACCATTCCCTGAAGGCGGTGGCCAAGTCTACCTTCAGCAAGCACAAATGGAAATTCTGTACTACTCCCTCTGTAACACAATATAAGACGTTTGGGGAAGCTAAAACAGCTACCCAAAACGTCTTATATTATGGTACAGAGGGAGTAGGTTTTGTGCCGATAAGTGTGGTCTCTTCGGCAGTTGCCTTTTTACTTTCAGTTGCTTATGCTAGGTAACCTCGTTTTTGGTATTTCTTGTAGATTTTGCAAGGTTTTCCTATTATTTTTAATAATCGTGTCTCTGTGTGGATGTTGGGGCCGCTACTAGCACAGCAGGTTGCAGTTGCCATAATTGAGTCCAGTTCAGTTACTGCAGCAGTCTAGCCAGATTAAACGAATAGGGTAATGTGAGTTTGTGTCAGAGTTAAAACAGACTACTACTAAAATCTTAAGTTTCTAGTGGGTTTGCATGCATCATTTTGGCCCTCCTATGAGAGGGCACGTATCCGTGTCTTTTTGGTGAAGCAGAAATAAACCCACAATCTTCCAATTGCTAATCCCGTTACCATCTCAACTCGTCAGTCACGGCACCAACCCACAGGCGACGCTGTCACCAGCCGGTGAACCATCCCCATAATCTAAACAACACAGGCACTCACATCAGTGCATGTAAGAATGTAGAGGCCGGGGACACACCCTGTTGCGGCAGAAAAAGAACAATATATTCATCATTTATTTTTTAACAGATCTTAGTGCATCAATTAAGGATAACTCAGTTACCGATTTAACCTTACATAATATATTTCGGTTACAGAATTACTGCACAGTAATGTTTTTTGTCAGTTGGATGATGATCTGATGGTACAGAGAATTTGTACTGGTTGGCATTCCTTAGCCCATATATTTTGCCTTAATAAAGTATCCAAAGTTTCATATGATAGCGATTGGAGTACCTCTTAATGCCATGTTTGTGTCCTGCACAGAACACATCACCAGTGTGCCAATAACTGCATCCATTGAACTGTCTTCCGCTGGCAAAGCTTCGCCAACCTAAGTAGAAGCAAGCATAAAAAACAGTTCTCACGCTGACAGAAAATATAGGCATATACACGTAGTCGATGACGACAAGGCACCATATTTCCATACCCCTCTTCTAAAAGTGAAATTTGATGATGGAAGTCCTGTGGAGATTGCTGCTGCTCTAGAATACTCCTCCATGTATATGTTAGGATCCACCCCAACTACGTTTACCCCATCAGCAGTTGCATAGTACTTTAAGTTGGGACCCGTTCCAACACCAAGCTCCAGAATGTTCTTCCCGGCGGCCGAAAATTGGGAAAAGAGATTCAGTTTATACTCTGCAATCTGCAAACTTCACCAGGTGAAATGTTTAGTGAGATAACAGAACGGTCTAAATATCAAATCTCTGTGCCTGACAAAAATAGTAATGTAATTTAACAGAAAAGCTGAAATTGTCGACAAAGTAGTGATCATAAATATTTTTTTGACTAGCAACAACACTCCATGTGCTTGCTTCTGATATTAATCACCTTATCGGATGAAAAGAAACATACTGGTCAGTGAGACTCTTCATGTGTTCACACTATCGTACTCAAGATATGATTCCATTCACGAGTTCCTGATACTATATTGTGCAGTTCATTCAGATAAGAACTGAAGCGGCGCTCTCACGCCTGGCAACAACAGTTGTTTAAGTTGAAGTTGTATTATCTGATTTCCAGTTATTTGTTGGCTGTTTTCCGACAGGATGAGCAAAAACTTGCAACAGACTGCATAGTTGGATGTTTTCTTTTATGTTTTGTAGTTCTTATGATGGTTGGCAGAGGCCACGGTTATGGAGAAGGATCAAGGATGGTGTTTATGGACGGGGGACAAGACTCTGTTTTATCAGTTTCAGTTAATGAAATTGGAAGCTGCGACTGTGAGCTGCTTTCCCAGAAAACAACAACAACAACATAACTCTTCATGAATTCACGTACTGAAAATACGATTGTATTTACGAGTTCACCACATCATATTGTGCACTTCATTCAGCTATGAAACCGAAACAATGCTACCACGCCTGGCAAAATGAATGACAACTTGAACGCGGCAAGTTGCGTTAGCACTTAGCTGTCCAATTGCTGACACCAATGCAAACCCATGATCAAAGTTGGAACTGATTAACACGTCACAAACTTGGGTATTATGCAGTTGAGTAAAACTGTATACCTCGGCTTCATATGACGCCATGCCCTTGTCCATGGCCGTCGCGTAAAGCTTCTCGTACCAGTCCGGCCTCGCTGGGTGTACACGCTCAAGCATCACCTGCAACAAAACCACACCAAGTAAAAAATAAGATGCTCAGGAAGCCGTCCAATTTACGTCGCAGACGCAAGATGGCAACTCTGTTAAGCTTTGGCCGTGAAGGAGCTTTACGTCGGGGTCGATGGGTGGGGCGGCAAGGCACGGGAGTTTGGCGAGATGGAGGAGGCCGGCGGCAGAGGATGCGCCGAGGAGGTGACGCCGGGCACAGCGGCAGACTCCGAGGACCGCTACAAGGGTGCGTCTGCGGCGGGCTCTGGGGTTAGTATGAGAGCAGTGGCCGGGGCCGGCGACCGCCGGGAGCGCGACGAGGCACCGCATGCCGGAGATATTGGGGAACAGAAGACAGGAGTACGTAAACCGATCTCGAAGGCGTAAATTAGCTCCATTCTTAACCGTCACATCACTGAATAACCGGCCATCCAAAAGCCCAAAAGCCCATATTTACTTACATCTAGCCCATTAATCTCTGGATAGCCTCTCTTTCCACAATGTTCTATGGGTTTTAGCGATGCGTGCACAGTTCCACCTGACATGTTCAGTCCTAGCGGTCCCTCGAAAAAAAAAGTGTAGTCATAGGGGCATTGGCAATTGCATGCGTCTACAGTTATGTAGTTTACTATGACATGATCACATGAATGATGTGAAAAATCTATGACATGACTGATTCTTGAAATAACAAATGAGACTAGGTGATCAACAAAGGTAGGTCTACCTCTGAATTGTGTTCTCTGAAAACCAAAGCAAGGTTTAAACAATTTTTTAGGGTGACAGCGCTTGTCGTTATATGGTCGCTTTGGCTATATAGAAATGACAAGATTTTTAATGATAAAAATTGTTCTCTTATACAGGTTATCTATAGGAGTACAGCTACGCTCCGTTCGTGATCTCAGTTGCAACGTGTGGGGCATCGAAACCTATTTATTGAGGTGTGTACCAGACTGAAGGATACGGCGAGAGACTTTTTATCCCAACATGGATGACAGCATAATTTGCGACTCGGACCTCCATCAGCATATGCGTTCTTACAATTTCTCATTATGATATGTAATTCGCCTTTTAAGTTTTTGAACCTTGAACTAGTTGCGGCTGTGTGCATCTTGATTATGCAGAGGCTGGGTGTAATACTTAAACCTTTTAAGTAATATAAAAGTTTCCTTTATCAAAAAATAAATAAATAGCAATGTCTACCTGCAGCACCCGGAAACTCTCAAAAGACTACGATAAAACTAGATGGGTTAAGATGCGTCGCCCCATTGGGTCGCACCCTGCGTGTTTATATAGCCCGGTTAACCAACACCGGTAGAATTACATCAGGTAGTTTACAACTTGGTTTACATGACAAGATCTGAACCGTGTCATAGCTTATCTGTACCATGCGATCAGATTCTGATTTGGTACAACAGAATGACAGCTACGATAGTAACAAAGACCACATCTCATGATCTCATCATGTTCTGTTTTGGTGCACGTTAATGCGGGAGAGTCAATCTTGTCAGAGTTCAGAGAGTGCAAATGTTCAGGGTGTGCAAAATGTTCAGGTGCTGAGTGCATTAGCAATTTAGCATGCATCCATACACAAACCCAACTCAATTTGCGTGTTATATTCTCCAAAGCAAAATTATATTAGTTGTGGCCGCAGAGCTCTCGCGACCAGGAAAGAGCTCTGGCGACCCCGACCCCTACCCTAACCCTAGCCGCCGCCGCCTCCGGCCGGCCCGCGCCGCCTCCGGCCGGCCACGCCGCCGGTCCCCCTCCTCTCCCCCTCCTCCCTCGCGCGGTCGCGTCGCCCCCCGCGCGGGCGACCGGTCGCCGTCTGCTTCTCCTCCGAGCGAGCGGCTCCTGCGTCTCATCCGCGGCCGCCGTCGGCGTGCGGCGCCGGGCTCGTCCCGGGCGACGCCGGCGGCGGCAGCCTCCTTCCTTTCCCCTCTCGGCGGCGTCCTTGCGCGGGGCGGCACGGCGCCGAGCGGCGCACTCAGGCGACGGCGGCCCGGCTTCCGGCAGAGCTCGGCTCTGCTGCGGCTGGTATGAGCAACGGTGGCGCCTCCGTTGGCGGCAGTGGCTAGGGATCTGGCCTAGGCCCCGCAGGCCCAGATCTGGGTCAGGGCGGGTCCGGCAAGTTCCTGCTACTCGGGTCGGACTGTTGAACAAGCTTAGGACGGGAGTGGCGGCGACGACGCCGCCCCTGCTGCAGCGTGGAGGGCGGGAGCTTCGCGGACTCGTTTCGGCTGGGCCTTTGGAGCTGTGAGGGTAACGGCGGCGGTGACCTACGTGTTGCAGCGTGGCGGCGGAGACTTCACGGGCCTGTCTAGGGCCCGGCCGGGCCTTCCCGGCCTGGTGTGTCTCTGCTACCGCGTCCGGTCGGCACCCGCCGTTGGCGGTGGAGGATGTCCTCCAGGTGGTTGCGCTGCTGTCGCCCTCTGGCTCCATGGTGGCCTGGTGTGCTCGTGCCTACCGCGTCCGGTCGGCTACCGTCTACGACGGTGGAGGCTGTTCCCTCCCGCGTGGTTGTGGTACTGCCGCTCCTTGTCTACGGCGGGTTCTTCATAGTTCGGTCGGCCTCGTAGCGAGTACCATGGTGATACGACGATGGTGGCTTCAATTCCGTGGTGGCGTATGTTGGTGGGTGGCAAGACGGATGGAGCGCTTCGGATTGTCCAGAGATGTGGTTTTTTGGAGGTTGGGAGAAATCCCTGTCATCTTGACACCGATGCGGTGACGCTTGCGAGTGTCGCTTTTCCTTCTTGAAGGGCGTCGGTTTTACCTCTTCCCCACTACCTATAGCGTGCCGGGGGAAACCCTAGGACTTGTCCGGGCAACAGCAGCGGCATCGTTGTTTCCTTCTTGGAGGTGTTGCTTGGTACACGGCGATTCCGAGTGGTAGGTTTGTGGTGGGAATTGGCCGGAGAGGACGCAGCGGTTGCGAGTCACTATTGTTTTCGTTGATCCGCCAATGTTGGCATTGTTTTCTCTTCTTCTTTCTCTTTCTTTTCTTTTGGGCGTCTTTGTGCTGTTTGCCCCAGCAGTGGTCTCAAAATTGTATCGGATGGTTGCTATATTAATATAGCGGGGCGAAAGCCTATTTCTTCATGTGCGGGGAGTTGTTGGCCTCAGCAGACTGCTGCTGCACTATCATCTTTCTTGTACTGTTTCATCAAAAACTGACGGGAAAAAGGCGCGTTGGTGGAGAGCGGGGACAGAAGCAACAGGAGATGCAGAAGTAGATACTATATGGTTCGGCTGTAGGCTGTCTTTCGCCGGGTAGGATGTGAAACGTGTCGGGATCGCAACAGGCCAAGAGCTGAGTACCACGGCCATCTTCAATCCTCTGCATGTGAGTGATGCCCTTCTTCTTCCCTCTGCTCAGGCTGGCATTTTACAGCTCGAGTACAGCTCGAGAGAGGTCGTTTCGCCGCTGTCAAGTGCGAAAGTTGGTCGCGTACCAGAGACCCTCCAGGTACAAACTTCTTTGGATGCTCTCGAGTTTCTTACAACATTATAGTAGTACAACAGCGGTTTGTTTTTACTGCTCAGGAGTCAGGAGTACAGTACAATCATGCTGCCTAGGAAATCTCCCGATCGAGCTGTTGTGTAACTTACCTACTGCCTCGTGCTGGGGTTCAGAAGATAATGCAAATTCTTCGAACCACACTTGACACTTCTGCCAAAGCTATCGCAAACTCAAACCTCTAAGAACTGATTTTAAGATCAACTGAACTCAGTTTCTTTTTGCAAAGTACAAACGAAATATAACTGGAATTCTGGCTAGCACACCACGGGGCGCACGATCACCCAGCACGGCGGTTCACATGCGCGCGCGCGCGTACCTGAAAAGCAAGCGGCCTATGCGTCGTAGGCAACGGTGCATGTCTGACAAGAAACGCTAGCAGCAAGACCTGTCGATGCTGCAGTGTCCATACAGGCCCCGATCGAACGACGCATCTCTCCTCTTCTCTCCCGTTTTACAGAACAACAGGCCGAGCTTATTTATAGGCACTGAACCTCATGATCGAACATTGATCCCCATTTCGCGAAGAAGCCTCGCGTTGCCCAGCGGGCGCTTGTCTTCCTCCTCGGCCTCCCGCCTCGTGAAATTTGACAAAATTAACCCTTTGCCCAAACTTCATCCAAAAATAACCCTTTTTTCAAAAAAAATCGAAATCTAACCCTTTTGTGTGGCTCCCGTATCGGGGGCGCCACACGTGATGGTGCAACTCCCCCACCTGGGGCGCCACACATGTAGGCACCGCGCCCCCGTCTGGGGCGCCACACATTTGCCAGCGTGGCAAGGCGGGCCCCAGCCCTGGTTAAGTAGCGCCGGCCACTGGGGCGCCACACCTTCATGTGTGGCGCCGGTGTCTGGGGCGCCACACTTTCTGTAAAAGTAACCAGCCCCAGCCCGTGCCCCACCACCTTTTTCTTCTCCCTCACTCTCTTCTCTCACAAAAGCAAGGAAGAACACTCCCCCCAACACACCCCAACACACCCCCCCTCAAATCCATCCTTTTAGGTGTGATTTTTCCGTGGATTCCGGCTCTCCTACGTGCAAGAAGGTACTCTCCCTCATCCTCCTTCTTTTTGTCCAATAGAAATCTTCCAATTTGGAGACATTGTGTAGATCTTGAAAACCCTAGAATTTGAGTATGAGGACAAATTTGTGGTTATTTGTTGATAATATTGGTCAATGTGTGTGGGTATGATGGATATGAAGTGTTGGGCTCTTGATTGTAGGTTAGGGTTAGGGTTTTTGTTAGATGTAGTTAGTGAGCTAGATTTAGTTAGGGTTAGTGCATAATGAATTGATTTAAAATTAAGATAAGTAAATTGATTTTGTTTTAAATGCATAGCTTAGTGCAATGTATCAATCATTTGATGCATCCGGTTTGTTGTAAATTTTTTTAGATGGACAAAATGGTTAGTGTTCATCATGTGGACAAGGAGGCCTTTTTGAAAGGCAATGTGGAGCATGACTTGGAGGAGAAAGTGGTGGTGTTTGGCCATAGTCCTAGCTATGCCGAGGTTGTGGAGAGAGTGCGGATTGCATTGAATTGGACGGATCCAAATGATGTTCTTTCTTTGGAGGGAAGGCATAATGTTGGGTTCGGAATGCATATTCGTTGGAAGATTATGCCTCTCAACTCCGAGTTGTGTTGGAGTGCATATAAGGAGACGGTGGCGGCATCTCAAGACAAGGCTCTTGAGTTGTTTGCCACGAAGACGTTTGACCTAAACCGGTGTGCCTCCGAACATGACGTTAGGAGGCCGGTTCAAAATGAGCCACCTCATGCGCATGAAGTGTACTATCCAACGTCGAGTCCACCTCCAATGACTCAACATGATTTTAGCCAACCAACAATGACCGAACACGAAAGGAGCCAACCTTCAAGCCCAATTCAAAGTGACCAATATGAAGAGTCGGAGGAGGAGAGCGACGCATCGGAGTTTGAGCTTCATAAAAATGATATTGGTGATGTGGAGACAAATTGTAGGCATGAGGACATGGACCATGACATCCCTTATAACCGATGCTATGCATCGGACTCGGATGACGACGGTCCCGAAGAAGATGTTGATGAAGATGGGTTCACTGCTAAAGAAGCAGAAATATTCAAGAAGGTAGTGGGCCGGGATCATCGAACACCATTGTTCCGTGATCTTAGTCTCGCCGATAAAGCCGTGGTTGATGGTGGCACGAGTAAAATTCTTGAACCAAGGCCAACTTCGAAGAAGGATCGTAATCCCAAAAACTATGGAATTGCTGAGGGAGTGAAGTTTGAAAGCTTGTTGGAATTGAAGACATGGCTCAAGGAGTATGCGGTTAAGTACTTTAGACCATACAAAGTGGTTCACTCGGATGTCAAGAAGCGTTACACGGTTAAGTGTGATGACGCGCATAATGGGTGCCCGTGGATTGTGCGTGCAAGACCTATCAAGGGAACCTCTCAATGGGTTCTAAAAAAATGTGTGTCAACTCACATGTGTAGTGGCAATGATGATGATGACAAGGATGCGAAGGACATTCATCGGCAACTAACCTCCGATTTCATCGGCTATAGACTTTCCAATTCCATAGAGGCATTCCCCACTTTTTCGGTGAGGGCTATCATGGACACGGTGAAAGACATGTTTGGTTACTCGGTGAAGTATGGGAAGGCATGGAGGGCCAAGCAAGCCGCATTCAAGATGTTGTATGGTGACTGGGAGGAAGCATACAACCGACTTCCTAGATTGTTGGGAGCTATGGCTGCTACAAATCCGGACATGGTTACGTGTGTGGAGCCCTTTGGCCAAAAGACTAGGGATTACAACGGTGCAACCGTCCGTGTCTTTGGCCGTGCATTTTGGGCTTTCGGGCAATGCATAAGGGCATTCAAGCATTGTAGACCGGTTGTCTCCGTGGATGGCACATTCTTGACAGGCCAGTACAGGGGCACACTTTTGATTGCCGTAGCTCATGATGCTAACGACCGGTTGTTGCCGTTGGCTTTTGCTTTGGTGACGGCGGAGAACCAGGACAACTGGGAGTGGTTCATGGGTCTAGTGAGAACAAAGGTATTTGAGCCTCAAAGAGAGGTATGTGTCATCTCGGACCGCCACCAAGGCATACTCAATGCGGTGGAGATTGATATTCCCGGGCATGCTCCTTTGCACCATCGATGGTGCGTGAGGCATTTTGTGTCCAACTTCTATAGGGCATGCGGAAATAAGGAGCTATCTGATGATCTAAAAGATTGTTGTCTCGCTTTCACCGAGCGGCATTTTGCGAGATTGTACAACAGGTTGCTAACTCTCACATCGCCGGGGGGCGAGAGTTCCTAGATAGGCATGCGTCTATGAGGCACAAGTGGACTAGAGCATTTGACACGGACGGTAGGAGGTACGGTGACATGACAAGCAACATGGCAGAATGTTTCAACAATGTGCTCAGAGGAGTCCGTGGGTTGCCCGTGACTGCAATAGTTCAATACACATTCGACAAGTTGAATGAGTATTTTCAAAAATATAGTGAGCAAACGTTTGAGCAGATGGAAGGGAAGAACAAGCACAAGAAGAAGTACAAGTATCCACCTGAAGCTGACAAATGGATGACATACCAGTTAAGGAAGGCGGAGACCAATACAGCCCAATGTTTTGACAACAACGAGTGGATTTACCAAGTCAATGAGCCAGGAGGCACCACGGTAGGTGGTGTGCAACACGGAGGGCGTGCGTGCAAAGTCTTGCTAAAGCAATGTTTGTGCTCGTGCCAGAGGCCTCAGTTGCTTCATCTCCCTTGCTCGCACTTGCGGACGGCGGCACGCATTAGAAAAGTGGGATACGTTGATCCGGTTAGGTTGTCCGAGTACTCGATCGAGGCTACCAAGGAGACATGGGCGGGCAGATTTGAACCTTACTTTGACCAATCACAATGGCCAGAATATCATGGCATTCAACTATGGCCCGATCCAATACTGAAGGTGACGACACGGGGAAGACGGAAGACAAAACGTTTTAGAAATGACATGGACGCATGGGGTGCAGGAGGTCTCCGAGAGTGGGGCAACCAACATTTTCAGGAGCCTCGTGGTAGTGCCCGTTGTGGAGAATGCAATCGTGGTGGGCACAACGCTAGAGGCTGTGGTCGAAACAAGAGATCGAAAGGTGTCCAACATGGTGGCGGTGGTAGCACAAGCCATCATGATCATTCTCAACATGGCGGTGGCGGTGGTAGCCAACATGGTGGTAGCCAACATGGTCATTCTCAACATGGCGGTGGCGGTGGTAGCACAAGCCACCATGGTGGTTGGCAACATGGTCATTCTCAACATGGCGGTGGCGGTGGTACATCAATGTTTGACGAGCTAAGAGGGGGTAGGCGTCGTCGCCGTAGAGGTGGTAGACTTAGATGATTGGTATGACTGAAATTTTTTTGGTTGTTATTTCTTATTTTCAATTGTTCCATTTTACTATGAACTAAGTTCAAACTTGCAATTTTGTAGGGATGGTTCTTATTTTCAATTGTTCCATTTTACTGTCAACTAAGTTCAAACTTGCAATTTTGTAGGGATGGACTGTTCCGATCTGAAGGAGAAGCCGGTGGCATGGCAACACAGCATTGACAGTCGAGTCGGGCACGATGCGCCGACTTGTTGGTGTGGTGACGTTTGCAAGATGAAGCAGTCCAGCGATTGGGACGATAGAAGAGGAAGGAGGTTCTGGATGTGCCCGAACTATGCTTGGGAGAAGCCGAAGCCAACAAAAAACAAGTCGAAGCAAACAAAACGCAAGACAAAGCAAACCAATATTATTGAGCGTCCGCTGGTAAATGTCTCCTCCGCCTCTCTTGTAAAGAATTTATCTTTATCTAGTTGCATGTTTTGACTCGATATTACGTTTGCAGTCACCTCCGCCTATTTGCCAATACTACCGGTGGATAGACTTTGAGCAAAATGACCTCTACCGGTGGGAGGTAAAAACTATGACTGACAAGGCGTGGGAGCGATTCTGGGAGAAAGATCGTGAAGAGGAGCGGGCCAAGAAGGAGAATGAGCAAGCGAAAATTGAGGCACTAGAGGCTAAGAACGAAATGATGCTCCGCGAGATGGAGAGGTGGGAGAAGACTGAGAAGGCACGTGTTGCAAGGGAGGCGTGGGAGGCGGAACGTGCAAGGGAGGGGCCGTTAGAGGACGGAAGGTATCATGAGGCGTGGGCGGCGTTTGACGGCGAACTTGGAAGGGAGGGGTCGGGAGGCCAAGGTGAAGGTGCTCGCCGTGCACGAGAGGAGGCTCAACCTGAAGGTGCTCGCCGTGCGCAAGGGATGTTGGATGCGAGAAGCCGTGCACAAGGGATGTTGGATGCCAAAAGGCGTGAGAGGGAAGCACAAGAGGAGTTGGATGCGAGAAGGCGTGAGAGGGCTCGCCGTGCACGAGAGGAGGCGGGAGGACAAGGTGAAGGTGTTGGCCTTGCACGAGAGGAGGCGGATGCGAGAAGGCGTGAGAGGGATCGCCGTGCACGAGAGGAGGAACGAGCGGAACCAGACCCAGCGAGGCGCAAGGGCAAGTATCCACGTCTTACTCAGTAGGGACAATGTAATGTCCTAGACTTTGTGTTTGTGCGAACCTTGTAATGTCGTGGGCATTTAATTTGCTGGAACCTTGTAATGTCATGCACATTTAGTGTGTTTTATGTTCTTGTGATCTTGATGAGTTAGTTGTGAACCTTGTAATTTGATGGATTTCGTTGAATCATGTAATATGGTGAACTCTTAGTGAATTTGATGGATTTCTGGAACTGTAGTTTGAAGTGCAGGAAAAACTGACGAAACTGTGTCGCGCGTTGACGGAAACCTGACGAAACTCGACGGAAACTGAACCCGTAACCGCGGCAGAAAAACTGACGAAACTGTGTCGCGCGTTGACGGAAACCTGACGAAACTGTGTCGCGCGTTGACGGAAACCTGACGAAACTGTGTCGCGCGTTGACGGAAACCTGACGAAACTGTGTCGCGCGTTGACGGAAACCTGACGAAACTGTGTCGCGCGTTGACGGAAACCTGACGAAACTCGACGGAAACTGAACCCGTAACCGCGGCAGAAAAACTGACGAAACTGTGTCGCGCGTTGACGGAAACCTGACGAAACTCGACGGAAACTGAACCCGTAACCGCGGCAGAAAAACTGTGCCACGGCAGAAAAACTGTGCCGCGCCGGAGCCGGGGGCGCCACACCTTTAAGCTCCACTCCCCCCGGCGGGGCGCCACACAATTGCAAAAAATTACCACCTCTCTGTCTATTTGCCGCGCCGGAGAGGCCGGCGCCACACCTCTTTGTGTGGCGCCCCAGCTTAGGGCGCCGCACATGTGCAACGCCGGAGCCGGGGGCGCCACACCTTTAAGCTCCACTCCCCCCAGCGGGGCGCCACACAATTGCAAACATTACCACCTCTCTGTCTATTTGCCGCGCCCCAGCGTGCGGCGCCACACCTCAGGGTGCAACGCCCCCACCTCCGGCGCTGCACAAGTGCGACGCCCCCAGCTGCGGCGCCACACCTCAGGGTGCAACGCCCCCGTCTCCGGCGCCGCACAATGAGATCAGTAAAAATGCTCCAGATTTCATTGCTTAGCACATCAGTAGACATAATAAAAGTTGAAAACAACAGGTATCAGTAAACATGACATAATATCTATACAGAGCATTGATTCAGAACAACAAAATATCAAAAACGACATCAGCAAACACGACAAGTTATAGTTCAACAAGTTCACGATAATGTCCACAACGAAACGACAAGTTCATGATAATGTCCACAACGAAACGACAAGTTCACGAAACGACAAGGTTACGACATGTTTCACGACATGGTTCACGACAAGTTTCACGACATGTCTAACTCCTTTTCCTTAGCCTCCTCAAAGGCTCAGTCGGCGCCGGATCCGCGTTCTTCCTCCTATTCCTAACAGGTATCAGCTTCTTCACCGGTTCTTCCACCGCCACGGGATCTTCCGAGTCCTCTTCCGAGTCCTCTTCCTCCGACACGTGATCTTCCGAGTCCTCATCCTCGGACTCGTCATCGTCGTCACCCTCATCCGCAGCAGGCCCCTTTTTCTTGTAGAGGTAGTCGTCCGGTGAGAAACGCCTGGCAGCCTTCTTCTTGGATCTTAGGTGGAAGGATCGCTGGTATGCCTGCAGGGTCATGTCATCGTTCACATTATCATCAAAATTGCCCTAGAAATGAAAAAATGTAAGCGGAATAATTAGTAGATTGGTTGAGGTTCAAGAAATCATTTTAGGGTGACCGGCATGTAACATATTCATACCTCAACCTCCTCATCATTGGGCTCATGTGGGTTCGAACTAGAAGCATCACCACGGATAGGGGTTGAAGGGGACCTCGAGCGGGTCGGCAAGGCATCATCGCCGCGACAACCAAGCAAATGCGCTAAAGTGCGCAACCGAGTTGCGGAACGCTATGACATTGCAAAATCAATATCTTAGTAGAAATGAACAACAAAATATGCACGAAGCGGAGATCGTCTAACTTACCTTCACAAATTCCCTAATAGCAGCATCACCCTTCTTGCCACGAGGTAACATGGCTGCCTCCTCGGCTGCTACCGCTTGCCGGTCGATCTCATTGCGCTACGAAAACAAACATGTCAACAACTAAACTCTAATTATGATGAGATGAAATAAGTTGGGCAAAAATTACCATAAAGTTCATCACGGGAGCGAAATCAGTCCGGTTGCCTTCTCTTACGGCCTTGTTGTACCGGAGCTCAACAATAGCATCATCGTCCATGTCCTCCAAGAGCTCCTCATAAGCCGGGGGGCATATACGGACACGGGTACGTGCAAGGTACCAACCAAGATATGTGTCGAATGCCTCTTGACGGTACTTGGGGCGATCCCGCATATACACCTTCCGGTCCGTTGCCTCTTTCACCTCGGCATTGAATGTAGTGATGTAATCCTTATGATGCTTATCCCATTTCGTGATCTTCCTCTGCCGGCGCCGGTCCAATCTACATGGTCAACAAATGAAACATTAGTAACTATACTAATACATAAGAAGATTGGGTAAGACAAAATTTGGAGCCTCACTCGTGCAACGAAAACATCGTGTTTATCCACTTTGGCGGTGTAGTTTGATACAACCCAAATTGGCTCATCACACGATGTGGTAGGTGGAACTCAACGGCATACAAGCATATCAATGGGCACTGCATCATCCAAAGATATTCTTCCTCGAAACACTTCGGGTTTAGGGGGAATTCCGGATTCCAACCAAATCTCTCCCCAACACCATAAATCTGCCATGTCACCTATATCATAGTACTCATTTCAGCATGTGCAGTTGGTATTTAAGATACATAGTGATTGAACGAAAGCATTCTAATTATTACCTGCTGGGGGGTCAGCGAGTCGAACTCGTTGATGTACCGCAAGTACTCCTTTTGCGGGTCGCCGGTGAACTCCGCAACCCTGTCCCACTTGTACGCCCATGTAGCCTCCCGAAGCCTCTTGGGATGGTCATGGTCGTTCCAAGGCTTCCATGGCAAAACCTTCGGCCGTCCAACTGAGAAGTGCTCCCACATCCAAACCGAAAGTAGGATCACTGGACCACCGATACCGGCCTCACCGACGAACCGACGACACGATTCATCCAACTGCACATATAGGTATACATGTTAGAATTTCATAACTTTTGCACACACAAGAAACAAAGCAAGATAAATATTTACCTGCCGGTACAAGTAAGCAAGCGCAGCCGTACCCCAGCTTTGCTTACTCTCCCAGCGTGTTAACGCCTTCAGCCACATCCACGGAGCGGTCCGCCCACTACTGTCAGCAAACAAAGTCCTCGTGATCACGTACCACACGTATGCGCGTGCATGATTCTGAATGACCACTTTATCAGCCCCTTCAGGACACTTAGCAAATTTTTCCCGGATCCAAACAAATGAGGCGCCGGCGGAGAGTCTATCCTTGCTAGAGTCATCCTTCTCTGGAGGAGCCGCACCAATAAGGCTGAACATCTGCTCGCGCCACCCATCAGATGCGGTGCTAAAACACACAGGTTTGCCCGTGATGGGTAGTGCCAGGATCATCGACACGTCCTGAAGAGTCACCGTCATCTCCCCGGTGGGGAGGTGAAAGCTGTGTGTCTCCGGCCTCCAACGGTCAACAAGAGCAGTGATGGCCGAAGGATTGAAATTTGGCGTGGACCGAGACACGAGCTGGATGAAGGGAAGGAGTCCAAGCTTCTCGATGTACTCGGTGTACCTCTCGTCGTACGGCATGGCCTTGCCCTTCTCATCAAATTGCAAGGAGGCCTCGTGAGACCGAAGACGAAGGGGGGCAAGTACCTACAAAAATAATTACAAGTTACAACAATGTCCATGCCGAATAGAAATATGAACTAACATCTAAAATATGCAAAACATTACAAATTACCTTTCCCTCCGCAATCTTTCTAGCACGGTGCGGCTTATCATATTGTTCTTCGATAAGTTCCATCCTACATATTTTAAAAAACTACCACTAGTAAGAGATATAAATTTTTCAATATTCATTTCAACCTCATTAGGACATCTACCACATCCACACATACACAACATATAAAAATTATATAGAAATTGAGTAACCACTTTGACCATGCACAAAATCATATCACACATCTATACCGAATTAATTAAAAATCAATATTCATTTCACATGGTAACCACTTTTCAATTTTTTCAATATTCATTTTGACATCATATAGGACATCTACCACATCCACACATACACCACACATATACAATTTACAAACATATCTAGCTAGGTAACCACTTTTACATCCACAAATACACATCTATACCGAATTAATTTTAAAAATGTAAATAAACACTCCACTTGATTAACAACCATTACAACTGCTATACAAATGCTAAGAACCACAAAAAAGGGGCCTCATGCCATACTAATTTCGAAATCTAGGATGAACTAAAATTTCACCTAGTGTGGCAAAAACCGGACAAATCTGAAACATCTATTGGATGAAACTGAGGGGAACGGAGGAGATTACCTTGAGGAACGTCGGGGAGCCCAAATCCCTTCAGATCGGTGCGGATTTGGTGTGGATTTGAGAGGGGGAGAGGAGGAACCGCAGCCGCCGCCCTTGTTCTTCTTCCTTTCCTTTTTCTCTGTGAGTAAACGAGTGAGGAGACGCGGGTCGGGTCGAGCCGGGCTGGCGAGTCAAAGTCGATGTGTGGCGCCCCCAACGCACATGGAGGTGTGGCGCCCCCAGCTCCGGCGCGACACAACCAAGGAGGGGCCCGCTCTGCCACGCTGGCAGATGTGTGGCGCCCCAGCTGGGGGCGCGGTTCCTTTATGTGTGGCGCCCCCGGTACGGGAGCCACACAAAAGGGTTAGATTTCGATTTTTTTTGAAAAAAGGGTTATTTTTGGATGAAGTTTGGGCAAAGGGT
This sequence comes from Poa pratensis, assembly GCA_947311845.1. Classification (NCBI taxonomy): domain Eukaryota; kingdom Viridiplantae; phylum Streptophyta; class Magnoliopsida; order Poales; family Poaceae; genus Poa; species Poa pratensis. Next base: position 16,304,167 of record CAMZMU010000107.1, read on the forward strand.
CAATTTTGTCAAATTTCACTCCCGCCTCTGTATGTATCCAGATGACAGTGTCCTCTGTGGCCGGGCACTGAAGAAATCATCGGAGGTCCTGCATGTGGGGATCAGGTGTTTGATCTGTTCGTGTAGCCAAGGATGACTTGCCGGCCTGGCTCTGATCCATGCCAAGTCGGCAAGTTGTTTTCGTTGGCTACATGATAGCCTCGTTTTCTCATGCAAGACCTCAGATGGTACGGTGTTGTTTAGCCTGTGGGTTGTGGATGGATAAGCAGACGCCGGGCACCGAGAGATCGCGGTCTGGAGGCCAGCCAGGCAGTTTTTTGATCTTCGTCTAAACGTCAGGTGTAATGCAGCAGGTACGTAGAATTCAGTTTAGAGAACTAATTGGTTAGGCTTTTGACACAAGTCAGCACGCATATTCTGGGGCCGAGCTATGTGTAGTTTGACATTTCGTATTGGGATTATTTACCGAAAATGTTCGAGATTCTCAAATTTCGTGAAAAAAATCTTAATTTCGTAGAAAAATCTAAAAAAAAACTAACAGGCAAGTGCAGACACACACCACCAATGTGATACGCCTTAGTTAGTGTATATAAACAGATTTAAACCTTAGGCCTGTGTTTTTTTAATTTGAGCGAAAATTTTGTTCGAAATTATCTTTTCTCACCCTGTACCGAAAATCGTTGATTTCCTGAATTTCGTCCGATTTTTTGTTGATTGTTTCCTAAGTGTAGATGTGGACTTGAGCAGGCAACACACCGTGCCACTGTCATTTAGATTATGATGAATATCGCATTTCGTTCTTTGCAGGTTTGTCATGTAGATGCACCGTTCTTCCTTGTTTTCCCCAGGCCTTTCGCGTTACCAAGACAACCAAGCTAGACACCGAAGAACCGAGCTTCTGAGGACTTCGTACGTGTGATCTCCTAACAACTCGCGATCAAAATTATGTACTCCTCCGTTCACTAATGTAAATGTATTTTAGGTTTTTTATTTTAATATATCTAAACTTATTTTGTACATATATTTACTCATTTATGTAGTCAAAATTAAAATGGTAGGTCCAATGCCTTACATTAGTGAACGGAGGGAGTACGAGTAATGTAGTAGTATGGTGCATATATTTAAGTGTAACATATAGTTATATATATTTGAGTTAATTCCTCTTTTTATCCCTCACTTGTGCACTTGTGCCAATTATTACTCCATTTAGTGAAACAAAATATATCATATATAAAATTTTGAACACGGCTTTACCCTATTTTATCGTTCTCCACATCTTATATCATCTATGTGGTGCATCAAATATCTAAACAATCGGAGAGCACCATCGACGATAATGCCCACCTTCTTTTCACAATCTATTCAATTTCTCATCGTTGTCCTCACCTCACACCTTACCAACGAAAACTCATAAGAAAAAAGAGGATCCATAGTTTCTGAAATGAGTAATCTAGACCATTTTTCACCAAATAGAGTAATTAGTGTCATAAATATATGACTAGAGCATAAGAAGTAGGATTCAGTCTATAAGTTTTGCTGGGCGCACAATCGTTAAATCTTACTATGCGCGTGCACGTGGCCTCGAACAAAAGCTACACTTGTACCATAGTCATGAATGTTTCTCAACTGTGCAACACAAAAAAAATATTTACCAACTTTTTTGTGCTTCTCCCTCTTCTTCATATGCGGTGGAGGTGAGGCACACGTTACTACGTTGGCAAGTACTCCCTCCGTTCTATATTATAAGATTTTTTTTAATCGGATGTATATAGACGCATTTTAGAGCGTAGACTCACTCATTTTGTTTCATATGTAGTCCGTATTGAAATCTATACAATGCATATATTTAGAAACATAAGGAGTAGTAGTTAGGATTGTCAAGCAACCACTCCCAAAATATAGCGAGGATGCCATGCCACAGTGTTTTTGATAGCGTGAAAGAACTGACAACAAGGTCTACCGCGAGAACCTCTTCTCGGGTTCCCATACAATTGCTGGCATACTATCATCAGCACACGCAAGATGTGTACCTCGCCGCATCAATCTTGAGGTCTGGGTCGCCGTTCGGTCGTCAGGCAGCTGCCTGCAGCTTCGCCGTAACCAGCAGTGCTCTACTCTAGTCGCCACCTTCAGTGTACAGCGGCGAGGCCAGTATACGTACACCTTTTCCTCCAGCATCCGTGTACGCTACGTACGTAGGAGTAGCTGCTAGCCGCATGCGGTACCGGCCGGCCCATGCCGTGCACCTGCATGATCAGTGCAGTCTGCTGACCTGACCTTCTGTGTCGGAACCAGTCTAGCTGACTGTGCTGGTAGACAACAGTGCTGGTCTTGTTATTGTACGTGAGGTGCATGCGGAGTACTGTACACGCTTTGTCTAGAACCAAGACCAACTCGACTCAAATTTGGGTCAGGTTTGCTTCAACCACGGACATGCGCGGACAACTCCTGTGTCCTCCCCGTGTCCGCCCATGTCCCGCGTGTCGGCGACTACAACGGCCACCTACACCCATTAACCGTGGGCGGTGGAGCGGTGTAGCTCTTTAAATGCGCTCCGGCCGACGAACCCCTAAAGCACAAACCCTAGCTCTCCTCCCCCAGACACGACGGCCACCACCTCCACTCGTAGATCCACACACAGGAATCGATCCGCGCCGCCCACCATAGTGGGCGAGACTGTGTACGGCTCCGCGGAGGAGGCGACCACATGCAACTAAACGCGCAGAGGGCAGCCAACTTCATGTCCGCTGCGCGCGCAGTTGCGGACGCATCACAAGAGGCCGAGACGGAGCGAGCGCGCCGCGCAGCTGCGAGCGCGACACGCGCAACAAGGCGCAAACGGTAGCTCGATGCCAAGGCGGCTGATGCAGCGGCCAGAGCAGGCAGCTCGCACTGAAGCCATTTTCCCCGTCGCCGCCTATGTGCGTCCAATTTTGCTAGAATGCCGGCGCTGCTACGTATTTCGTAGCAACTAATAAAGACAGGAGGAGGAGCAAACTAGTCTGTTGCTGGCCTCAGCCATGGCCAAGGAAGAGCCAGCAAGTCCGTGGCCAAACAGGCTCGCGGCTGGACGTTCCTCAAGGGCGCAGGACCTCCTTGATCTTTCCCCTTGCCGGCCACGAGCAACCAAGCTCCGGTGGTCGGTTATTAATTTGTTTTAGGTTTAGTATTAATATTTTAGTTTAGTTTAGCACTTAATGTAGGGAGATAGATCGCCGGCCGGCGTTCACATCAGGCTGACGGGTCCGACTACACCAAAACCGCGTGCGGCCGGCTATATATTTGCCTCGCCGCGGTCCGTTGCTCATCTCATCGATGACAAACTGAGAAGACGAACCAGTGGCCGTGCAGGAAGTGCTTGCCGTGCCGGAGGAGGACCTGGCTATGTCGAAGGAACCTGCCCCGGCGTACACTTCGTGGGAGCCTTGGTCTCCATGGTAGTCTCGGCTGGCTAGTACCGATCCAAGGTGGTTCGCATCACCATGGGCTCCGGCCGCGGAGCCAGCTCTGGCTGTGGCGCCGGCGAACGTGCCGAGATCTCCACTGCCCCAACCGGCCGTCGATGAACCAGCTACTCTACCGCCACCACCGTCCCATCTGTCCATTAAATTTGGCCCAAAACTCAGATTGGTCGCCCGCAGCTCATTTACCGTCTCCCCCAAGATGGAGTCCAAGCTCTGCCATTGCTGGAAGGTTCACCAAATAACATGCCAAGAAGAAGATACAACATGTCTCAGGGCTAAGATACCTTTCGGCATACAATGTTATAAACCAAGATTAACAACCACTCGCACTAGAACTATATCGACATGACATCTCACTAGTTGTACTAGTGCAGTGCTAAGTACACCCCACATCGAAAACAACAACGACATGACACACTGTTAAACATAATTGTGCGTGGCCGACGAGACCGGGTAGAAATGGGCAGCCCCTAAGGGAACTCGTTGGGCCACGATCATTTTGAATTATCAGTTTCCAAAATATTGCAAACCGAGATTTACCGGGCTCCGTTTCAGATGAGGGCTTCTATGCAAACATAGTTTGAATATACCTGTTGCTAATGGTTCAAGCATTTATATATAGTCCCGTAATTCTCCGAGAAAACGTATATGCATGTTGGGAAACTTTTTTTTGAGTCAAAATGTTGAGAAACATTGACTCGTCCTTATCCTACCAACTGCAAAAGGTAAGAAACGTTTGGATCATATATACTAATCAACTATACGCGTCCGGTAAGTTTCCAAAAGAATGTAAACGATCGAAATTGCATTTCTTGCCTATTCTGTATCAGGATATACTTTCACCAACATGGCATCTGTAACATTCCAATTTAGAGAGGAACCGGATATAGTAGGATATATCCGCCAATTGATCATTTCCTTTTTCTACGCCCCTCAGTCTGAAATCAGACACAAAACATAACTGATACATGAAATCCACCAACATATATATATGCCTCATATGCAACTATCTCATCCAAAAATTCACCAGCCAATACCCAGAGAACATACACCTTGTCTTGTTCTAAATCTCCTAGCCTACCACCGCGCCGAATCGCACAACTTTGCCAAATCTTTTCTTTGCAATAGAGAATGTCACCGTGCTGATTGTTGGTGCTGCTCCAGCAGGCCTCGCGACGGTAGCATGCCTTACCCAATTCTCCATTCCCTATGTCATCGTCGAGCGCGAGGACTGCAACGCGTCACTTTGGCGCAACCGCGCATACGATCGCTTAAAGTTGCATCTTGCGAAGGAGTTCTGTGAATTACCGCACATGTCATACCCAGCAGATGCACCAACATACATACCAAAAGCCCCGTTTGTCAAGTATTTGGATGACTATATTGGGCGTTTCAATATTCAACCCAAGTATCTCACTAGTGTGGAGTCATCCACATATGACAATGATAAGAAGTGTTGTTCCATCGTGGCTCGCGACATGGCAGAGTGCACAACAATATATTTCATTGCAAAGTTCCTTGTTGTGGCAAGTGGTGAGAATAGTGCAGAGAATATTCCGGTGATCCCCGGACTTAGCAGTTTTCCGGGTGAGGCCATCCACTCATCAAGATACACTAGTACAGAACGACACATCGGCAACGGGCCAAAACCCTCATCGAAAACGGAGAAACGGTCCGTTTCCCCGCTTCCGATGCTGATGTGAACGAGCTCATCGGAAACGGAGGTCAAAAAACCGTTTCTGATGAGGATCCAAATTGCATACGGACCTTTATGGATGTCCGTTTCCAATAAGAACAAGCAATGGAAACAGATAAAACAAGACAACCGTTTCTGATGTGAAAAAATCATATAAAAAAACAGCTTCTCGCCAGCTTCTTGCTGGCTTCTGCCAGCAATATTATTTCTTTATTGCCAAACTTACAACAGTATACAACTTAACATATTTCCTCTCCACAAAGCTATGTACTAACATTTACACAGCTAAAAAATGCTACGCATACAAGTGTGTTTTACATCTGCTCCAACCAACTACAAAGAAGAAGCATAAGCTCCAACCAACTACAAAGAATGCACCTGGGGCTTTCCATGACTTCATGATACCCATTTTCTGCAGGAACAAGCACCGAGCTTCTTCATAAAACCAGTGTTGAGGAACAGATATCTACAACAAACAATGGAACAGATTAAAAATCTAGCTGATATTGCAATATGATTGCACCTGCCATCATGAAGTAGAGAACAAAACGAATGCCATACAAACAGAGAAGTATAGTGCTAGAAACGGATGGCTGTATGCAAAGCCGGCCGATGCAGATTGCAGCATCAGATAGTAGTAGATTCAGAAATAACACAAATCAGGAACCACTAATCGAAGCAGTATGCAAAGCCAACCGATGCTGATTGATCCCTGCACGTACCATTGTGCAGCATGCGGTATTCTCCGAATGCCCTAGGTGCATTACTCCATGGGAGCAGACCATGATAATTACCGACATGGCTGCCAAAAATGATGAAGCTTGATGTTACTAAATCTATGAAGAGCATGACAAATAAGTGCAGCAGCTTAATCATGCGATATATGCTACTGTAACTTACTGATCTGAGTGAAGCAACAAAAGGTAATCAAAAGAAAATTGCATAATCAGAGGAAAGCAACGAGCTCCACATGTGTAATGTTCAGTAAGATTACAACCACACATGTGTAATGTTCAGTAGAAGACAAGGAAGGGTGCAGATTTATTGGGCAGAAGTTAAAACAAGTCAATGTTGTAGATTAGATGTTTGATTACTACATGTCCTGACAACTTCCTTACGACAGCAAGGGTTCGGATGACAATGGAAAAGAGCTAAATTTGAACGAGAAAGTTGAGGCAAGTACACTTAGTGACAGTTATGCATCGAAAGGAGCTACATACTAGTTTGCAGTCAGTTGGACATTGTTCACTTAGCAGCATTAACTAGGCTATTGGAAGGTGTTTAAAGATGCAAATAGTACATCCATCAACAGCCGCTAGTGTCTACAGCTTTGATAGCTTCTACACAGAATATAGAACATTACTAGACGAAGCCGTACAAACTCCACATCACTTCGTCCGTCAAAAACACCATGTATATATATAGAATTAGAACTCAGCTATGAACATCAACATGTTGGTACTCCTCTAGATAATCAGAATAAGTTAAAGAGCTGCAGCAAATAACAACACATGGAAAATATCTATGGAAAATATAGTAGTACTAGTGTCTTTTAAATAACTTATAGTTAATTGAAGATTCCATGTATACAAGTATATATGGATGAATATAACTCATATAGACGAGGAGATCCATGCATTGTAAGAAGTATTTATTCACATACGTGAGCTATAAAAATTAGCGCATCTGCTAAGCTGAACTAAAGTCACACAACAAAAGATCCATCGATGGGCTACAAGGAAAAAACAAAAGATCTAGTCAATTGTTAAATTGGATGAGCTGACCAAAGATCCATCCATCGATGGCCTCTAAGCAAGTTGGTAAACTGGAGGAGCTGACCCTAGATCCATCGATGGCCTGCAAGAAAAAAAAAGATCTAGTCAATTGGTAAACTGGCCCAAGATCTATCCATCGAAGATCGACCATAGTTTATATCTGTCCAGGTCGGTGGAGTAGTGCGGGATCAAATAATTAGTCAAATCGAGAAGAAACATCAAAATCTTGTTGGGCGAGATGCACACCACAAGCAGGCTGATCGATTCTCCCTACTAGCTAGCTCACGTATGATGCAAATCACACCAAATCCGCTAGGCACACACAACAGACGCACAGAGATCGATTGTGTACTCCTACTACCAACTCATACACTACTTTTTCTCTGAGATCTACGATTTGTCCTAATCCTAACAGGCTAGTGAGCCGGTGGTGAAGGACCTCACCTTCAGATGTGCGATTGAGCAGGAAGCAGAAGCGGTGGTCCATCTCGCCGGTGAGCGCGGAGAAGGCGGCCACGCTGTCGTCTCGTCTGACGGAGTGCTCGTGCACAGCGGCGAGGTGGGACTGCCGAGGTAGGACATGGAGAGGCGGACGGCGATGGAGGCCGGCGGCTAGCAGGCTGTCCTTGGATCTCCCCTGCCCTTCAACTGATCCACGCGCTGGTCCACCTCCTCGCTAACATCGTTAGGGATTTTGTCCTTGGAGGTGGGCAAGAGCGAGAGGAACGGTGGAGAGAAGGAGAGGGCGTTGTGGCCTATGGGGGGGGGAGAGGATAAGGCAGATCGAGTAACAAGGTTGGGGCGGCGCGAGGCTAGGGTTTGGCGAGTATTTATGCGAACACGAAAAAAAGCCTACTGGGCCGAGCTAAATTGCATACGGACCTAAACTTTTCATCGTTGCTCATATATCGGAAACAGTTAATTTATTTTGTCCGTTGCCGATGTGTCGCGAATCCATTGCGGGATAGGCATGGATTTTTTTAACCGTTGCCTTCGTGAGCGCTGACTGTTGCTTTTTTGCTGCCGTTTCCATAGAGGGGTATCCTATGTGTCGTTCTGTACTAGTGATACAAGTCAGGCAAGACCTTCTCTGGTAAAAGCGTGTTGGTCATTGGATCTGGCAACTCTGGGATGGAAATCGCTTACGACCTTGCAACCCATGGTGCGAAAACTTCGATTGTTATACGAAGCCCGGTATGTTCGCTATATAATTTTATCAGCTATAGAGATCTTATTATTATTACCATTAGAATGATATTATTGTATCTTGCATGTTGCAAAGATGTGTGACCCAACTTTTTGCTGCAGATTCATGTAATGACAAAGGAGCTAATCCGGTTGGGGATGACACTTGCCCACCATCTTCCACTGAATCTAGTGGATAACCTCCTTGTTATGGGAGCGAAATTCATATTTGGAGACCTATCAAGGCATGGCATTACAATACCAAAAATGGGCCCAATGATACTCAAGTCAAAAACAGGCCGATCTGCTGTGATTGATGTTGGCACTGTTGGGTTAATTAAAAAGGCATCATCCAGGTAAGTATATTCTCGAACATGATATAAACCTTAATATATGTCATATATTAATTTACTATGCCATTTTACTAACATTTTTGTTACCACTTATAGGTTCAAGGAAGCAATAGTAAGATCATGAGCAATGTAGTTAAATTTCAGAGCGGGGACGAAATCTCATTTGACGCAATCGTGTTTGCAACTGGATACAAGAGCACAACAAATATGTGGCTCAAGGTACCATCAATTGATTTTTCTCCTAAGTCAAATTCTTTTTTAAGCAACACTTGTTATATCTTCTAAGCAGCTTATATGTTATTTTTGAGTGCAGAATGGTGAGAGTATGTTAAAGGACAATGGACTGCCAACCAAAGAGTATCCAAATCATTGGAAAGGTGAAAATAGGCTCTACTGTGCTGGGCTGGCGAGGAGAGGGTTGGCTGGTATTGCTGCGGGTGCCAAGAATATTGCCAATGACATTAAATCTGTTATACGCTCTATGTCCGGATAAATTAGCCTTTATATGTAGTTTAAGGGGCCAAGAGTGTTACACTACTGATATTTATGAGACATCTTCATGTCAAGGCTCATATGTGTTAGGGAGTGAGATCTGCTCTTGTATATTATCAACAAGGGCAATCTAGTTCTACTCTCGTTGTGTAATTTATGGTTCTCTGTATTCTGAAAAAGTATTGGGATCAGTAGTGTAGTTTCGATATAAAAAGCTCTCTACCGCATTCTATATACGTGAATTTATATATGATCAATCCTCGGATCCCCAAAAGTGAACTAGGAGGTAATCACATCAGGCTCAAATCAACTACATTAATTATTCGCTAGACTTCATTCCAGGTATTGTAATGCTTTTCATCGGTCCTAGGATGACACTACTTGATGATAGTTGTATACTTTATGAAAACAGAAAAACCATGATTGTGAAAATTGTCGAGGACAAAATTCGATTTTAGAAACTTCTTAAGAAAATAATGTTCTCTTAGAATAATAAATGTTGTATAAAACAACTAGTTCTTGAAGATGTTTACAAGTCGTCACTATGCCATGCTCATCAGCGCAAAGCTAGTTCTAGAAGAAGTGAAATTTGAGGCCACAATAATTATCATATGTGCTAGGCTATAAGATTGTCTCATGTATACTATCAACAAGGGCTTTCTAGGTCTACTCTCGATATGTAAAAGAGTTTCCTAATTTTCGTTGATCTTACGGTTGTCTACCATATTCTATTTACCTAAATTTATATATGCATAAGTCCGGGGATGAGTAGTGTATTAGAGCAAGTCCAGTGTAGCATCTATCAGCTAGGTCACCAAATCAAATTAAACGATGTTGTGTAAAAAAATGCCCTCCAACCCAATCACCAACGGACAAGATAAAAATATATAATCACCAAATGACTTCCACATGCCAGACTATAATTTGCGCACCTGGGAAACGGTAGGCAGATTGCAAGGCTGGTTGCGCCGTTCCATCCTGCGCTGCTAGGAAGGAGGAATTGTGAGGGGTTTCCTCTTCTTCTGTACTGCACCGCCGCCGTCGGAAGGAAAACTTGCATGTCTTCCATCATCTTTTTCTTCCTTGTGTTGCTACCGTACACCGCGTCCGACCTGAAAAATGGAGAACGGGGAGGCGGCTCGCTTGGGTGGTGTGTGGGCGGACGAGGGAGACGAGACAAGGGGAGGTGGACATCTTGCTTGGTTGTTGTCACAGTTCGAAAGAATCAGAGGAAGCAGTTGCTGTTGGTAGTAGTTCTGTTGTTGCTAGAAATGGGAGAGGTGAGAGGTGCTTCTACCCAGGGAGATTGAGAGATAAAAGTAGGCAAAGTTATTTCAGTTTATTCATAACCATCTTTCAATTAGAAACCGAGAAACTCACTTTAAGATCCAAGATGGTTTTATGGCGATAATACGATGATGCATAATTACACGGGGGTGTGATAGTCATGCATCGATTTGGTGCAACAGTAGGCGGAGCTGCTAAACTATGTTAGACTTGTAGTATGTTATTTTGTTTGTCACTCTTTATTCTAACTAGTAGAAAGTTCCCCAATCTTTAAATTTCATAAAAAAAGGTTTCCCAAAAAAAGTTCTACAAAATACTAAAGCCAAAATTGCTAAAGAATGTTTTCAATATATAAGAAAAGCTTACCTTTACCATAGCCAATTTTTGTCGCTGAAGATTCTTTTTTGTGGTCAAAACGGTTTTTACAACGAAATGTTAACCGTGGTAATAACGGCGTGGCAATCGATCTATCATGTTTCAAAAAAAATCCATGGTAGATGGGTTTGCATCGACCACTGCAATCGCTTCTATGGTTAATGCGATTTCCGTGGTACATGCAGCTCGACGCCAGATCCCAAAAACCTTACTCGCGCTTAATTGCCACGTGGATAAAGATGTTAACTCTTATGCAGGGCGTTATCTGAGGCGGCAGCACCGAAACAGAACGTGCATGTGATGTGCCTTGGTGCTTATTGTTATTTTTCAGATCAGGTTATTGGGATCGTTCTGTTTAGGCTATTTTGAATCTTCTGCTTAGAAATATGTATTAAAATTAATCTGTTTTAGGTTATTGTGATGGTGTTGTTTATGTTATTGTGAATGTTCTATTTAGAACAATTTGGTACATTTATCAATCTTATTAAGTAGGTCATGTGTTTTGATATATAACTCCACAATTAGGTCTTAAGAATAACTTGAACTCATTAGAAAAATATAAATATATTGCGGTGAAATTGCATAAAAATAGTCGGCCCACAATTATCGACTTCCTTGTTGCAAGTAAAGACGAAAAACCCATCACTGGTCAGACGGTCTCATTCCAGCAATGAGTGGAGTGGTAGTTGTTTTTCAATCAACCAGCACGGGAGCTCAGTGTAATGATTTTCCATTCACATTTTTGATTATCTTGCCAACACAATTATCATAGAACTGACTTAATTATACATTTGCATGTAACCTGGGATATCAAGCTATCCCGATTCAGAGAGCTCATTAAAGATACAACCATTGCTATTGTGACGTTTTGGCGCATGGCATAAAATACTTTTTTTAAATAGGAGTGTTTTATGCGGTGTGATCGAAATGTCACATCAGTGACGATATATATAAGATTAGATTCGGGTGAAACAACATAAAACTATATGAGCAAATGTTGACCCCGATGGCGAGATGTGTTGTCATGAACCAATAATCCCAGAATCACTTACTTCAAAGAAAGCACTTTTGCTTGCGAATAAAACCGTTTAACAAATTAACAATCATCCTTCTCATCAAAATCTCAAATTATGATGATTAGTAGAATGTCTAAGTAATTTTTCTTGATAATCCAATCCTCAAAGATTCCAGAATATACCGGCCATATATCAATGAAAGAAATTCCGTCCTAACTTTCTACCTTTACCCTTTCCTAGAATAAAACCTCCACCTCTGATTTTAATAGCAGATCTACGTTTACCCATAATACAATCTAAACCTCTGATACAATCATCTAATTCATCATCATCTACTATTAGTTGTTTATGAACCGCTAAACCAGCCAACCAGGTGAGCGGTGTGTAGTTTCCCTGAAACAAGGTGAGCCGAGTCTGGTGACAAAGTCTAGTTGGGAGTCGGCTTCTCTTGATAAGTTATTACCGTGATTTATTTACCCTAAATTAAAAATTCAACAACTATCCTTTGTTGTCCTTTAACTTCGCCTGACAGATTTCTGCCTTCTCTTTTACAATTAGGCAACCATAGGAAAATTGGAAGGAAGGGGCCATCAGAGCATCTCCAGCGGCACCCGCCAAACGATCCCCAAAGCCCCAATGCGAGTCCGAACACAAAAATCGCCCCCACCGGCACCCCCAAGTGTTCAGGCCGAGCCCAAATATGTCTAGCGCCCCCGAGCCACCCCCCTCCCCCAACAAAGTTTGGAGGGTCTCTCAGGGGCGCCGAACAATGTCCGGGCACGCTCCTGGGTCGGGCTGAATATATATTTAAGCATCCGAAGGAGTCATCCAAAAAAGGAAAGTAGTTCTCAGACTCAGATTTGCTAGAAGTTCAGTGGGTCAATTCTAATAAATATATTTAGCATTCAAAGGAGTCATCCAAAAAAGAAAAGTAGTTCCCAGACTCAGATTTGCTAGTAGTTCAGTGGGTTCAGTTCTAATAATGTTCCAATTTAATGCAGATTCAAACAAATTCTAATTTTAAAGCTTAGATTAGCAAATCATCTACCTATGTTCTAGAATTAAAAGTATAATAAAATAAAAGACTTCACTGGCAGTTTAAATTGAAATGTGAGGCCATCATATAGTTAGAAACAACGATGATAAGTTATTTGGGAAACATGAGACATAATTTTCTTGAACATGTATTGAGTTCTTCCAGATCTTGATAATTTTGGTTAAATGATCATACTCGTCAGAAATAAGAATCTTTAAATTCATGTTCAGTGTGGTAGTATTCTTGATAACATATTAGTTAAATGGTTGTGCAACCTGCAATTGTTCTCTAAGATACGGAATCCGCCCTACCTCAGTTTTGTTCGGTCTTTTGCCACTCTGATCGTGCAGCGTGTTGCACTTGCACATATGTCGAGGGGGTATTGCGTAGGATCAAACATTATGTAGGATCTACGAGATCATTTTTTTCTAATACAGAAAACATGTTCAAATATTCTCAAAACAAATGGACAACACGCATCTATATTATATATGCTACACCAAAAATTTGCTTCTTCAAATCCGACCTACAATTATAGAGCCAAAAAAGAGAAATTTCGGTGCATATAGTGTGAAACACTATTCACCCAAACCTGATACTATTCACGGTACAATTTAGGCTTTTTGTTTCTCTAACTATAGATCGGATTTTGAGCAGACATTTTTTTTAGTTTTAGAAACAGCCCGTAGGTATGTTATGTAATTTTCTTAGATATTTAACAATTTCTAAATATGATTTTTATGACTTGATCCTATGATCTCACCTAAATGAGAGATACTATACAAGTCTTCCCCGCATGTCGATGCTAATCAATCTGTGAATTTTATTCACACGGCATGGCATGGCTCCCCAATGTCAGTGGAGCCCATGCTTTGTACAAATGCAGATTGCACAATTGCACTACCGCATGAACTTGCTATGTGTATATTACAGCGGATAGTCCAAGCTTTACAGACTTGGGGGAGGAGGAAAGCAGGCTAAATTACTACATTCATATGTACGCGTGTGGCGCTGTGTCACTTGGCGTCGGCGAGCTCCTCCTCCCTCCCCGCTTCCTCGAGTTCTCTCAGCCCTCCGACCCTCTGCTCGATCTCCTCAAGCAGCTCCTCCCTCAACAGCTCCTCCCTCGCAGTCGCCTCAAGGTCCTCTTGCTGCAAATTCAGCATTGCAACAAAGGCACACATTTATTCAGCACCAGTAACATCACAAGCACAATAAGTTGGATTAATGTCCTCTTGTTTGAATATTATTCTGTCAGCTGAATGGAAAATTAAAAGGGAGAAGATTGAGGCTGCATACCCGGTCGTAGTACCAGTGCACGGTGCCATCACCCCCTTGCTCCCTGTAATACTCGCTGTCGTAGAAAGGGTCCTGTAAGTTCAGTAAACCGTGTCAAGAACACGTGAAGAGATGATTAAATTCTGCAACTCGATCTGATGATGACTAAGGGGCTAGTATTGTCTAGTGGTGACTCCACTATAGTACTGCGTGCTTGCCTTCATGGACGCGAAGAAGCAGACGCCCCAGACCGTGAACATGGCGTAGAAGGTATCTACGCGAGAAAAGGAAACAGTTTCACAGAAATCTGAGTTGCAGCCGTGCAACAATCGCGCACGACAATATATATGACAGGATGAAGGTTTTGTAGAAGATTCTCACAGAAGCTCTTGATGGCCGTGTCGCTGAGATGCCAGATGGACTTGGTGACGACCCAGTCCCTCTGGTTATCCACGTGCTCCACCATCGTCACCATCAGCGGCACCACGTCCAGCGGGAACGCCCTCGCCTTCAGCCCCCTTCCGACCGGCCTCTGCGCGTACACGGTCGCAGGCCAGCCGCCATGGACACCGCTTCTTCTCACGGACGGGAGAGCAGAGCAGTGTGAGTGTGGTTTCAGCAACGGCGCCGACGCCATTGTTGCTAGGTGGTGAGCGAGTGAGCTCGTCTTTCGGCGGGCTCCTGTTTGGCTGGCTCACGGGAGCCGATTGTAGGGTGGAACATTATTTTTGGTGGATAAGATCAGTTCGTTTTTTGGGCGGCCAGGTATTTTCGCTCTAGCATGCATACTCGGAAACATTTTCGAACAGACGTTTTTCTGGGCCTGGTTGAAGTAGACTTTAACTACAGTAAAAAAAAAAGGCTTGAACTATGGCGTCTGGGCCCTGAACGCCCTGAAGTTTGCGGCCGACCACGCTTGCGCCCATATGATGAAGGCAGGCCTCGGGGTTTTATTCCACGCCTTTCATCCTGCTATATAGTATCGCTCCTTTTTTTTTGTCTGGAGTCGACCACCCATGCAAAAATGTAACGACAAGTGCCATGCTGTGACGGCCTCTGCGTCACTTGACTTTCTCTAGGCTACGATCCGTTTTCAAAGTTGCATGTTTCGGGTTGAGTTCTTCAGAACTATTTCACATGTTAATATGTTTAGATTTTTTTTTCATGAACCATCTTGTGTCTAGTTTTCCTGCTTTAGGATTTTGAATTGCCAGAAAACCACGAGAACTAAAAAAACTCGATCCACATAGGGTGGATGCCCTCCGCACGACACGCAAGGCACTCCATGCGCCCTCGCGCGTCCCGAGAGAGGCCCCCATACACATGGTTGCGTTTGTGCAACAAACATGAGCTTCTTTATCACGGTAATAAACGAGAGTTTCTATTCTACTCCCTTTGTGCTCAAATAAGTGGACGTTTGTATTAAAAAAAATCCATAAAAAGATTACTTCCATCTTCCCAATGCACTTTAAAGTAGAAAAAAATGCTTCTCTCTTCACAGGAAAATCAATCCAAATAAGATTCAACACATGGTATCCTAATTTTCTACACGCACTTACCTCATTGGAGGTAGGGAATTAAAGAGGAGAGATATGATGGCTTGCACCATTCCAATACATTTTCTACTCTACTCCATAATTTGTCTTAATATTTCTATATGTCCACTTATTTGAGGATGGAGGAGGTACATTGTTTTCGGATAGTACACATTTGTACCCCTCATCTCCCAGCAGCAAAATCAGCCCATGAAAGAGTAATTATTGTATCTTTGTTTTTTTCCCCTTGAAGCTGGTGTTTCGACCTTTATTCAGTCATTTTAGGCAAAAAAAACTTGGTACTACTTCTATTCTTCCATGGTCCGTATGTTTTGTTTCTAACCTCCAAGTTGTTTTCCTTTTTGTGTGTGGTTAAGATACTTTATTTACATTTGTGGTCCCTTTTGCCATATTTCTAAATTTCTCCCAAATTTGCAATATCACTGCAGCGTCCTTAATTCATTTTTTGTCCCGCACTGTCAACTAATGACGGTGCATATGAGGCACTTTTGTTTGAAATCTTACAACTACGGGTATTTTCACTGTCAAGTCAATGTAAGTGGACCTTATGAAGACCATACTAAATTCCTTCGTAAATATTTGTGGAAATTAAAAATCCCCATAAAGTTAAAATCTTTATGTGGTTCGTTAACAGTGAAGTTCAGATCACAAAAGATAACTTAGCTAATCGTAAATGGTAGGGGTGTAACAATTGTTTTTGTAAACGGAGGGGAGCATTGGATACTTGTTTCTCTCATACCCTCTCGCAAGGATTATTTGGCGTATTGTATATATGGTTTACATTATTCTTCCTCCAACCAATATCACAAATATGTTTGGAAATTTTCTAAACAGAGTTGACAAGAAAAACAAGGCTAGAATATGCATTGGTGTTTTCAGCTTCATATTGGTTCACTTGGACATGTAGAAATAAACATTGTATTTAACAACGCCACTAGTACCAACTTTGTGCAAGTAATCTGTCTGGTTACGCACGGATGAACTATAGTCTTTTCTTACTTGTCTCATTGGATCATCGGGAACCTATGGCTACCTGGTTCAGCCAGTTGCTCACAGTCACTCAGGATTTTTGCAGCCAGACTGGTTGGCGACATATTAGTAGACTTCAGATTGGGTAGTCGTTTATGTTGCTTTTCTTTTGTTGGTTGATGGTTGTTATGTGCCCTAAAAAAACATATGGTTGTGTGAATCTCTTAATGGAGAGGCCGTGGTTCAGCTCCCCTTTTCGAAAAAAGGGAGTTGCAGCTTGTTGTTGGTCGCCTAAGGAAGGAATTGCTTTGTTACTGGTAGAGGTTGGAGAAACAAATCATATTTGTTACTTGGAAGGAGAGAACTAGATGTGGTTATTTGCTTGTGGAAGTTTGCATCCGGTCTCCGCTTATCGTGAAAGATCGGTCCTAATTGTGGTGGCGTCAAGTTCCTGTAATTACGCTAAAAGTTTAAAAAATGGCATCCCTAAGGATTAAATTTGCTAATTCTATAGAGTCATGGGTATGTTGTTCAATCAAAAAGGGTAGTTGACAAGAATGAGGAACTAAATTCTTTCAAACCACTCAAAGTATTTCCTCCAAAATCCAACTCAACCTCTCTTCTCTCAACTAAAATAGAAAGTATGGAACTTCAATCTCTACTTGCGCAAAAAAGTGGCATGTTTATACCGACTACTCTGGTTACCATGGTATGGAACATAAACAAGAGTGTCATGTGGTGCCTTTGGACATGGATCCTCTCACGTAGCTACTCGTACCTTATCTTGACTTTCGGTCGCCGATAGGTGGGTCTGACGACTGGTGGGCCCCATGTGGAAGTGGCTCAAAGGAGGATGAGATATGTCAGCGGATCCCCAACCGGTGCCTTTCTACCGTGAAGTTCTTCTGAGAAAGAAGTTCATGAGTTGTTTTTCCCAATGCCGCTCATCCCTAAGGTGCAATTAGATTTTATTAACAATTGCAATGTATAGCAACAAAATAATATTCCGCAACTTATTTTCTTTACTTCACTAGATGTGTCAACACTCGTATCTAAGATATATATAGAAGGAAAAATAACTCAATGCATCAACCGTTTTAATGGCTCAAGTACAATGGTGGTAAAGGAAAGTAGTTTCAGTGGATAGATACCACCAAATGGATTGACACACACTGAAATCTTACAATCTTATAACAAGTTACAAAGCATAAAAGAAGTCCATCTATATAGAATTCATTATTCATCTAGAAATTTACTCAAAACAAAGTCATCATTGAGATCATGTACATATTCTGATGGATGCATGAACTCCAGACCAATGAGAACAATTCTCAACTAAAGCGTACTGTAAAATAAATGGATGTGCTTTCGAAAATATATTTTAAAGTTTAAAAAAAACATGAAAAAAATCCGCATGTTGTCAATGATGTGTACTATAAGCGTGCAAAATCACAGTGTGAATTTTTTTTGTTTTATGGACTACACAAAAATGATAAAAGAGCTCTAAACGCAAAGTATTTTGCATTGAGATTTTTACACGTTTGTAGAATATATCGAGAACGTGGATGGCTATATCCAGATTTTTTTGAAACTTTTAAATATATTTTTTGGTTTTAAAAAAATAGTGAGATCCGAAATCGGGAGCACGAAATTTCCACTCGAAAAAGAAGTTCTATAATGATACCATCACATGCTGCCATGACAACGTATTCACGCCCGCAGCCCACTGAGCTCAAACAATGCACAAGCGCGTTGTCACAAGTTTTACAAACATAAATGAGACAAAGGAGCCTAAGGTTAAGTAATAGATCAACAACGATGATACATCCAAAAACTTGTTGCAAGATAGCCGGAGGATGGTGCCCAAATAATACATAAAAATGAAACCTTTTTTTAGGTTCAGTTCACTTATCTGGAATGAAGCGGGAATATATTTTCTTAGCATGGTGAGCATGCTTCCGTAGAATCATGAAAATACTTTTACTGAAGAATGAAAAGAATTCGTGGCCAGAATATGGTAGCATACTTGCACAAAAGGTTCAGTTTTCCATGAAATTATCAGCTAGTTCTAAAGATCACGGTCTATGAAAGAATCAATGTCTAAAGGGAAACCAAGCACTCGATTATCCGCATCCTCAGTGAATTTGATGGAATTGTTTTATATATATAAATGTGATGCCTACACCACCATAAATCATGTGTTGATATAAGAAATTCGGTTGAATAATATTCTGACATATGCACAAATCTGACAGAAAAATATCAATTCATTGGCTAATTGAAAAAAAAACATAGCCAAGCACCCGAATTTGGAATCATGCAGAAACGACTACATTCAAAGGTAAAAAACAAGCTACTGCTAGCAGAAATTCAAAAAAAGAGGGGTATTAATCAGAATCTTGTCTCATCAGACAAAGAAACGACACTTAGTAGTAGCAGCAAAAAACAAGGGAAATTTGTAGCCGGCAAAACAAAAAGATGCATCCACAAATCTGAAACCGTAGCGATGAAGTAGAGCTAGACGAACAAAAGGAACTACAACCTAAAATGTACAAAGCACATGACTCATTTCATTTACATATACAGAACGCCACTTTAACAGAGCCATCAACTTAAACCACATTCTAAAATGGCTTATATACATTCTATTGCAGCATAGCAATAATTTCCCGTTTACATTTTCGCTGAGTATATGAGGAATTATCAGATGTAGAGACTACAGAGCCTCTTTGCTTGCAGTAGAATACACAGATTCATCTAATTTATAACACTGCCTGTGTATACTTTTT
Organism: Poa pratensis; assembly: GCA_947311845.1. Lineage (NCBI taxonomy): Eukaryota > Viridiplantae > Streptophyta > Magnoliopsida > Poales > Poaceae > Poa > Poa pratensis. The sequence continues at coordinate 16,323,438 of CAMZMU010000107.1, forward strand.
CTCTCCTCTCTCTTCCTATGTAGTATAAAGAGTAAACATTACCTACATGTCTTAGTATCTTCCACATGTTGCCGACACACAGGGCATGAACCGTGGCTAAGGAGCCATTTGTCCACGCAGGGCAGGTGGAAAGCATGGGAGCAATTTGGCAACCTCCTCGCCGTCTCACCAGCTACCATATCCTACAAGAGCAACAAACACACTACTATTACGAATTTACTACTAGGATTTAGGAGGATAAGAACAATGAACATATACATAGGTTTACTCGAAAACGATAATGATGGAAAAAGATGCGAAGCAAATACCAACTACATTGCATTTAGTAGCATGCGAAAATTGGTACGGAGGTTGCTAGCTGCAAATGCTAGTACAAAAGAAGAAATAAACATGGTGGTTGTTGCACCTCTCTGCATTCATTATCAAACTATAGTGCTGTAGTTTAAGGTCCCAGTGTACACTGGCCAGCCATCACTTGTAACAAAAATGGACAAGTGTACCTTTGTTTATTCACGTAAACACACAAAATCACAATATTTGTCGAATAAATTGGGAAAGGAAATCTGGAGGTTTGCTGAGTTTCACATTCTCTAAAAAAAAAAAACTCTGAGGAAACGGTTTGGTCCTAGCTGCGTTTTATTTAGTATAGAAGGCTCCATGGACCTTAGACCTTGGCACACTGTTTCATCTAGATTTAGTACCGGATCAATCATCACTGACAACCAGCTGGAAAACAGCAGCAACCACCTAGCGGTAAGTACTCAGCTATGGATCTTCAGAACATTGATCAGCAATTCAGCATACAACCACCTAGTGGCAACAGGCAAGTACTCTGCTACGGATCTTCAGGACATTGATCAACATAACAATCATTTATGACCTAATGGTAAGTAGTGTACACCATGTTAACTGAATCTTGACTCCCTTGTATGCACTACGGGTGTGGCGGAAGTTCAACATAATGTAGTTTTTTCACTTCCATGTGCGCTCTGTGTTTTTTCAGTTCTACTGTAATTTTTTTGTACTTGTTTAGTTTTCCATTTTCCTTCCTACCGAAATCGGCAGAGCGCTTCCCATGCTCGTTATGCAAGAGGTTCTCTAACAACATGAAGTCTATTCTGATAACTGTACCTGTAGACAGATAGTGCAAGGCAGGTTTTCACCAAATGTGGCCTGGACCTGATCAGTCACCACAAACTGTGGTAGTTTCTTCAGCGACTCTCTCGAAAGCCCCCTCGACGAAATGTCTCCGAAGATGTCATACACATCGTCCTGGCCTAAGTCCGATATGCCGACCTGTCCATGAAAAACAATATATCTAAAATTCAGTATAGATGCAATCAGCAAGACATGACGGGATCCTCAATTAATGTGAATCCAACACCCTCCTTTTTGCAGTACTGTCTATTCAATCTGATTTAATTCTTTCACCAAATGAAATACACTTGACAAGCAACATTCATACACATCACCGTCAGAATCGTACCGTCTCTACATTTTGTAGCAAACACTGCGATCAACGAGTGGTCGGCATTTATGTAGTTTCCTTTCTAGATAGGAAAAAATCGCTGCTAGGTAGACAAGGATATGCAACTGACCTGCCAACGGTACGCCGTATGTGCTGAAGATCCGAGCCGCTCTTGCACAAACCGGGCATGGAGTAGCTGCTCTATGAAATCTGCCTGAACAACAAAACTTATGAACATAATTTTTTCTGAATTTTCTTAGAGGCCTGCCGATCTACTCCCTCCGTTCCAAATTAGATGACTTTCTTTTTTACAAAAGTGGATATATCTAAACTTTTAACATGTCTAGATACATCCACTTTTTACAAATGTAAGTCATCTAATTTGGAACGGAGCGAGTAGTAGATACTACCAATATATATGCATAGTTACCATTGTAAACAAAACTCATCAGCAAATAGGTATCCAAATCCCACTATCTAAAAATAAATCTAAAACCTTAATCTTAAACGATTTAGCAATGTACATTAGTGAAAGTATCATCAATTTGAAAAACTGACGAACATATACAGGGTGGCGTCATTTTTTTGAGGGATAATCGATATAATCAAGTGGCATCACTTATTCTCTTGGACTTGGATATCAGCGGATCATAATTTCTCATCTTGGGCAAGCATTATGCAAGTGAAGCTCAGAACAGAGCATCTGAAAGTAACAAGGGCCCGGTGCGTGGAAGAAGATCACTGACCATGGAGGAAGTGCCGAGCCGGTCCGAGCACCAGTACGCGCGGGACGCCTCGAGAACCTCGATGGAGAGGACGGCCCCGGCGATCGCTCCGAGTCCAGCTCCCCGGAGAACGCCACTGTCAGAGGCTCTGCCCGCCACCGCGCCGGTGACGGCTCCGGTCAATGCTCCAGCTTAATCAACACACCAAAATTTAAGCAAGAATGACAGGAGAGTGCAGCAAGAGAAGAGAAAAGTTGGTATTAATTACCGAGAGCAAAAAGGCCGGTGAGCGTGCCGGAGATGACGCCGGCGATCAGCCTGGGGAGGTACACGGCCTCGGCGCCGCGCTCCTCCAGCCACTCGCCCGCAGGCACCGGCTCTCCCGCCGCGGCAATCTCCATCGACCAATCACCACGAGGGCACGAGGGCTCCACGAGGATCGGACGCACGCGCGAACGTAGTACGTGTTTATTTTTGGCGCCTCGGCTCGTTGGAGAAGAAGGCGGGAGGCTCTCCGGGAGAGGAGGGAGGAGGGGCCAATGCTAGCTAGCTAGAGAGCGATGGGAAGAGGCGTCAGCTTTTGGCTTCAGCAGAGTCCAGCGAGGGACTTCCCGTGAAGTGATTCGTACTGGCCGCTGCTTTTGCGTGGGTTTTCTTCTGTTCCTTTGCTCCTGTGCCTCAAGGTCGGTGAGACGCTTTTTTCATCATAGCAGAAATTACACGAGATGTTAGAATTTGGGTGTAGGCAGCCCAAATAAGCAATTTTTGAAATTTCAAATGCCCCATGTGAATGACATATAGTGGTTGGTTGCTAAAGTTTAATCCCACATGAGAAATTGAAATAGAGTTACACCACTTTATAAGGTGGAGTTTTGTACTACTCGGTAAGCATCGGCTCACGTTGTACCCATGGACGGATCCACTATGGTTTAAGGGTGTGTAGATGAACACCCAAATATTTCTGCCAAAAAATCATGTATATAGCGTATAGGAATATATGTATCGCTAGTGTTACTTCTCAGCACATATACATACGTTTCACGTCCAAAATGGCTCAAAGTTCGAATTAGAAAAGAGGAGAGCATCCGGCCCAACTAGCCGAGAGCAACTAGCCTGCAGTCCAACGAGGCTATAGTAGCGAAGCAGCCACCCAGGGACCTGCAGCGACCAGCTAAAAATGGGAAAAACTAATGAACAGAGCCCTCAAATCGAGCAGCGAGCAAGCGCCCCGTAGCTCCGATACCGGGGCCAGTGGTGAAGCTTCAAAATTTCATCATTGGGTTCACCACACTATACAAATACAGACGATTAAGCAATCTGAATCAAATTCCTAGTAATTACAAAGGAATTATCATACTTTCATTGGGTTCAGCTGAACCCAATCATTGTGTGTTGGCTCCGCCACTGACCGGGGCGCCCCGTAGCCTAGGTTCGGAGTTGGACCGGTGCGATGGCGGCGTTCTCCATGTCGTCTTTCTGGTGAGAGCATCGTGTTTGGAGACATGGCTTGGAGGTCTTATGTTGTACTCCTCCGGTGCTCGTCGCTAAGGTTGAGATGCAGGGGCACTATGCACACCAACACTAGCGTGTTCAAGACCCTTTCTCGGGATGGACCAAGTCCCGCTGTCCTACTCCTTTAGGTCTTTAGGATGGTGCGTCGACAAATGAAGTCAATATGGAGATGTTATTCCTTGAAGGTGGTGGCATCGGTTGAGACGTGGCCTTGCTCTAAGCTTAGAATAGACTTTTACTTGTGTTTGGTTGTCATGTGTGTGGGGCTGTCCTCGGACTAGCCGTTGTGGAGTGATACTTTGACAATGTTGTGCGCAATGGACTATCATTTTCTTTAATCAAACCTCTGCCTTCTATAAAAGTAAGGTACGCAATTGCGGACTCTCGGAAAAAAAAACTCTAATGCCGCCATATCTCGATTCCAAGCTCCGACAGATCCAACGGTTAATCCTTTGAGATACTGTTTTGGCGATGGCTAATTTGTACTTTATTAAGGCATGGATCATTTTCAATTTTTTACGACGACTTTTTTTGGGTTGGATTTTGAACGCCCAAAGTTAAATTACTGAATCCGTCCCTGGTTATACCCGTTAGAGTTTCCCGAGCTGCACGATATAATGCCTCGTTGACCTAGCTTCGTCGCGTGTCACGCCCCGAGACCCGGCCCGGTAGAATGACAGCCGCCGCGCGTCTATAAACCCGAAAGTCCATACACGTGCAAGGCTAGAGAAGCAGAATAAACCAGCACAGTGGATCAAAACAGCTCAATATATTGATTTTACAAGATTATTACATTTACAAGATAAATAAGTTCTCTATTCGCATCCCACCCACTGGTCCAGCCTACTCCTCGGATACGACGGCTTTCGCTGCGAACTCTGATAACACAAAAACAAGGGAAGCAAAGGTGAGTACGAATAAATCATACTCAGCAAACAATTCATACACTTTCATATACTTTGTAAAATACACTAGGTTTTCGAAATACAGATAAATCATTTTGTGTGGTTAAGTAATTAAGCATATTAAAAAGCATGGTGCCACACATGAAAGTGAGTTTCCCTACCCGGGAATCACAGGGGTGAATATCCACACTTTTACACTCTTAAGAGGGGTACTCCGACATCGACAGCCTCGCCCAGAACCACACAGGATCCCAGAACGAGCAGAGCCCTTTTACCCGCTCAGACACCGGACACCTTGACCTACTCGATGTCGGTCGCTCCTACGGATCCATCACCGACACTTTCCATTCAAGGGCCGCCCCTCGCGAAGAACTCAGACAGTCCCATACCTGTACTGTGACCGGTACAATAAGATCACCTTCGTAACACCAAGTTTTCTTTATAAAAACATTGAGTTCATTTACATGTCAAAAATACGTGCTAAGCCCGGCTCGTACCGGTGGCTCCTACGGATCCATCACCGTAACGACACCAGCGCATTAGCCCCGTATATCAACACAGATCTCGTACCACTCAGGGTATTACGCATATTCAATCAAAGCATACTTCACAAAATATATGAGAGAGGTATAAACAGCTTGCCTCGGTTAACTGGTTGTAGCCAGCAAACAACAGCAAAGAATACTCCAGCAACTCGTTAGGATCGGCACACGAACTCATACACTGCTACCATATGAGCCTCCACAAGAATACCACCGGCACAAGTAGTGTGCCAGACCGTCCGCTCGCCGCGCTGATCTCCTGCCGCCCTTCCGGCGACCTCTGCTTAGCTCTCACCGTCGCCTTCTATGCACCAGCGCCTCGAGCTGAAAATACCAGTTCGGCGAGAGCATGGACACCGCATGGTCGTCGCTCTCCTCTCACTCTAGTTGCATGCACTCTAGCTAATTCCTCTCTAGATCTCACTTCTCTAACCTATACTGGACGGATCGATGTTGTTGTATGTGTGGACTGCAGCAGCAGCAGCTAGCGAGCTGCGTTTCTATTTATAAGTCAGCGCTAGATAAATATCTAAGCCACCGCTTTGCCGCTGAGGATTAGACGCTAAGTTTCGGCCACCGCTTGCTCTGATTGGCTGCTGGCTTCCATGCAAGAAGTCCACGCGAGAAGGATGATATGACTCAGCCACTAACGTGCTGCCAACAGCGCATGTGGCATGGCCCACGTAGGGTCCACTTCGGAAAATATCTGCCGACTTCCATTCTTCCTTGTCCAACACGAGCTCCAACACAACTCCTTCTTGCCTTGCATGTAGCCACGTTGCTCTCCTTCCTCATTAAGGATCCTTGTAGTATACCGGTACTACTTCTAGCTAGTTTGTTCTATCGATTGCAAATACTCGTATACTAGTACTACTAGCTCATGCACAAGCAAGCAGGTGATCTCAACTCCTCTAATATCTAGTGCATGCACAAAAAATACCATCTAAACTAAACACAAGAAATTAGCACAATCAGACTGATCAAAAGCTAATTTCATTTTAACCAAATTAATTAATAGCTCGAAAATTCAGGGTATTACATCGCGAGCTCCATGAGGCTAGCCACCATTAAAGCACCACCAAGACACCAAGCCACCATGTCTGGCTACGCAACGTTAAGAGCAAGCCCGACTTCGGTCACTCTCACGGCGAGGCAAACGGCTACTGCGGCAGAGCACCCGGAAGCGGTGAGGCAAACGGCTACTGCGGCAGAGCACCCGGATGAGGTCGCGACCGTCAGAGGACAAACACTCGTCATTCACTTTGTTTTGCCAAGTGCCCCGTTTTGCTGAGTGTGTATTCCTCCCCTTTGGACTATACATTGTGTTACCGCGTGCCCGTTAAATTGCACTCGGCAAACACCATCGCACTCGACAAACGTGGCGTTTTCTATTCTTGTCAAGTCAAGTAGACAGCCCGCAACACATTATGCGTAGTCGTCGCATGTATGAGATGATACAACTCTAAATCTTTTCCTGATGTCTCTCGTCCCCATCCCAACCTCATGGAAAGATAATAACAATTGCAAACATGTTTGCTACCCTGGTAGATGTACGCAAGGTGCTGGTGTATTTATAGGCCAGTTTGTGTTGTTGTCATTATTTTTCATTAAAGGATGAAACTGTAGGTGAGCTTTTATTGGAGTGGTTCCAGAGTACAAAGAACTCAATATCTCGTAAAAAACCTCAATACCAAGTACAGTATATATAAGAACTCACGCTTCAAGCTTTATTTCCAAGCACATTTTCCTGTCTTTTGTTTGCTTGTGTCCGTTCTAACTTAAGATGTGTCTGCGTATATCTGCCATTTGTGGTTTATTAATTAAATTTGGATTCGGGGTGCCTTTTATCTGGAAAGGCAAACTATTATTGGTTCTCATAAATTCAGTACTAACTAATATATATGATACTCTATTTGATTTCATTCTTCCAACTACCAAAAGGAGTCTTAAAACAATTGGATTATTTCCGATCAATATTCTTTTGACAAGTTGATAGTGAGAAAAGAAAATATTGACTGGCTAAGTGGAGTGTGCTTTGCGTTCCAAAGACCAAGGAGGACTCGGAATTCATGACCTTTAGGTCAAGAATAAAGCCCTACTTGGTAAATGGATCTTCAATCTCCTTACTGAAGAAGGGGTTTGGCAAACACTTCTTAGGAGAAAGTATGTGGGCTCACAAGCGCTATCTCAGGTTCTTTGAAAACCTGGCGATTCACACTTCTGGGCTGGCCTTATGGCTACGAAGAAGTTTTCTTCCCACATGGGTCTTTCTTAATTAAGGATGTGTCGGAAATTAGGTTATGGGAGGATAAATGGCTAGGTTAGGCCACGCTCCGAGAACAATATCTGGTTTTGTACAAAATTGTGCGACACAAAGGCGATACGCTCGCTAAGGTGATGGGAACTTTCCCACCGAATGTTTCGTTCAAAAGAATTTTATTTGGTCCTAGACAAACATCCTGGAATGTTTTGCTAATGCGGCTGGATTCTGTCCAGCTGACCCGGGGATCAGATAAGTTTCAATGGAATCTCAACAAGGATGGTACATTCTCGGTTGATTCTATGTACAAAGCGTTAATCCAACCTTAGGTACCAGTTGATACTGATAAGAAAATTTGGAAGATGAAGATTCCGCTAAAAACTAACGTGTTTGCGTGGTATCTTCGTCGAGGGGTAATCCTTACAAAAGATAATCTTACAAAATGCAATTGGCACGGAAATAAAAAGTGTGTCTTTTGTCAGCATGACGAGACTATAAAACATTTATTCTTCCAATGCAAGTTTGCTAGATCTATATGGTCAGCCATCCAGATAGGCTTTATCTTGTACCCCCACGTAGCGTTGCGAATATTTTCGGCAATTGGCTAAATGGTGTGGAGCCTAGATTTAAACTTCTTATGAGGTTGGGAGCGATTGCCGTTATTTGGTCACTATGGCTATGTATAAATGACAAGATTTTTAATGATAAAAATGCGTCTGTTATGCAGGTTATCTACCGGGGCACAACTACACTCCGGTCATGGTCATCCCTATAGCGTGTGGAGCATCGCGACCTGTTTTTGGAGGTGGCTACGCGGCTGGAGGCTATGGCGAGGGGAATGTTTTACCAGCATGGATGGCAACATAATCTTCGGATCTGCCCTCCATCATCATAGACGGCTTTACAATTTTCATTATGATATGTAATTTGTCTTTTTATTTTTGTTGTTCAGAGACTTGTGAACTTGTTGGGGCTGTGTGCATCCTAGTTATGCAGTGGCCGGGTGTAATACTTAAAACTCTTTAAGTAATAAAGATCTCATTATAAAAAAACAGAAAAACATGTACTGATTCCCATGGCTTCAATTAATTATTGTTCTTTGGCATACGACGAGTTGCTTAACTGGGCTGGCGCGCTCTCACTTATCACAAAATCTAGAAGAGAAAAAAGGTATCAAAGAATTTTTGAGAAACAAAAAGGCTCGCTGGTTAAAATACGTTGCTAATTTCTTACTGTTGTGAAAACTACATGAATATTTTTTTTTGAGAAAACTACGGCGGGCTTGAGGCTGGCCTGAACCATCAATTGAAACCAAGTATCAAAACCTTTACAAGCGTCCGAGCCTAAGCTCAAGTTAAAAGCCGAAGCAAGGCATAACAAAAACGAAAGATAAAAAACAGAGCAAAACATGACAAAAAAAGCGGCAAGAGAAGAAGAGGAGCTACGGATACTATACAAACTATACACTTGAAGCTAAATGAGCAAACATGACAGCCCAATCATGTAGAGTAGATTTGTGACCTTGATGCTGGCATCAGTGAGTTCAAAGGAAAAGATCCTCCGCGCATCTTCGAAAAACCAAGCGTGCATGCTCCACCTCATCTCTAAAAACTTTGGCATTCCGCCCCTTCCAAATATTCCAAAGGGCGCAAACAAGGACCGAAGATCTAACTTTGCAAGCGGGGAGCCTTCCCAAAGATCTCTAATACGAGAACAATCGCGAACATCTTCATGCAGGTCCGGTACCGCTGACCAAAAAGGGCGAATAGAATTGCAATGAAGGAGAATGTGTTCGATGGACTCAGCAGAACTGTAAAAGGGGCAGTTGTCCGGAGCAACTATCCCTCTCCTAAACCGACGCAGATTAGTGAATAGCCTTCCACGATCCGCCAACCAAGCAACACACGGCAACGATTTGTCGAGTAATTCGACCAAGTCGGGGTCGCGAATGGAGCATCCTGCAAAAGTTCAAAAACTGCCGAGTATGCTGACTTAGTTCTTAGGTGCTTGCCATCAAGACACGAAACCTTAACGTCTGGAGTGCTCAGATCAAGAGTAACTGAAACTAGCATAGAACACGGGTTGAAGAGCTCCGAGGACGCAGCGTGTGAGAGACGCGGTTGCAGCACAATGTTAAGAGTGGATGTTCGGGAACCGCTGGGCAAGCGTCAAGTTTTCTAACCAAAGATCATGCCAAAAGGAGGTAGAAACACCCAAGCCAATAGAAACCTTAGAGTTACTACGAGATTTCGGGAGAATAGCGAGAAGATTGTTCCGAACGATTGAGTCTAAGTGGTGCTTGTCCCCAAGATCTTTGGTGGCAGACCATCCATAAGAGGATCGAAACCAAGTTTCCCAAGGCATAGATGAGTCGGAGTGTATTTTGGACAAATTTCATTAGCAGAGCAGCGTTGTGCGAGCAAAGGCAACGAAAACCTAAACCCCTTGGAGATAGGTGCACAGACATCCTCCCATGCGACTTTGCACTTCCCTCCATGTACATGGTCGGCTCCGGCCCCAAAGAAAGCCTTGCACATCTTGTCGAACTCTTGGATGGTGCCAACTACTAATGGGAAGCGATTTCCATTAGAATGGCAGACGGGAGATGGGAGTCCATGGATCGAAGAGTAGCTTTAACTAGGATCGCACAACTACTAATGGGAAGTGATTTCCCAATCCAACCGGGAAGGTGCCTACTGAATTTTTCAAGATAAGGGCGAAAAGCATTAAGATTAAGCTCACAAGCCATACCATCATATGCAATGTCGGTCTTCAAAATTCCTAAATCTATTTGTAGGAATAATAGACGCGATGTCGCACTGCTGGTGGGGTGACGAGGAAAGCCAAAAGAGAATGCATTGGTTCGCATGGTGGAAAATATGTGTGCCTAAGGAAAAAGGAGGTATGGGTTTTAGAGATATCCATTATTTCAATTTGGCTATGTTGGCAAAACAGGCATGGAGACTTATTACCAATCCTGACTCTCTTTGTGCTACTATCCTAAGAGCCAAATATTATCCGGAAGGAGACCTTCTCAATGTTGTTTTGAAAAAAGGTTCATCTTTCACGTGGCAAAGTATTATTGCTGGGGTTCAATGTATCAAAAAAGGTACCATTTGGAAAATAGGTGATGACACAAAAGTGAATATTTGGCATGATGCATAGATCCCGAGCAGCAATTCGAGGATGATTTTGACTCCTGAAGGCCAGACTGTATTATCGTGCGTGAGCGAACTCATTGATCCATATACAAATCAGTGGGATGAGGTACTTGTGAAGGAAAATTTCTGGCCTATTGATGCAAACCGGATTTTAAGAATTCCACTAACAGACGGAATGGAGGACTTTGTGGCTTGGCACTACTCAAAGCTGGGTTTATTCTCAGTCAAGTCGGCGTATCATGTGGAATGGGATCACCAGCACGGTCGTAAACTTCAACGAACAGCAAGTATGGGTTCGGCTGAGATTAATTCAGTTTGGTCAAAGTTATGGCAGCTTAAAGTTCCTGCCAAGGTTAAGATTTTCAATTGGAAGGACTTACATGGAACTTTACCATGTCGTTCTATTTTGGCAAACCGGCATATAAAAGTAAATGCTCAGTGTCCAGTGTGTAGTCAAGGAGCTGAAGATGTACGGCATGCACTGTTTACATGTGAAAGGGCTAAGGAGATTTGGAAAGCTCTAGGTTTAAAGGTTTTAATAGATGAAGCTTTGAGTTTTGATAGAGCGGGCCAGTCCACTTTGGAGTTTTTACTGTGTACACCAATGAAGAAGGCGTTGGTCCTTGGACAACCAGATATACATATCATAATTGTTGTTCCAACTTGGTACATTTGGTGGGAACAAAGACAAATTACCAAAGGAGAAAAAGTATAGGAACCTAAGAGATCAGCTATGTCAATTACAGTCCTTTGCTTCCAATTATGAAGCTGCTACAAAATCAAGGAAGAAGGATGGAATAAGAAGGCACGGTCGCACGGATGGGAGAGACCACTGAGAAACATTATTAAGCTAAATGTTGATGCATCATATAATACAATCTCGCATACAGGTGCGACGGGTGTGATCCTGAGGGATGCACGTGGGCAATTTGTTGGAGCTAATAGTCATATGTTAACCAACGTTGATGATGTTGATATGGCTGAAGCAATGGCGGTACACCATGGTTTGGATCTTGCAATTCATATGGGATGCAACCGCATTGTCGTCAACTCGGATAGCTCGACGATTGTAGAACCTTTGAACAATGAGAGTCAATTTCGTGGACCAGCATCAGCTATTCTTCTGGATTGTCTTCAATTAGCAACATAGTTTGTAATAGTAACCTTTGTTCACTGCCCTAGAGAATCAAATGAGGCAGCAGATGAACTTGTGAGGCATGCGCTGGTAACGCCTGGAATATGGGTAGATGATCCACCAGATTTTTTAGTGCCTAAGCTTGTAAAGGGCCTCACTTTTCTTGACTAATAAAGGTTACTATTGCTGTAAAAAAAGGCTTGTGAGTAGAGAGGGATAGACCTAGGTAAGTTGAGGAAAATAAGCAACAGGCTACATGAATATGGCGGTAGCGAATAACAAGATCCAACCACCCGTCGCATCAGCCCATATGCCTGACTCCTTAATCCCAGCTACAGAGCAATTCGTGTGGTCGTCATTATCGAGCGGCTGCGTGGTCATAGCGCCCGGGGCCACGGGGGTGAAACAAGTTAAGATATGGTCACATAAGAGCATCTCCACTCGTCGCCCTCAAAGTCCCCCCCCCCCCAAAGGCATTTGGGGCGCACCGAGCGAAAAACGATTTCCACTTGCGCGCCCAAAGGCCCTTTTCGTCCGGGCGCGCCCCAAATTTCGTCCGGTGCTACCGGCCCAACCCCTACCATGGGGGTCGTGTTGGTAGCGTCGGACGAAACGAAACACGCCGGGGGCCGCCCTGTCATAGAGAGAGAAGAGAAATGCGCGTCAAACTCGTCCTCTTTTCCCTTTCCCCTCCCGCTGTTTTCCCCAGATCTGCCATTTTCCCCCTCTCCTCTCCCGCCGTCCTCGCCGCCATGGCTCCGCCGCGCGCGCCACCGAAACCGCGTGCGCCAAAGGCCAAGGCGAAGGCGCCGACGGGAGGCACGCTCGGCGTCAGGCGTCGCTACAAGCCGTGCCCTCCCATGGAAAAGCCGGATGGGATGCCGGTGGATGATTGGGAAAGGGACTGTCTCTGCCGCAAGTTTGGCACGGACGAGCGCAACGGGCAGCGGCGCACCAAGGCGGAGTTGGCGCAGCTGGCGAACCTCGCGTCCATGTCGCAGGCGTCCGAAGTCTTCTTCTTCCCAAGTGGAAGCCAAGAGAGCAGCGCCGCCGGCCGGTCAAGAAGCTCTTCTCCAGGTAACTCGCCGTACATCCACGACTCCGCCAAACCAGCGATTCATATTGGAAGAGGATAAAAATTGAGTTTGATGAGCGGAAGTTCACCCAGGAGTACAACAAGGTGTTCATGGACCGCAATCAAAATGCCCTTTCGCATAGGTGGGGAATCATTCAAAATATTGTCAACAAGTTCCATGGTTGTTTGGAGAACATTCTTGCAAGGCCCGAGAGCGGCAAATCATCAACCGACCAAGTAAGTTTGATCGCCGCCTTCTCTTTGTTTACATTTGATCACCGGCAACAGAGTAATGCACATGTTCTTGCATTGCTAGTTCATCGACGCCCTCGCATGGTACCGGGAGATGAACAAGAGGGAGTTCCATTTGATGCATTGCTTTCGGAAGCTCCAAAACTACGAGAAATGGAAGAAGTTCCGCTTGGCATTGAAGAAGGGCGGCTCGGGCGAGGTCACTGAACCTGGATTGGCGTCGGAGGGACGGCTGGTGGGGAACAAGAAAGCCAAGGCGGCGGCTGTGGCGAAGGCTGGCTCGGAGAGAACGCAGGCATCCATCGACAAGTTGGCCGCCGAAGTCTCCAAGAACTCCAACGAGAGGCGCACCGCCAATGATGCAAGGTGGGCGACGCTGATGGAGAAGACGGACATCAAGCTGGAGCTCGAGAAGTCCAAGGTCGCCGTGAAGAAAAGGCGCGAGGATTTCATGATCCTCACGGCCGACGTCTCGTCCCTGGATCCACAGGCGAAGGCGGCATGCGAACTGCTGCACTCGGCGATCTTCGAAGAGATGGGCCTTGCACCACCCTCTGCGACGGCATCCTCGACGCCAGCCACGGCATCCTCTGCGCCCACGGCGACACCCACGGCCCCAGGCGGCGAGACCAACGGCAAGGGCTTCCTGGACGGCACCCCCCGCGAGGGCTTCCTCGACGGCGACAACGTCGACATGACCGCCTGATTTCGCTCCCGGCGAGGGCGCCGTGCACCATGCGCCTCTTTTTTGTGTTGGCTAGACTTTGAACTTGTGTGGCCTATGATTTTGTATGGCGGAGACTTTGAATTTATGTTGCCATGACTTGATCAATTTTCACAATTTGAATTTGCAAAAAAAAATGATTTGTGCCGTCTATTTGGGGGCAGCGAGTGGGGAGAGGGCGCCCCCAAACGCGCCGTTTGGTCCGGACGCGCTCCCAAAGCGCCCGCGCCAGCTCAAATCCGGACGCGTTTTAGGGGCAGCGAGTGGAGATGCTCTAAATTCTAAATACTAAGAGATCGACACAGGAGCATCGGCTTTACACCGGAGAAAAGTGCATGATTGGTTGATTAGGCACATGCACGGGTGTAGCTAAGAGATCGAGCACGATCACCAGCTCGGTAGGAGCTTGAATTGTTTGTACTAGCCAGTTTCCTTGAAGGACAGGCGGGGGTGTAAACTAGAGCTTCTTCAGTGGCATGCATATACACCAACATTTATCTGCATATCATAACATGCTTACATGAAAACACAAACATTTGAAACTGCACAAGAGAATCTCAACCATACAACGGGACAGTTAATAGTGAAGAGCAAATCGAAAACCTGAAATTAAAAAAGAAGAAAGAAAGATGCAATGGCAATTCGTCGAAACAAGCCGCAGGCCCGCAGCAAACTTGCTTATTTGGCGTCAGCTAAATGCATTCGGGACATGGTGACCGTCAGTCGAGGACGCATGGCTTGATCAATCGTCGTAATCGTTGCGGCGGCGGTTGTTCTTCCCGTAGCGCTGTTTCTTTTCGTCATCGTCGTCATCATCATCGTGCTTCTTGTAGCGCGGCTTCCTATCATCGTCATCGTCGTCGTCGTGCTTCTTGTAGCGTGGCTTCCTCTCATCGTCATCATCGTTGTCGTCACGCTTCTTGTAGCGTGGCTTCCTCTCATCATCGTCGTCATCGTCGTGCTTCTTGTACCGTGGCTTCCTCTCATCCTCGTCGTCGTCATCCTGCAGAAAAAATACAGCAACAGACAATTTATAAAGGAACAAACAAAGCTAATGGGGTTTCGGGTCCAATAAGTAAGGCTGGGCGGGGCTGGACTAGTCCGGGCCGGGCCGTGCAACATTCGGGTGATAACGGACAAGAACTCACATTCTTCTTTCGGCCGTAGCTCGGCCGTTCATCGTCGCCGTACGCGGGCTTCGGCTTCCGGTACCCACCCTCGTCGTCGTGGCCGTACGCCGGCTTCGGCTTCCGGTACCCACCCTCGTCGTCGTCGCCATACGCCGGCTTCGGCTTCCGGTACCCGCCCTCATCATCGTCGCCGTACGCCGGCTTTGGCTTCCGATACCCACCTGCGTCGTCATCGTCGTCGTGCGCTTTCCTGCCGTGCCCGTACACAGCAGCAGAGCCGTGGGTCTCCTCCTCCTGAACATGAGGCCTCCTGCCGTATCCTGTCGACCCGTGGCTCTCCTGCTCCTGCGGCCTCCTGCGGTGCTGCTCAGCCGCGCCATGGCTCTCGTATGACGACGACGAGGAGGACGTGGCGGTGGAGATCGGGTAGCAGGTCTCATCGGAGGGCGGGAGGGCGCGGCCGAAGGTGAGCGTGATGTCATAACCGCCGCCGTATGGGGTGGGGTCGTACTCGTCGAAGTCGGCGACCTCGTCGGCCTTAGCGCCTCCCCAGAAGATACTCGCCATCCCGGCGCGTGCGTATGTTCGTTGGCGTCTAGGCGATCGACCTCAACGGTGTTCTGGACAGAGCGAGATGGAAATGGAACTGGCTCTCGGCTAGCGCGGGAAAGGCAGAGAGGGGAAGAAGAAAGAGGATGCCGCGGGCGGCCCGGGGAGTTTCCATGGCTGGGAATCGGTCAAGTGGACATGGGCGCGGAAGCAGCGCGCGTCCTCTTGTGCCCCGCCCCCGACCGAGGATCGTGGCGAATGGCGAGGATCGATGGTTTTTCTTGTTCCATCTGCCGTACGCGGAACGCCGAGATGTACGGGGAACAGCACGCACTTCGTTCTTTTTTCGTTCTTTTTTTTTCTTCTACTATTGACAGCACTACGTTGCATTTGTTGACACATGGCACTTAAACCCCCCATTGTTTGGTGGAGAACATGAGAAGGCAACGGAGGAGAGACGATCGATATGAAGAAAACCCATGTTCAAAAGCAAATCTGTGGTTACAAGTGTTGGGCAGATGTGAACCTTCGTCGACCCCCCGACGCTTTCTCTTGGTGCTTGGTTGGCAGACATGGTATTTAGTAATGGTTTTAATGCAGCCATGATATCCGCAAACAATGGTCTTTTTCACCATGACTACTCTGGTAGTTTTACCTGGTGGGTGATGTGAATTATGCAAGAGAGGTTCTCTCACAACAGGTTGTCTATTCCCATAGTTGTACCTCTAGACTTCATGATAGATGTCTCCAACCATGAGCATTAATAAACAGTATCATTAAGATGAAAAATTAAGCCATCTCCAAATGATCACAAAGGAGATAGGATGGTCATAGAAATATAATTGACGAGGTCTTATTTGCCTGCAAGAAATTGAAAGAGAACATTTTTTCACCACTCATATTTAAACAATTTATGTCCTAGAAAGTTCAACAAGTTTATGTTTCTCCCTCTGAAGGAAGTTCTAAGGGGCCTTTTTAATTATTTTGTATGGTGCTATGCTTAATGGCAGAACTATTCATATGACCAAATTTAATATCACTTTGGAGTTTAAATGCCGAATAAGTGCTAAAGTATGGCTCATTACTAATGTTTATGGGATAACTCACTAGTAGGGAAAAGGCTACCACTGACGCACGGAAAACAGCTACTGCTGACGGGCGGGCGCCCGTCAGCGCTATTTCGTCAGTGGTAACTCGTACCACTGACGGGCTCCCCGCGCGTCAGTGGTAGCTCCGGTACCACTGACGTGCATGTGAGCCGCACGATAGTGGTATCTGAGCTACCACTGACACGAGCCTCGCCCGTCAGAGGTAGCAGAGAGTCGCATGTCAGCCGTTTTCCGTCCGAATATAAGCCGCCCATCAGCAGTAATCTGAGCCGTGCGTCAGTGCTATAATTAATTTTGTGAATTTATTATTTTTCTGCCCAGCGTATATATACGCGTATACAGTTGGCAAATACAGTATAAAATTCACAGTATGAATAATGAAGTAGTACAAATAGACAAGTGGCCAAATTGGTAGTTGGTGTTCACCGATCACGCATGCATTACAAACCGACAAATATACCACAAAGTGATCAAATATAATATTGTATCACACACAAATACCATCTCGAGAGTCGATAGTTTAAACTCGCAAAGGTTTCGAAAGCAAGTAGTGTCATCTAAACTACAGTCACATACAAGAGAGTGCCAATGACGATGAGTAAGTGGGTCCCGCTGCTTGTAGCCGGGGGAGTCGTACCGCTGACGGGCGCACCAATGCGTGCGTCAGTGGTAACCCACACACCACTGACGCACGGTAATTCCGACCGTCAGCGGTACACCTCCCCCGGCTACAGCAGCGGGACCCACTTACCACTGACGGGTATACTAGGCCGTGCGTCAGTGGTATTGCTGCACTGCTAGCGCGCAGTTAATTTGCACGTCAGTGCTATATAGCACTGACGCACACATGTTTTGCCCGTCAGTGAGGGGCTTGCATCTATAAGCTTTTCCCTACTAGTGACTATTGCTGAGCAGAGAGGCATCTTTACTAGTGGGCTCCATGATCTGATACTTCTAACCTTGATATCTAGTTATTACTGGGAGAATTTATCTTATCGGAATTAACTGGGGAAAAACATGATGGTGACGCGAATAACATGCTCGTGTTTAATAGGATCATCTAGCACCTTGATCTTGAAGAAATCCCACTTAAAGAAAGAGCCCCCACCTGGAGTAATATGTAGGATAACCAACTTATGGAAAAGTTTCTCTTCTACCAATCCGATTGCCACCTAATTTATGATCACATTACTGATCCTAATCCAAAGAGATCACTGTCCCTAACTTAAACTTCTGGAAGCTAAGAGGATATGTTGGAGAAATATGTCCAAGATGGGCCAAACTTGGAGGGAGATTACCAAAAATAATCACATAGTTTCCACCTATAACTTTCAATTCAGCTATATTGTTAACATCAAAATTGATGATAGAAGGATCTTATCCAATCATGAAAACAAGGCTTCAATAATATGGAAAATCTAGAGTTAGTATATTTGGCAGTCCTCTATGATTTTTATTTATAAATCTCTAATGAGCCTCTATCAGAGGTTGATTTTGGCTCACTCGAGATCCCCTTCAATAAAGAAGAATTTGATGATGTGACCAATCATATGTCATCTGATTAAGAATGTCGTGTGATGATTTCCGTGGGGTTTTCTTAAAAATATTTTTTAAGGAACAATTTTACTCACCATTGACGATTCTATAATGGAAACCTCTATCTAACAACATCAACTCCTTTTTTGACACGTTAATTCGAAAGATACCCAATCTTAATTGTGTATCGAACTACATGCACATCTCTTTTGGTGGTCTTGCTCTGAAATTCTTTACCAAGCCCATTGCCAACAGACTCCATAAGATCATCACCCCAACAATGCATAAAAACCACTATGGATTCATTAAGATCAAAACAATTCAGGATTTTCCTTACAGTGACTTTTGAATATCTACATCTCTACCATAAATCAAAGAAAGAGATCATGGTCATCGATTTGGATTTCAATATGTATTTTGATAAAGTTGAGTACAGTGTCAAACTCATGTACCTCAAAACATTACACCAAGATTCTCCTCCTACAATGGTTTGAAAGTCAATTATAGTAAAACATCTACAATCCCCATTAATATTTCTACAAAGATATGCCTAACCCTTGCCAGTGATTTTGGATATGCAAAACTAAAGATATTCCTTTCACCTGTCTTGCTCGTCCTATGGGAACAACTAAAGTAAGAATTGAGAACTTCATCAACATGCTTGAGAGAATTGAAAAAAAAGGTTAACTCACATTTATACAACTCTATCATATGATGAAAGACTAGTAGTGGTTAAATCCATTACATCTTATCTCCCAACCTTTCTATGTGTTCCATCGAGATCCCCCTCTCCATTCTAGATCATTTTTAGGGATCTACCTAAAAAATCTATGAAGTGGCAGCGATATTCATAAGAAAAGAATAAGCCTAGTGAAAAGGGACAATGTATACAAACCTAATTATGCAGGTGGTCTTCGGATGTTAAACCTCATGACACACAAAAAATTCCACGCATGGATAACCTCTGCAAATTTATAAAAAATAATGTCATCCCTTAGGCCAAGCTTATCTAAAAAGCACACAATTATCCAAACAAGACCTCCTATTTAGTTGCTAAATGTATTATTTTTATGGAAAGATTGTTTACCAGTGCGGGACACCTTTATGGAACTACTATCTTGCAAACTTTGTAATGATGGGAATATCATACTATGAAAACATGGAGAGGAGAGTGATTTAACAAAAGATTATTTCCTTAACTTGTATATTTCTCCATTGATGAAAACGTTACCATAGAAGAGGTTTGCCAAAATACCGGATGTTATTCATGACATTTTCCAACCCTCGCCGCCTATAAGTAATAGCCTCCAACCAATGCAATGATCTATCAGAATACATTCAGTCTCTACATATCAGTGAGGAGCATGACACTTGGAGTATCCCATGGGGAGGTATAAAATATCCAGTTACAAAGTTCATTATATTGAGTACAATAAACTTTTCATGTTCTACTAAACACAACTTCAATATCTAGCTTCTCCCTCAGGATGGGCTCAACGCTAGCTAGGGATATACTAATAGGGAATAAATTATATATTGAGGAATCCACATATGTGCTATGTTAGGAAAGCACAACATAAACCATGATTCATTTTTTCTTCTCATGTGATTTCAATCAGAATTTTGTGTGGAGCATTACGTGGGAATGGAACACTGACCTATCACTCATGTCGATGCTCATAGATAGCAAAATTAGGAATCATATTATTTGCTGCAACTAAATCCTAATTTTGGGATTTTGGCTATTGTGAAATCGCGAGAACAAATTCATCTTCGATGGTTGGGACACTAATATTAAGCAATGCTCTAGATCTCTTAAAGAGTAATTTGATCTTGTTATGCATAGAGATAAACCTTGTTCCCCCTCACACCGACCCTTCTGACTTGCAGATATACATTATTTTATAAATGAATGGCAAGATAGGCAGTGGTGGAGCGAGGATCCGAAGCATGTGATGTAATTTGAAATCTGTGATGTCAAATACATGTGATTTTACTAATTTTTATTTTTTCTTAATATTTTTTGCTTGTATAGAAAGGATTAACAAACTCATGTGTCGTCAATTGACCACATACGTCACAACGTGACTGTCGGTAGGGGTCTTCTATATTGTTTTCCCCGTAAGAAAATATAATGAAATATATGAATTAACTAAAATTTAATATCTTGCATCAATAATGTGAACAGTGGCACCTGATTCACATCATTGCATTTTTAGAATAAAAAACAATAAAAAATATCTCCAAATTAGTGCACGACATGTTTTGACGAAATGTGCCATGATCAGTTAGACATTGATAGTAGACTTATCCAACTTATGATCATAAATAAACAATAGGATTATGATGAAGATTCGAGTCTTATCCATGACAGTGAATAAATTAGATAACTTCGAATTCAGTCACCTAAACCATTAATTATCACGAAGGCACCTCATTTAAACCCTCACATTTTTGTAACAAAATTCAACAAAATAACATACCCTCAAATTAGTTCAAGTGAGGTTTCCACGAAATATGCCATGATCAATTTTTCCCCGAAATGGGGTAGCCCCAGCTTCTGCATCAAAATGATGCATATGGCCGCATGCCATGATCAATTAGAAATGTGGTAATTTGACATGTCTAGTAATCATGCACGCTGAATGCGTCAGCCATCAAGGATGTTGGTGTTATCAGTTCTATAACTACTTCATATTGGCAAGGATTTTCTCCATCATTTTAAGTATTTATGGTGCACTGATACCCACAAGTATAGGGGATCGTTGAAATCTTCGATGTGTAAGTATTAGTATCGATCCCACGAGGAGTAGAAGGTATAAGTGTTTATCCTTTCAAATAAGAGTGTCACTATTCTTATTATCTATGCACTAGACAAAGTAAAATGATGCAAGTGTTTTTGGGTTTTTGGTGTAGAGTTTGCAATAAAATAAAATGCTGAAAATAAAATATGACAAGTGAAAGCTCTCAAAGAGAGAAAGCCCAATCCTCTATGCAGCAAGAGGACAAACTCAAGTGTGTGTTTCTTATAAGTGGAAAACGTTCCCAAGGGCTACCTAGACTTCATGGCATAAATATTTCTAGAACAACAAGGTAAACATTTTGTCAAGTTTTAATCTTCTTTTGGACGGAGCCATAATTAGGAAAAGCTAAATAAATAAACTAAACCCCCTTATGATGGTCCTTATGGCCAAGTAAATGACTGCACAAGAGTTATTAAGACATAGAGTCCCACCATAGCCTTAAACTCTAAGGTCCCCGATACTAATACCCTCATAATGCAACTTCATGACTCGGTCTCAGGTTTACATGTCCTCCCAAGTCTCCCTCACTCCATTACACTACGGTGTTCTCCTATGAGCCCATATAGGTGAAGTGATGTGCAGTCGACGTTCGCACAACACCATCATAGAATTACATAAAAAGATAAACACTAGACAAAATACCAACACATGTCATATATAAATCATTGCCAATTCATCCTATGCCCCCAGGAACATGAGATAACTACTCACAACGCGAAGACATGATATGATTCAATGGCATAAGTGATACAACACAATCTGAAAATATAATCTCACCCCCAAACAATGACAAGTAGCCAATCATACACAGGTAGAATAGCACTTAAACAATAGCTAGGGTTCGAACAATCTCAAACTATGAGGGGGATGAAGTGGATCACGAAAATGGTGATGGAGATGGTGCTGGTCTTGACGGTGGTGTTGATGGAGACTCCGGAGGGGGATGGAGGAGCCTTCCGGAGGTGATTCCGGCGGCGTTTCCCCCCTCCGATCTTCTCCGGCGGCAGCCTTCTGTCTCCTGTTTTGTGGTTTTTGTGTTTCTCCGCCGCCTCCTCGCGAAACTCCTCGGGGGACTATTTTTATAGTCTTTTTTAGGTCAAGACGGAGGCACGGGGACGAAGATCGACGGCATTGGAGGCTCGAGGCCCAGGATGGGGGGTCCCACGCGGTCAAGGAATCTGACCGCGTGGGCCCACCTCTTTTGGCCCTCGGGTTTCCGTTTGTTCGCTTCCTTCGCTCCTACGCTTCGTTCCTTCCAAAAACTGACGCCCGTGAAATATTAGGTCATTTGGACGTCGTTTGGGCCCCTGAAAGTCAAAAAGATGAAAAAAGGGGTTTTCTGGTTCTGTAGGGTTAATTCCAAATAAATGGGGAAACTGTGAATTATCCCCTAAAATCATTATAAAACATAAATATAACCCATATATGATGCAAATAAGTGGAATATCAAGTAATAAAATGTAAAGTTCATGTATGCATTTTACATGCATCAACATCCCCAAGCTTAACCAATACTCGTCCTCGAGTATGAAGGTGATAAAACTAACATGGACTTTGCATTTTAATACTATCAATGGATATCAAAGATGATTACTATTGCTACATAAAGTCAAATGATTCATTCTCAAAGGAGTAGCAATATACAAGATAGATTATAAAGTGATATCAAATATTCAATGAAAGGATGTTCAATGATAATTCACAAAGTGTAACATAGAAGAAAGCACTATAGAACAAATGTATGCATAATGAAAAGTAAAAACATCCTATAATGGTCATAGAGTATTCTTGTAAAATCTGAATATAAAAGGTGGACACTTTGGAAAGATGTATAAATAAGTAGAGGTAAAACATGAATAAGTTTCATCTAACTTCCAAATGTTTCTATCTTAAGTTTATGTTAGCAATGTGGTATTCATTGGTGTGGATCTCCCATTACCCCTATCATGGCATCTTGAATGATTAGAGTTTAAAGTGAAAGCAAATATGAGTAATGTGCTTGACAAAGTATGGGTTGAATGTCTCATGCCCCGTGAATACGAGTACCTACACCACGGTGTTACTCAACTTGGGCCACAAAGCAAGTTCAAATTAAGGTCATTGTAAGTAATATAATAGCGTCATCAAGAGCGTCAACTGGGGTACCTCTTGTCCCAGGACATGGAACAAGCCCATGTCAAAATGACAAGACAAACAAACAAAATGAACAATCTCAACACCCTTTTTATTTACTATTGGTATAGCTTTTTATTGTGAGGTGCATCACTGAAGGTTCACCATAGCATGTAAGTAAATTTCCACCATGAATGATGCATGACTTAGATTAGCGGCCGAGGCGTCTCTCTAGCCATTTATACAAACTCATTAAACTTACTAAGTTTCCGCATTTATTTGGCACCATGATAAGCATCCATAAACAAAAGTACATGATATCAACTAAATATAATTAAGAGCACGTTGAAAGCTTGCCATGTGACATCACATATGAGCTAACCCCCAACCAAGACTCTTGTCAAGCTCACAACTTCATAATTTTAATCACAATGGGTCATGTTTATTAAGTGCAATAAAAGTAAGGTGTGCATCAAGTTCGTGAGAGCTCTTTAACCAACTTTTCCCATAACAATCAATAACATAAGCATTTTAATTCAGAAGTATAGATAATACAAAATAACATGATAAACATACTCGGAATAGCATAAAGCTAATAGGTAGATATGGTGGATGATGTCTACGCACGATTCTATTCTTGTAGACAGTGTTGGGCCTCCAAGAGCAGAGGTTTGTAGAACAGCAGCAAGTTTCCCTTAAGTGAATCACCCAAGGTTTATCGAACTCAGGGAGGTAGAGGTCAAAGATATCTCTCTTAAGCAACCCTGCAATTAATATACAAGAAGTCTCTTGTGTCCCCAACACACCCAATACACTTGTCAGATGTATAGGTGCACTAGTTCGGCGAAGAGATAGTGAAATACAAGTAATATGGATGATTATAAGTGGTAATTGCAATCTGGAATAAAAATGGCAGCAAGCAAACATGTAGCAGAACTGGTTGTAAACGGTGTTTCAATGCTTAGAAACAAGGCCTAGGGATCATACTTTCACTAGTGGTACCTCTCAACATGTTAGCACAACTGAATGCAAGTAAATGATACTCGGGATTATTCTCCTTCTTGATAACACAAGAGTACTACGTGTAGGGCTGCAAAAGCACTCCTCAAAGTCTGAGTAAACAAACACCACAGTTCCCAAGAACAAGCCATGATAGATATCTAAATTATTCATAGAGTCACACACAAGTGCCCACACTGTCACCTTGATACCGTGTTGTCACAATGACTCCGGGAACTAGATACAATCACTTGAGTAGCATAAACATTACATATGAATTCAGCGATACTAGCAATACTCATGATCACATAAAGATCACACCATGGGAGAGAGAGGTAAACCACATAGCTACCGGTAGAGCCCTCAGCCTCGGGGGAGACTACTCACACATGGTCATGGTGAGCACACTTGATGGAGAGGTTGATGAAGAGGTGCAACCCGGAGAGGAGACGACGGACTGCTGCAGCCACAGTCTAACACCATATACGTTCATACTAATAATTAGCTTGAACACACTATTAACCGACTCATAAGTTGAGTTGTAATTTAGTGTGTAAATCTAAGGTGATATTTTTGTCTTGGTTCTAGGTATACTAGCTTTGATTTCTTCCATGTATTTGTCGCGATATTAGCATGAAAGAAAATGTCTCAGTCACTTGAATTTATATTTTAAGACGATTAGAAAAAAAATCATCGCTAGTATAGATAGAAATGCGGGAAAGGGAACAAGTAGAAGTTCAACCGATCGAGGAGATGAGATGGAACATATGAATCCATGAATAGCGTCACCCCATGTGATTTTTCAGAAACACAATACAAATGCAGACACTCATAAACACACACATACACTCACACATATGAGCTCATGCACACACAACCTACCCCTATGAGCACCTCCACGAGACTGAATCGGTGGGTCTAGGATTGACAAAGTCACTACATGTGCCTTGTTATCAATGGGAAATCGCCTCCCACTGAAAGAATATTCTACCTTTAAGAGACGCGGAGGTGTCAAACCTCATGATTTGGTTTAAACATGCTTATTCTATTTTTAGTCCTTTAAGATTCAAAGGGGGTATTTTTCCTCTAATTTATTCTTCTACCCTTTTCCGTGTGGCTCGGGGAGTTTCCATGGAAGGGTATGCGTCAATCGTAAATGAGCATGGAAGATACACGCATCTTCTTAACCTTGTCTGGGGACCTTGATGAATGGCAAGGATACATTTATGGTTACATTTTTTGTTGCTTGATGTGATGATAGCAAACAAAATGCACTTGTTGCGT
The DNA here is from genome assembly GCA_947311845.1 of Poa pratensis. NCBI lineage: Eukaryota > Viridiplantae > Streptophyta > Magnoliopsida > Poales > Poaceae > Poa > Poa pratensis. The sequence goes on from CAMZMU010000107.1 coordinate 16,348,720, forward strand.
GTAGCTATAGGTAAGAATTTTCAGTGACACGGCAAAGGTTGAGGATCGGTATAGAAGTTGAACCAGTTTTTTGTTCTTTTCATCTTTGTCCTGACTGTCAGTAGCACAATACATTTGTTGAAAATGACACATATATACCAAACATTTAGTGGAGAAAATGGTAAGAAAGGGAGGAGATACTATGTGAACAAAGCCCTCCTATCCCCCCTCCATGACAATTCCTTGTTCAACTGTTGCATTGTCTCACATAACCCATGCTCACAAATGAGTTAATGACATATGGCTTAATACTGGCCGCGCCACTGTTGGATATTGCATCTATACGGGGCTATACGGGGGGCGGGGGGGGGGGGGGGGCGCAAAAATTGTAACCTTTCACAAAGTATTGTAGTTACAAATGTTGGACAGCTGGTAATCTTCATTGTTTTCTCTTAACCAATTGTTTGTTGTGATCTATGCCATGGTGCTTTGTTGGCGGATATGGTCTTTAGTAATGGTTTTAATGCGGTCATGATCTCCGCAAGTGATGGCCTTCGCACCATGATGTCTTCTAGTAGATAACCATGAATCACCCTGCGAATCAAGTCAACATCTTGGAAGAGACGATGTGTAGTCACTGGGGGAATGAGATGATACAACTTTGAATCATTTCCTGACGTCTCTCATCTCCAACATAACTTCATGAAGAAAATAACTGAGCAATATGATTGTTCCTGGGCTCACTACTAATGTTAGTAGGTACTACAATGTGTTTCCTACTATAGTAGATGATACCAATGGCGGTGATGTATTTTTAGGCTAGAATGCCTCACCATTATTTTTGTATAAAGGTGCAATTGTACGGAGTTACGAGGTCCCTAGAGTAATAAAGACTTGAAGATCTAAACTTAATTATGGTTCTCAGTCTAGATTTAATAATGTGTGTAGATATAATATCATGAATAATTATGTGTATATATCTATATCATGTACAAATAACTAGCCAACTCGTGGTTTGAACTTTAATTTTCGCGTGTTGATCTGATTTCTTGCAAACAAACTCATGGCCAAGTAGAATTGTGTCTAACTCAATGTTGGCATTTATATTTTTAGTCTCCATATTAACGTAACATATTGTAGAATGACATGTTGGTTTGCTTACAAACAAACGACTGACTCAACAATTTAGTATGTACTTCCGCATGCTAGTCTAATATATAGTATGTACACAGTACTCCTAGGCCACAATAAGAGTTCAATGATGTGTCCTGGTCTTTCTATACATTCAAACTATTACTAATTAGTGTACACATCGAGTAAGCCGACTGTGATTTGAGATGTAATTCGATGTGTAAATCTAATATGGTATTGATGTCTCACTTACAGACCATGGGCTATGTTTTTTTTTTAGGGGGAAGTCACTGCGGCTTTATTACATTCCAGACAAATCAAAGCTCAGAGCGTTTTCAACACACTCAGGGTACGAATGAAACCAAGTTTTGCATAACTCTAAATCGCAGCCTTCCTTAGCTAAAACATGTGCAACGCCATTCGCCGAACGTCGTGCCCATCTGACTCGATAGTCGTCGAACTCCCACAGCGAAGTCTTGAGATCCTCGATCCATGGCCCGTACCTGGACATGTCCTTCTCTTCCTTGGAGAGCTTCGAAACCACTCCTGCACTGTCCGTTTCCAGGACAACACGCCGGCTCTTCAGCTTCTTCGCCAGGGACACCGCCTGCATACAGGCACGAACGTCTGCGTCTTCCGGATCTGAGATAGAGGAGTAAAAAACACACGCTCAGCAAGAAAGCTTCGTCATGGTCGCGAGCAACCGCACCCCCACCGCCCTTCTCCAATGACTTAGATGTCGCGCCATCTGCATTAACCTTTATCCACCCTTCCTCCGGTGCGCGCCACTTCTCTGTAGGTGTGCCAGCTTTGAACACCTTAGGGTCTTGAAGATTTCTCTATTCTTCTATCAGGTTGATGCAGCGGCAGGCTAGCTGACTTGGATCTTCAATTTGCTTCGAGTCCCTCACATCGTTACGAGCCAGCCACATATGGTAGATAGTCATCAGTACAACATCCACCTCTTCATCCTTTGCCGAACAGAACCACTCGAGAAACCGGTGTTGGAGGTCCCGTGATGATGAACATTGTCAGGAGGGATGGAGATAGCAAACCCCAGTTTAGCAAGATACCTTGCCAGACATGTTGGGCATGTGGGCAGTGCCAAAACCGGTGAAGAGTTGTCTCTTCGCGGGCACAAGCCACACATCGAACTCCTCCCTTTATTTTCCTCCGCTCGAGTTCAGCTCCTAACGCCAAACCATTTCTCATCAGCCTCCATGTGTGCACCTTCACCTTGCCTGGCACATTGGCTCCCCACAGCGCCAGCCACCCCTTATGCGAGGCCATAGCTGAAGAAGATTTAGCCCCCAGCGTAAGCACTTTTCTGCTGCATTCTAAGGTGGTATGCTGAGCTAACCGTGAAGAGACCAGTCTTAGTGAAGTTTCATGCATAATAATCACATGTGACTGGTCCACCAACAGGCAACTTCTTTATATCAACACATCGAAGTCATGAAAGATCTGATACAGCTTCTGATCATCCCATTATGTGCCCTCGTCGTTTAGTAACTCCGAGAACGCGAGATTGGGACGCCTGCACTTTCCTGTTTGCGACCTAACGGATGTGCCGCACCAGACCTAGCAATCCAATTGCTTTTCCAAACTTCAATGTCCTCCCCATTACCAATTCGCCAAATCAACCTAGATTTCAGCAAATCACGTCCATGTAGGATACTTCGCCAGGAGAAAGAGCCTCCACCTGACAGCCAGCATGGAGCAGGTCAGAGTGCTTGAAGTACCGGGCCTTCAAGACTCTTGTACATAACGAAGATGGCACCGTAAGGATTCTCCACGCTTGCTTGGCGAGCAAAGCCTGATTAAACACCTCAAAAACACGGAAGCCCATTCCTCCTGCTTGCTTTGGCGTACACATTTTGTCCCACGTAATCCAGTGAACCTTGCGTGTTCCATCAGCAGCACCCCACCAAAAACGTGATGAGATGGCGCTCAACTTCTTGCACTGTGTTTTACCAAACTTGAAGCAACTCATAGGGAATGTAGGAGTAGCTTGGAGTACCGATTTGACCAAAACCTCCTTGGCCTTCTTTGACATACCCTGCCCCTTCCATCCTCCTACTTTAGCACCCGATCTCTCGGTAATATATTGGAACACCCTCTTTGGACCTCCCTACCACAGTTGGTAGACCGAGGTAGCGCTCGCAAAGCGCTCTTCTTGCACTCCCAGCGCATGTTTCAGCTCGTATTTGCTCTCCGGGCTGCATCCCTCTCCAAAGAAAATGGAAGACTTCGAGAGATTAACCTTCTGTCTCGATGCCGATTCATAAGCAAGGAGAACCTCCCTCAATGCGTTCATGCTCTCCACCGATGCTTCAAGGAAAACTATGTTGTCATCCGCAAATAAAAGATGGGTTATATGAGGCCCATCCGATCCAAATTTAACTCCGTTCAACATATTGTCCTCCTGAGCTTTCTTAAGCAACGATGAAAAACCTTCCACGCAAAACAGGAAAAGATACGGGGACAGGGGTCCCCCTGGTGAAGCCCTCTAGACGTGCAAACCCATCAAAGAGATCACCATTCAACCTCACCGCAAACCGCACCGAACCCACACATCTCATAACCATGTTGATCCAGGCTGAGCAAAACCCATTTCGGACATCATTTGCTCAAGGAAGATCCACTCAACCCTGTCGTATGCCTTCATCATGTCCAGCTTTACAGCACACAACGGCTTCTTCCTCTTTCTTGTTTGATTGTATGCACACATTCATAAGCAATAAGTACGTTGTCCGTGATCAGCCTCCCTGGCACAAACGCACTTTGTTCCTCAGAGATCAAGATAGGTAAAATGGATTTTAACCGATTAGTCATAACCTTCGAGGCAATCTTATAGAGCACATTGCACAAACTTATGGGACGAAACTGAGTCAGCAGCTCTGGTGAGCTAGTTTTGGGAATCAAGACGATTACCGTATCATTAAACCCCTCAGGAATCTCGTCACCATTCAAGAAACCTCTAACAGCTTTACAAACTTCATCTTTTAAAAAACAGCCAGTGCCGTTGATAAAAGAGGGCAGGTAGCCCATCCGGACCCGGTGCCTTTGGTAGGGCCCATTGGAACAAAGCATGTTCAATCTCCACATCAAGAATCGGCCCACCCAATTTCTGGTTCATTTGGTCGGAAACCAGCGCACCACTCTGTCCAGTATCACATCCATATCCCGTGCACCTTCCGACGAGTACAGGTGTGCGTAAAAATCTCGAGCCAGTGCTCTCATATCAGCATCTGTAGTGCACACGCTTCCATCAGCTCGTTTCAGCTTCTTTATAGTATTCTTCCTCCTCCTATGTGAAGCTCTGTTCTGAAAGTACTGGGTATTACGGTCCCCCGCCTTCAACCATTCTACGCGGGCACGCTGTCTATACATGATCTCCTCACGTTCATAGATTTCATGAAGGTCCCTCTCAATAGCTCTCATTTCTGTGAATTATCAGAGCTAAGAGAAGCAACACGGGCTGACGCAAGCTGCTCGCGGAGCCTCCTGATTTCATTTGGACTGAGCCGAACACAGTCCTACCCCATGATTTCATGCTGCCTGACACCCTCTTCAGTCTATCACACAGTGCACCCAGCCCTCTCTCACCCTGATCCGCGTTCACCCAAGCTTGCTCAACCATCTCATCATACTCCTCATGCCGAGTCCACATTTCCTCAAACCAAAAACCCCGCGAGACCTGTGTCCTTGGGATCGGCGCCGCCTCGGCCACTCGAATCAATAGACCCAAGTGATCAGTTTCTTCAGTGTTGATGTGTTCCACCGAGGTTGCCGAAACATGTGAGCAAAGCTACTGTTGCATTTCCCTATCCAGCCGAGCTTGGACATTCTCATTGCCGTCCCTCCTGTTATTCCATGTAAACGGGTAGCCGGAGAATCCCAGGTCTGCAAGTCCGCAGTCGGACAAGTAGTCACCAAACCATGCCATTTGAGGGACACTTCGGGGGTTGCCTCCCCTCTGCTCATTTTGGCGGATAATCTCATTAAAATCCCCAGCACAACACCATGGAAGGTTGTCCTGTCGATGAGATAACGCAAAATTTCCCAGGTTCTCTGTCGCTTCTCCGTTGGGGCTCTCCATAGATTCCAGTGAATCTCCATTCAGCCCCATTGAATTTGATTTTTGCATCAATATAATTATGGCACCATGGACGGACAGCCACCTCCACCTCCTCTTTCCACCAGAGTGCTAGCCCACACTTTTTCCCTTGTAGTCCACCGAAACCCCCTGTCTAAAACCCAAACTCCACTTCAGCCGATCCATCAACACTGATTTCTTCTTGGTTTCACACAAAAATACCACCGCTGGGTTGTATGACCTAATCAGTGCGGAGCTACCCTACTGTCGAGTCCAACCCAACCCTCGACAGTTCAGGGATAAAATATTCATTGCTCCCGCGGCCCTGCACCGCAGGGTCCGCCGATGATCTTCAAGTCTATCAAACACCGAACCAGTACGTTGCCTCTTCCCTGTCGACTCCGAACTCTCCTCCCCTACCACCCGAACCGGGACCATGGGCTATGTTGATACATGCTTTTCTTCAAGATATAGTGGATTTTATTTATTCCATTTATTTATCTCAGAGTTAACATGAAAAATATGTCTCGGGCTGTTTAATGTATATTTTTAAGACCATTTAAATCATTTCTACATTGGTAGTGTAGAAAGAAATTCAGGAAAAGATAACAAACTATAAGTTCAATCAATTCAGCAATTAGGATTGAATGAGCCGCTTTTCTCCGACTCGTTGTTTTACGCTCTTTCATGTGACTCAGTATATTTGCATGGATGGGAATGGTTCAAGCAAAGATGTGTGGAGACGCAAGACACCTATTTTTATCTTGTCGTAGGACATTGGTGAATAGCGAGGAAATATCAACGGTTTTTCTCGTTCTAGTCGTCGTTACGTGATGTGATGAAGGCTAATAGCATGCGCGCTACAGGAATCCAGGTATATTGCAACAAAAATTATTGCTACAGCTATATTTCGTTGCAATAAAATGCAATATTACCACAAAATTCAATTTCATGGTAATAGGAGCAACTTATTGTAGCGCGCGCTTCTTTCTTCTAGCAGCTGCGAGAATTTTCAGTGAAATGCCAAAAATTGGGGATCGATACAGATAATAAGCTGAACACGATTTTCAAAAAAAAATCCATTTCTCTGTGATTGACAGCTGTACATTGCATTTGTTGACATGTGGCACATAAATACCCACAGTTTGTGGAGAACACCATAAGAAAATGGAGGAGAGATGGTATGAAAGAAGCCCCATGCGCCTGCCATGATGGTTCCTTGTTCAATTGTTTCATGGTCTCACAACAATCATATGCACAAATGGGTAATATGCCTCGTGCCATCGTTAGAACTTACACCTAGACAGGGGAAGCAATGATCCAACAACACACCTTTCTTTACTCTGCACTTACATTTGATATAAAACTGTACAAAAAACAATAATGCATGTAGTTATTGACGTTGGGAAGATGTTAATCTTCGTTTTTCCTCTTAACCAGCTCTATGGTTTACTCTCTTCCTTGTTGTTTGGCTGGCGGGCATGTTTTACATTAATGGTTTTAATGCGGTCATGATCTCTGCAATTGACGGTCTTTTCACACCATGATGTGGATTACTCCCTATGTTTGGGTATGTAAGTCCAAAGAACCCAATTGTTGAGACCAGGGAGGATAATTATCCTCCCATTAATTACTGTATGCACCATAGTTGGGAGAGGAAACTACATGCATTGGAGGAGAAAGACAAAAGAGAGGGCTCACTAGGAGAGGAAACTACATGCATTGGGGAAGAGTGGTATTCACCGAAGTTAGAGAAATTAAGGAGAGAGTCCTTACATTGTCATACTATCTGACAACATGAAGTGTACTCCGATGGTCATAGTACGCATCTCATGATGGCACATGAGTACACACCGCTGCACAATCTGTCCGGTAAGCGACATATCAAGGCGTCGAGCATGGAGGAAGAGCAAGGTGATCATGTCTAGCACTGAATGATAAAATGTTGAAACACTAGATAGATATGGGGGTAATTACAAGACCATTAGTTTACCACTAGTTATTAAGATATAATTACATTTTTTTGTACGAATCGTCCGTGCATAATTATGAAATAATATAAAATTTTGGATAAGTGATACAAAATCTAATGATAACTCGCTTTTTCGTATTAAAATATTAATAACATTTTTAAAAAGCAAAATCACATTCATAGAAAAATATAATTGTCACTTATGATTTGGGTTTACGACATGAGTACCAACAGAACAGCTTGTGGAAATATGATCAGACCGTGACGACTCTAGCTAGAGGTGACGCCTCATTGTTTCATGTCCAGTCGATAAAACATGTAACACCCTATGACTTAAGTTAACATCTCTAAAGACATGATGCATAGTCAACGGGTTGTCCATATTCGACGTAGGTATGAGATGATACAACTTTTTTTTCGAGAGTACGCAATCGCGTACCTTAGCTTTATAGAAGAGAGAATTTTAGTACAACAACTCTTAGTTAAACTACTCTCGCGAAATTGCTACTCCCACCTAGTCTTGCCACTCTCCATTGTTCCCATTCAACCACAATTTGGTCGATCAGTCCGGGAACATCATATTGCTTGGACACATTTAGAAATGAGATGATACAACTTTGAATAATTTCCTAACGTCTCTCATCCCTACCCCAACTTCACAGAAAGAAAGGAACTGACTAATATGCTTCTCGTTGGCTCGCTACTAGTGGCAGTAGGTACTATAATGTGTATGCTACCATGGTAATGGCAAATGATGTTGATGTATTTATAGGCTAGATGGCTCATTTATTTTGTAGAAAGGTGCAACTGCACGGTGCTTTGAGGTCCTAGAGTAAACAAATACTCTTAAGATCTAAACTTAATTATTATCGTCTATCCAGGTTTAATAGCGCGTGTTGGTATAATACCATGGATAGATCTAATATCATGTACAAACAACTAGTCTAATACATATAATGTTCACACGATTGACTAGGTCACAATAAGAGCTTATAATGATCCTGATCTTACATCATATCTACACTCATACTACACCGATTAGCGTACACACATCTATTAGCCGATTCGTGATTCAGTGTGTGGATCTAATATAGTCGTCTCACTTACAAACCATCCGGTATGTGGATATATGTTTCTACTTCGAGGTACAGTGGTTTTGATTTATTCCACGCATTTGTCTTGGAGCTAGCATGAAAGAATGTGTCTCAAGTAGTTAAATGTATTTTTTGAGACGTCTAAACCCATTTCTACATCACTACTGTAGACAGAAATACAGGAAAACGGAACAAGTGCGTTTTGGCTCTCGTGCACACATGCTCCTGCCTAATTAAAAAATTCGAAAAAAAGTAAAAAAATCAAAATTTCTGAAATTTTTTTGTGACGAACATATACAAGTTTTGACAAACATGCCAAGTTTCGAGGTGAAATGACACTCGTGGTGCTCGGTGCAAAAAAAAAACAAATCACTGACAAAAATGAGACTTGCAAATATAGTTTTTCAGAGCACTGATTTTGTCTTTTTTCACCGAGCACCAAGAGTGTCATTTCACTACGAAACTTGACATGTTTGTCGAAAACTTTATATGTTCATCACCAAAAAAATCAAAATTATTCAAAATGTTTTACTATTTTTTTCGAATTTTTTAATAATGCAGTAACATGTGTGCTCGGGAGTCAAAGTGAAAATGAATCCACCAAAGAGCGCCACCACCAACATGATATTAATGAGTGTTGCTTCATTTTCGTTCTTTAAGATTCAAAGGGTCGCTCTTCCTCTGATATATTCTTTTAGACTCTTCCTCACGGCTCGTGGAGTTACCCTGGCTGTGAATCAGTCAAGCGGAGATGAGAGTGGAAGCAACCCGTGTCCTCTTGTACCCTTCCGAGGACCTTACCGAATGGTGAGGATATATCAATGGTTTTTCTTGTTCTATTTGCCTTTGCCTGATGTGAAGACCGCAATAGCATGCCCTTCTTGCTTGTAGCAGCGGGTGAGAGTTCTCAGTGAAACACCAGAAAATCGGTACAGATCACAAACTGAAGAACTGATCATTTGTTTTCATTTGTTGTTCTCATGGACAGCAGTACATTACATTTGTTGACACATGGCACATAAATACCCACCGTTTGGTGGACAACGCAAGAAGAAACCGTAGAGAGACTAGGTATGGACAAAGCCCCTGTGCCGCCCGCCATGTCAGTTCCTTGTTCAACTGTTACATGGTCTCACAGTGCCCTTCCTGACAAATGGACCGATGATAAGCGGGGCTAAATATGGCTCATGCCACTGTTGGAACTTACATCTATACAGGTGAACAAAGACCAACATCACGCTCTTCCTTTACTCTGCACACACATTTGGTGTAACTGTACAAAAAACAATCCTGTGGCTACGGACGTTGGGCAGCTACGGATCTTCGTTTTTCTTTCTTACCCATCTGTTTGCTGTACTCTCTGCCTTGGTGCTTGGTTGGCGGGCATGGTCTTCAGTAACGGTTTTAATGCAGCCATGATCTCTGCAAACGATGGCCGCGTCCTTGGGTCCCTACAGCAAATACAGGAGGCAGCACTAATGAGATTACAGGAAATGGTCACTCACCGAACAAGAATCTCGATGATGATCACAATGTGTAATATTTTGAAACTGCAACCGAGCAAATTAGGCATACTAACGTCTGCCAGCATCTTAATATGATATCTGCTACGGCAGGGTCGACGTTATCTGGAATATCGAGGCGGCGACTCTGAAACCCAACTGCTCCAACAACTTGCATGGCGTTCATTCCTTCCCAAGGCTGTTGTAATGTACAAAGTTCCCACAGTATGACACCGTAACTAAAAACATCGCATCTGCCAACATGCACATGTGTGTCAGCTAGCACGAAATTACGTCAGAAATTAATACAGCTGAACTGGATTTTGAGCAGTAGACTAACTTCTCATCTGATGGTTCATTGCGTAGTACTTCGGGTGCCATCCACTCAGCCTGCAGATCAAAGCAAACTTTTAGTGGTGACTTCGGTAGAGCACCTGAACCACCTAGATTCAAATAAAAATGCCCACATATAACATAAACCAACTTTTGTTTTCCATAGTGTACGCGGACTATCTGATATAAGAGCAACAAAATTCTAAGACAGTTGAGCCTGTTAGTCAGCTTAAGTACATTAGCCAACAACGTGACTTCCCTTATTAAAAGAAAACCACGTGACTACACAGCTAGCTATTTGTGGACTTTGAATTGAAATATTGGATATAAGCTCAAGGTAGTGGAGGGTTAAGATATTCCAGTGAAGTGCAAGTCCAAGATATAATTTGAAGCTCGACCATTCATCCAAGCACCGTCACTATCAGCGTTCAATCATCCTTCCGTAATAGGAAGCTATGTTTAAACCTTCAAATATTCCCTTAAAGCTTAAAGCACTATCACACAAAAGTTACAGTCAAATTGTGGGATCGTGCAAGCTTACTGTTCCAGCTGTTGATCTTGATGACAGGAAGGTATTGTTCTTCATTCTCGATAGACCAAAATCACAAACCTAATTGCAAAAGGTCATATAGCTTGCAGTGGAAATAATACAAAGAATAATATTTGCTATCATGGAACTTGTGCGTTACCTTCACAACCCAATTCTTGTCAACCAGCAGATTTGGGGATTTCAGGTCTCGATGGACAATAACTGGTGTGCTGTTATGCAAATAATTCATACCACGTGCCTAGGGACCACCCAAAGCAAGTTCAGTAAAATTATATTTGATGCACTTATCTGCATTAGTAAGAAAAACTGCAGAGACAGATATATTAAATTATGCATTAGTCTTACCACATCAAGTGCCATTCTTAAGCGCCTTTTTTCATCCAATTGGTTGTTAGGTCGATGAATCAACCGGAACAAGCTACCTCTGAAATACCAATAGCACAATTGGCAATCAGTTTTCAAGGAAGTTATGGAATTACAGCGGCAATAGTATATATGAAAGGAGGAAAGAGCTGTTACAAGTGTTTAATACTATTATATCGGTGTCTGAATCGTATTTTCACATTTGTTTCCGCATACAAAACTCTACCCTTAATAGAATCACATGTCACCAATCTAATACATGGTCCTTAAAGGAGTTGCGGATGAGCATTCTAGAGAGCATGAGATATTTGTCTAGGGTCAGCTGAGATTTAATTGAGCTCGACTTACAAAGCAAGCCAGGTTATTAAAAGCAATGCATAAGCGAGAAGATGAGATCATAATAGCATGACCAAAAAATAGAAGACAATCATTGTCTAGATCAAAATAGCCTGACTGAGTGATTATTCGAGTTCAGATACTTAGCAGAAATAATTACAGCAACTCCTTTGTTCCAAATTGCTAGAATATTTTCCATTCGAACAGAAAACAGTGCAAAACTTCTGGGATATTCATGAGCAACGTGGATCATAGTCATTTAAGTAAACTTGTTCGAAATGAGAGTCATCAGGAAAAAAAATCTTGTTAACACATGAAATTTCATCAAATGGTCAAGTGGCCTGATGTCGTATGTGATATTGCTATGTGTAATGTGTTACATAGTGAATGCTAATCCCAAATGAACAATTTAAATCAAGAAAGCCTACCTTGGAAGAAATTCGGTAACAATGGAAAGATTAGGCACCCTAGTGATAGCACCCATGAAAAGAACGACATTTGGATGACGCAGCCGCTTCATTATTCGCACCTACACATGAAGCAATTATCAAGATAACTGCATAAGAATATACTTTTATAAAAATTATTACACATAATGGAAGCAAAGTTCTTAAATAGTAGTCTGGCTGCTAACTTAATTTCTAAACCTTTAGCAATAGCCTGCTTTAAATCTACCATTACTGTTACACATTCTTTCTAATGGAATGCACTACAATTTATAACTACGGAATAAAAATATGATTACTTCATGGAAAATTGAATGTATAGTTTACAAAATGCACACACGGTGCACATGAGAAGCAAGTGTCCATGCAAGTATAACATACATGACCACATAATCACATAAATACAAGCAACAAAGCCAGCAGCATTGTACTTCTATCATTTATGTCATCTGAATTGACATGAAATTTGTATACCTCAGCTCTAAATTCTTCCAGAGCATCACTTGAAATATCTTGTTGCAAAAACTTCTTGACAGCAACTTCCTATAAACAAAGCAATTCATTATCCTGTAAAAAATGGCATTCAACGAACGGAAACATTGAAGGTATCGCTGAAGGGTTAAACGAAGATGGAGTGCTACTTAGGGACCTTCAAACGAACGAAACGGATAATGGTAGGTATATTACTGAAGCCTGGGAATGAAACTCGCTTCTGGGAGGACACTTGGCTCGGAACCATGTCATTCAGTGATTAAAATCCTACCATGTACCCATCATCAGGAATCAACATGCGATGATTGCAGATGTGATTGGCTTGGGGCCCCTGAACATCAAATTCAGCCGTGCCCTCAATGGAGCTAAGCTCTTGGCTTGGCAGAGCTTACACGACAGGGTAGCCCATATTCAGTTAACTCATGATGCAGATTCGTTCTGCTGGAGTATACATATACCTCCAGCCAATTCATGGTACATTCGATGCACGGGGCCTTGATGGATATGGGCCGTCAGTGCCACAAATATATCACTAACAAACTAAAGATCACGCTAATTTTGTATGGTATCTCTGCAAGGGGGTATCTTAACAAAGGACGGTTGGCTGGACATAAGTGGAAGGGGAGCAAAATGTGTTGCTTCTGGAACGAGGAAAGCCATCATTTCATCCGATGCCCTTTTACTCACATAGGGCGGCGGCCCATTTTTATGGCGTTTAACCATAAACCACCTAGTAGCATTTCTAATAAGTGTGGGAAGTTCCTTGTGGGCCAGATATTGCTGGACATATAGGCTAAATAGTAAGGAATATTAGGAGTCTGTTTGGTTTATGCCCCAGGCTGACCCTACCAAAAATTGTTCATGCGAAATGTCCTCACACTTGTTTTGTTTGTTGCCAATTTTCTGTCTGCCTATATATTACTTGGTGTTGCCTTCCTCACAGATTGTAGCCAATTTTTTGGCCAACCCTGGGCGGTGGAATCCTGCCCCAAAAATTGGCGAGTCAATTTTGGTACGGCTTGAGTAGGCATGATCAAAACATACCCTAAGCACTGTTTCCATGGGCTGGGGGGCCTGAAGCCCGGGTTCACCCTCCAGAAGCTCCGCCACTGACTGCCGCAATAATTTATTTTTTACTCCCTCCGTCCCCACATAGGTGGCGTATAAATTGAGTAAACAAGTCAACATCTTTTAAGTTTGACTGAATATATATACAAAAATATGAAGATTTATAATACCAAACCAATATCAATAGATTCACCATTGGATATATTTTCATAATGTTGTTTTGAAATGCGGTAGTGATATTTTCTTCTATATATTTAGTCAAACTTAGAAAATGTTGACTTTTTTACTCAATTTATAAACCACCTATTTGGGGACGGAGGGAGTAATAAACAAAATAGTTACGATTTTTGCAGGCTATTTTTCTGGCTACACACAGGATCCGTAGGGGGTGCTCACTGCAGCGAGTGGACAAGCAGGAGGCAATTAATATTGGGTGGTCTCCGTGATGCATGAGTCATATAACGGATTGTGTTGCTCTCTTGGTGCGGAAACAAATTTGTAGTGAGCACCCCCTACGGATCCTTGGTGCGGAAACACATTTTGTAGTGGATGATAATAAGTTGATAAAATTCTGGCTGCATTCATCAATTAATGCAGAGGCCAGGGGTTTGAACCTCCGTTTTGAAGAAATTTTTTGCTACTGAAGCCTGACACTACAGAAATCATATTTCACTTCAAGCTACGGGCCAAAACACAAGCAGCTGACTGCAAAGGTCTACAGCTAAATTTTGTTTTTGGGTGCAAGACCTAAACATTTTAGATTATTTATTTAAGTTTATATCCTGCGTTGTGAATGGAGAGGAAGAACCAAATGGCTATTGCGGTTTGCACACATATTTTTAACTGACTTTCCCCCATTGCTAAACGTCAAAACACTGAAAAAGTATAGGCCTATTATAGTTTCATTGATTAGTTGGCAGTGGTATGGTGCATGCTATAAGTTAACATTTCTTTCACACCATTAATCACCACTATAACACTATGCTGCACGGATACGTGGTCTAAACCTCGTGTCCGTGTCCGATACCGTACCCGATACCGATTCCACTCGGATACCAGTACGATACGTACCAGCAGCACCCTTCTTGGTTCCTCTTCGTCTTCCTCCTATCTTTCTGGTGCACTCTTCCTCCTCTCTCTTTCACCGGTTGATTCCCTTTAGTCTTTCTTGTAGATTGCAATCCAATGGCAGAGGAGCAACTAGCTCCTACAAATATTAAGATTCCACTATGGCTCCGTAATTTATAGCTACTAAATTTATTTATTTATTTATTTATTTACATAACTATCAAAACGTATCCTCGTATCGGCGCATTTTCAAAATATCGTATCACGGTATCCGTATCGGCCTGATACCGATACACGTATCCGTATCGGTGCTGCATAGCTATAACAAAAGAACTTTGATTAGCCCATATATTCCACTTCCATTTAGCAATAGACAATTAAGATAACAAACATGGAACTTGTTAATGAATTTAAAACTATAAGAGTACATTTAATATGAAAGACTTACTGTTCCATGCCATTCTCCTCTATAAACTTCTCCGAACGATCCTGAAACACAAAAGGTTGCATGTATATTAAAAAAGTTGAAACTGTATTATGCTAATTCCATAGAATCATTAGACACACAAAGTGGCGTGACTAACATAAAATTCATTTACTGAAAAAAAATCAAGAGAGCAGTACCAAGGCCAATACGTTCACCAATTGCAATTTCTTCCAATTGCATTTCAAACTCTGCAACTTCGTCTAGAGCACTTTCAGATTTTGCACTTTCTGTACCGCTTGATTTGTCTGAGGTTCTTTCAGCTTCCCGGGGAACTTCAGATGAATCTTTTTCTTGATCTAGAGGATTATCTTGACCATGACCAATTTCATCGTTCTGTTTATCCCAAAAGTGATCTGCAGCTTTCTCAATTGATTCATTTCTTTCAGAGGTACTTGGTAAACCAAATAGCTGATTACCAGGCTCTAAGTGTTCATATTTCTTGCTAACAGCAGCCGTTGTTGCAACAACTGCAGCTGCGGTGACAGTAGCCGCGCTGCAACAGGCACGTCGAATTTCATATCGCTGTTAGATTTTGCGGCCGCAACAACCATCGAAGACGCTACCACTGCAGCAGTTGCAACAGCAGCAGCTGTAACAGGCAATTGCTTTGAGAACTGTGATGAAGTTTCCTGGGGAGGTGCCGAAGGTTCATACTGAGAAAAATAAGGAGATGGGCTACCACGGATATCCGGGGGTGGGTATATGCCTAAACCTTCGATAGGCTTAAGTGAGTCCAAAGGTGCGCGGTGGGACACAATTTTCGATTGGAGTTCATGTCCATTATGATGAGCCGGTAATGGACCATGACCTCGATCAGCATATTCCCTTGACCCAACCTCGTTCATCCTTCTTTTCATTTCATCCTTGCTTTGAAACAGGCTGGTGTCACACACAATGAGGTCTTTTGGCTCTTCCATTGAATCTTCTGAAAACAAGTCCGGTGGTGCCACTACTCCGTTTTCAAGTAAAACCTCGTGGATCTTCTGTGCTAATTGTGGATTTTCTTTGGCAGCATTAATCATGTACTCTGAGATATCCTTTACTTTCATCCTCCGGAAACCTGCACGCTGCCCACTTCTGGGATGAAGATGAACTTGACAAAGAATTATTTGCTGCAATTGATTTTTCTTTGTTCTTCAAAGCCACGACTTCATCTGTGCTTCTATATTCGTTAACAGGTGTATTTTCACTAGGGTATGTGTTAACCGATAAAACTTCAAACGAACTTGATAGCGTATTTTGTTGATTATTTGTCTGGCCAGTTGCAGCTCCATCGGTATCTGAAGGACCTACATTGCTAGATGTCGATATTCTGTCAAGTAACTCGTACTCAAAAGAATCGCATGCAGAATTTGAAACTCCACCAAGAGAAGACCCCAACTGATTAGTCGCATCAGCTTTGCTAAACTGATGATTATCTGAGAAGGAACTGTCTTCAAGATCTGTAGACAAAACAGCACCATCTGAAGGAATAATTGTGCCAGGATCTGTCACGAGATCAACTATGAACTCCCTGCAAAATGTACCATGACATACATGGTTATAAAGCATCTAGTGGATGAAGCAAGTCTAATATCTACACACAGCACAATTGTTCCATCAAATGCTCATCTGTGCTTCAAAATTATATTCACAGGGTGTGGTACCTTCCATCATCAAATTTCACAATGTTCAAAGCTCCATCATCCGATCCAGTGTACTGTCTTCCTTTTAGAAGTCGACAAGGGACCTCAAGGCTATCAGCCAAAACCTACATCCAAATATGGAGAGAATTAATTGTCAGCACACCAATGAATCGCCTAATGGACAAATGTCAGCGAAGTAATTGATAGCATATTTATGGATCACTTTTTGAACAAAAGTTGCGCAGATGACTTGTTGTGTTAGATCTTTAGAACTTATAGAATAGCAAGAAAATGACTGTCATCCTTTTGATATTAGAACAATGTGACACAATGACATTGATTTGGAGTTATGCATTGAATTTTGAAGTTGATAATCTACAACATTATAACAGATAATCTTCAATGTTAATGTTTAGCAAATTATGCTTGTACAAAGACAAATCAGAATTGGTCACGTCATCTAAAAATGCTTAATGTGTTTTACTGACCTTAAATAGCAGAGCGCGATGACGAGCTAGTCCAGTTTTTAATTGGCCAAGAGGCACAACTACACTTTCAGTATGTGTTCTCAGGGATCTGATCATGTTCTGGTATTTCACTGACATGTTCTCAGGATCAAATATTATTCCACCCATGTGTTTGGCAACGAGATTAGCAAGTTCATGAATCAAAACATTGCCAACAAGTTCTGAAGTTCTCTGCCGAAGGTCAAGAGCAATGATTAAGGCCTTCTGCTCAAGTTTCATAAGCTCCGGGTCTTCACCTCTATGGACCAATACAGCTTCCCAGTTCACACTATCATGTGAAAGTGGCTGCGCTCGCAGATCACTCAGAGAGGGCATGTTTATTGATGATGGCCCGTTCCCAGTGATATAAAGATCATAAAAGCCATCTGATATTATGTCATCATAACCAAGGGCGTTGAAATTCTGCGAAGCATTTGCAAATATATAATATGATATGTGTCAGAAAATGGTAAGAGTACAATATAAGTAGGAAACAATTGAGTCAACACAAGCACCATGATACGTGGTATGAAGAGACATTATCAAAGATGGTATTTGTGTCAAATATGGTCCCTTAACCCTTTCACAAAGTTGACGCAATTCATGCATTGTAGAACAACGGATTACAGTTAACTTACTAAACACATACACTTACTAGTAAAGGTCTGCCAGCATCACACTCTAGAACTCACACAAGCAAAATCATTATCCAGCGGTGTTTATTCATGGATAAAACTGGTTATCGCTTATCAGACGGACCTTTTACTGCACCCAATTCTATAGGACCCATGGAATTTTTTTTCTTTAAATTCATGAGTTTCCCTACGGCGCAACAAAAGTTACTTGCTCTTGTAGGAATGTAGGATTCAACATTCCTTGACATTCAATTACTGTGGTTTTTGGATTGCTGTGATTTTCAGTTTCTGTGTTCCAAAGGGGCCCTGACTAGCCATTTGCTTAAAGGAAGAGCTCCTAGTGGCTACTGTTACCAATCTAACAAGGAATATACACCATCATGTTCTGGCTAGAAAGTACACACGCGATGCATTATCAATGGATGATCACAATTGCGATATGAGAAGAGCATGGACAGCCGAATCGATTATAGAACGAGGCAGAGCTTGATTGCAAACTGACCCAGTATCGAGCCGCCAGGACCTCGGCGGGGAGCTGGAAGGGCGGCAGAAGCCGAGGCTCATCTGCTTGGCGACCTCGATCTCCATTTCCTCGGGGTTGTCCCTGGCGCTCATCTCCAGCACGAGCTGCAGCTGGAACTCCTCCAGGTCGTCCTCCTCCTTCTCCCTCTCCCGCTTCCTCTCCTCCGCCTCGGACGACTCCCTGATCACCCGCTCCTCCACCGCGTCCTCCTCCCGCGATCGCCGCCGCTCCCGCTCCGCCTCGCCCTCCTCCCGCGACGGCCTCCGCTCCATCTCCCCCTCCTGCCGCCTCCCCGGCTGCCTCGTCCTCTCCTCCCCTCCGGGCGACGCGGACGCCGAGGAACCCTCCGCCTCCGCGGGGGTCGGGGGCGTCGGGGGCGGGGGCCGGGTCGGGACGGAGTCGAGCCAGCTGGACACCACCGAGGGCGGCTGCTGCTGCTGCCTCTGCTCGGGGACGGGGGGACGATGGACCGCGCCGACTCCGGTGCCCTTGCGGGAGGGCGGAGGCGCAGGCGATGATGACGCGCCGTCGCCCGACCCTTCCCCGATGTGGAGCTTCTGCTTCCTGAAGAAGTTCTTCATGCCGCTGCCGCCGCCGAAACCAAAGTCGCCGTCGCAGCCGCAGCAGCTATTGCCTACTGGTGTTGGTGGTGGGTGGGTGGATCCGACATGGCCACTGACGCAGGCAGGCAGCGGCCGAAGGGGTAACTTTCTTTTCGCACCTATTGACTCGTCTCCTAGTGGCCTCCACCGTCACTTTGTTTAAGCTTAGCTGCGGCCTGTTATCATCCACCGTCTCCTGTCAAAAAAAAAAACGAGAAAAGAACCGGAGGGGTTTACCAGAAAAAGCAATTTTGAGGCCCAGAATTACCCGATTCCTCGGGGTTTCGTTGGCTCTAATTGCGTCTTGATACAGCGCGCGCAGTTAATACGGAAAGGCGTGCGCTCGTCTCCTTGTCCACGGGGTACGCAACCCCGTTTTCGTAGAAGAATGGAAAAAGAAAGCATGTTTAGTTAGAAGCAGAAGCTGACAAAGGGATAACACGACCAGTGACCACTGACAGCGCCACCTAATTCTCAAAAAAAAAAAGACAGCGCCACCTGACCCCCGTGGACCGGGCTCACGGACGGCGCTCTGACAGGCGTGGACTGGTGGACGGGCCACTAGAATAGCCAGGCGAGAGTGGTGGCGGCGCCGCTGGTTCGTTCATTCGTACTACGAGCACCGTCCCGTGGGCCCAGCCCACCATCGACACTTGCACGCTAGCGCGTGGGCTCCACCCCGGGTAGGAAACCTTTATCCTGCTCTCACTGACAGGCTGATCTGGCGGGTCTATCGGCCCACTTGCCATTGCCCATCCAGTGCTAGTGGACAACCGAGCAGTTATCGTCACAGCACAAACCGCCTGCTTAATTCTTTTTTCCGACCATGCACGCACCGCAGTGGTCACCTCGCCGACTGCCAGGTGGGACCCGTAATCTTATCGTGCTTCGGGGCCCATGTGACATGTGAACAAGCGGATATGCTTCGCATCGCTCGCGACGCGCCCGAGGGAGATTGCAATTCTTGTCGGCGGTCGGGACCATGGGAGGACCGCCGTCCGCCGCCCATTTGCTCATGTATCAGATCTTGTACTCCGTAGTTTTTAATCTCTACAAATTGGATGCTTTCACATGTCTTATTTTTATCAAAAAAAAATTGAAACACTTTTTGAAAAAACGAATGAATCAACATTACATTTTTTATAGAAACCTTCTATATTTATTTCCAAAAAAAAAACCTTCTTTATTTGCAACACGTTTATATAATCTCTAATACTATTAAAAGAGCAAACATATTCTTTGCTAAGTCCACCCGGATACACTTACATAGGACAATCAAGACCAAATACCACCCCCACGATCAGGCCCACCTAATTAGATATGACCGTCCACATAAAAGTTAACCCTCAGCTGTGTACGTTTAGCAGTTTAGAAGAGCGGACGAAATCTCTGCCATCGATCAAACAATTTCACCCCGATTCACTCGCGCTCCACCCGATTAATTAGGAAACCTCCTCGCTCGCTCACGATGTCCCCGATTCTTCTCCCCCACCTCTCTGCCGCCCCTCCCTCCCTCCCGAACCTCTCCTCCACGCCGGCGGCGGAGAGCGATGACCCAGATCGTGTAGCCAAGCGCACCAGGCAGCGAGCGGCGAGTGGGAACCAAGCAGCGTATGTCATCGTCGGATCCGGCCACCGCGGAGAACATGATGCCCTGAGTCTGATTCCCCACCCCCTCCATGGCACCGACTGCCTGGCAGGCCTCCAACTCCCATGCCGCCGCCGGGAAATCCTCTGCTTTCCCCTCTTCCATGCAGGTAGCGTACAGAAGCCACCTCCTGTTTTTTGTACTCCCTCCAGGCCTCCACGATTCCGCCCGCTCATTGACCTCCTCGGCCGCCTGTACATAGTCACCCGTCAAAGTAGGTGCGTGAGAAGGCCAGGGCTGTTGCTCCATCGGGCTTTGCAGAAATGCGTTTTGGGTCAGAATGTTTTTTTAGTAGCCTGTTGTGTTAGTGTTGTTGTGATCATGTCTAGATCAGGCGCTTCCAATACGTCATTGGCTTGCAGAGTGTAAATACACATTTTTCTTCAGACTTTAGAAGTGCAAATGGTTCAATTTATTGAAGTACTAAGCTTTTATTTTTCATTCTTTGGAAGAGGGAGAATGCCTACAGATGGAAGCCCCATATCAAATATTGACTTGTTATGTTTGTTGGAAAATATATCTTTGATCTTGCCGGTATGAGGATTTCCTAAAATTAGGTGCTACTTTCTGCACACCCTTATCTGATGTGCTTGGATATTAGTTTCTGGTTTACCAAAGTAGATATGTTGTTCACTACTCATAAGCTTATGGTTAATCAAAGAAAATGAAACAGGAATATACATTTTTTTCTCCGGCTAACTCCAAATTCATGCACCCTGCGAAAGAGGTAAGCTTATGTTTATATTATTCATTTCAATTTTCCGCTCTTTTTTTCCCTGCAGGGAAGCGAATTGTCTCACGAGCAAGCTAATTAACATCCGTCACATATTTTTATGTTGTCAGATGGTGGAAAGTTCTATTGCATGGATTAAATGCTTCATGTACCATCATACCAAGGAGCGAATAAATTTGGAGAAAGTAAGCCCAATGAAACAACTGATATTTTGTTTAGATGAGTTACATAATTAACGTGTTTATAGTCTCACATTATTCTTAGCAGTCATAGCCAGATTGTGCTTTTTCTCTCACTTGCTTGTTGCTATGTTGAGTACTGAAATATAGCGATAGGTCAGCAAAATTTGTGACAAATCCAAGCTTAGGCTATTTGAATCTTGCCATATTGTATTGTTCTTTTATTTTGTAGCTCCCCGAATCATGAACATTTGCAGATCACGATTATGGTTTGGGGGTGTTTGAAGTCTTGCATGAATTGCAAAGCACGAACGTGCTTCTCTGTTTCTTATTTCTCTAGATCTGTAGCCTCAGCTACGTTTGATCCTCATGTCATGCTGTAGTTCTTGCATCATGCAGCACAATAATGTGGGGTTTTGATATCTCAATCGATGTTCTGAAAGTTGTTAAACTAAACCTCCTCTTTTTATATCATCAAGTATCGTCAGGGTGGCGTTCTTCATTAATTAGCTTGAAACTAAGAATGATCCGAATAAATAGATTTGGGTTATTTGGTATTGCACGTAAAAGAATTTCTGAATTTACTTTCGGTTGCAACAAATAACACAATGATTCGACAAAATAGTTAGTTTTCGCAATTGATCAAACCAATCGTTTAATATGTTTGACATTTTAATGCCACTTATGGGATTTCTTTTGTGTTTACCTTTCAATGGACATGGTTTGGAAATGTTTGACAGGCCTAGGGAAGGATTCTCTTATTCTTGCGAGTAGTTTCTAAAATTTCTGCGTAAGAGTTATATTCAACATGGGATGTGCTTTTCGAAAGATACCATTAAAATAATTTTGGCGTGAAAGAAACAGAAGTAGAATTGCCCCCACGAAGTTAGTGTTTGCATACATGAATTTTTCTGCCGATTAGCATTGTTCATGTATCATATTCCAGTCAAATAGACACATGGTACAGAATTGCTCCAAGTAATACAGTGACGGCAGTAATTACACTACTGTTTGCTGTAGAATGGTAACATTTAAGTCTGTTTTCTGCTGGATTAACATTGTGACATGATATGGTATTTTTTTTTAGATAAAAGACTTTATTACTAAAAAGTTTAAGTATTACACCCGGCCTCTGCATACTAAATGCACACAGCCACAATCCAAAAGAGAAAGAAAAAGTAGTGCAACATAAGGCGAATTACAATCAGCAAGAATAAAGTAAGACGCCTATGTCCTAGGCAAGCTCGACGGCCTATGGAGGTCCAATCCGGCGATCAAGCGGCCACCCATGTTGTGAAAAAATGTTCCTTGCCACCTCTTCCAGTCGTGCACACGCCTCCGTAAAGAGCTCTCGATGTCCCACACGCTGTAAGGTGAACCATGTACGGAAAATACCCGTGCATCGGTAGAGTACCTGCATATGAGAAACATCTTTATCATTGAAAACCTTGTCATTTCTACTAAGCCAAAGCGACCATATAATGGCAATCGCTCCTACCCTAATAACCGTTCTAAACTTTTTATCTATCTCATGTAGCCAATTGCCAAAAACATTGGCAACAGACTTGGGTGGATAAAGGTTAGACGCTATTTGGATAGATGACCATATAGAACGTGCGAAACTACACTCAAAGAATAAGTGTTTAATTGTCCCTTATTGTGGACAAAATACACACTTAGTACTTCCATGCCAGTTCCGTTTGACAAGGTTATCCTTGGTCAAAATGACACCCCTACGAAGATACCACGTAAATACTTTTATTATAAGTGGAATTTTCATTTGTCATATTTTTTTATTATCATCGACTGGAATATCCGAATGAACTAGCGCCCTATACATAGAATCTACTGAGAACTTTCCATTCATATTAAGAGAAACCGGGACAAGTGCCGGGAAAGTACTGGTTACACAGTAAGGTTAGATGAAAAGAAAAAGCAAAGCTGTAAGCTAAACTAAATGTACAGTATAGAGGCTGAGCCTGAAAAAAGAAGGTTCGTCCCCGGTTGTGGCCTGGTGATCACTCGCTCTCAGGCCACGACGTACCAAGGACACCGGCGCTCCGCCAAAGAGAGATCTCCGTCACAATTTTCTCGGCCAGCACAGTAGGAGGGGAGGCTTTGTTGTTGAAAATTCGATTGTTCCTCTCCTTCCAAATCATCCACCAAGATAGCAGGGCAACAGAGCGCCAACGATCCACTATATTCGGTGGCTGGTGGCTGGCTTGCTCCAAGCTCTCTGGTTCTCAATTGTTTGCTCTTGCATGAGCTTCAAACTCTGCTTTCTACAGATTTTTTAAAGCAGAGGTGCAAGATTTACTATATACTGCATGGTGGATGAGGTAGAAAATGACAGATGATGCTTATCCAGTGTGGCCGGCAATTGAGTAGGCGCCTCCAGAAGTTAACCTGTTTTTTTTTTTTTTTTGGAATATCAGAAGTTAACCTCGGAGATTGATTGTTATTGTGTGCTGAGTCGATTGCCGGACAAAAATTAGACTCTCTGTTCACTAGAGAACTGAAGGACTGTAGCAGGGCTTTTTATCTTTTGAGCTTTGCAATGTTGACAATCTACTTTTGTTGCACATGAATGCGCACAAGAAGTTCTGCTGAAGGACATGTTTGTGCAAAACAAGTATCATGCACACAATAAGTTCTGCTGAAGGACAAGAAGTTCTCTCTTTTTGACAGTGGTTTGTTCAAGTTATTTTCCGACAAGTCCCGCGTCTCCGTACAATCTTGTTTTATTTGTTCAAGGCACAACATAACAGTTCACTTCATATGTATGCAGGGCAGTGCTCTGTCTGGTTTGGTTTCTAATTTCATGCACTTAGGAAAAGATGCTTTGTGCGTGAACTTTTTATGATAACATATTGTATAATGCATATGTAAGGTTTCTTGGTACATATATGAAGGAAGATGAAAATGAAGCTAAAGACAATGTCCCTGCTATAGGACGAGCCATTCTTGATTGCATACAGTGCAGTAGCTGTTTTTCAGTTTCGCTTCAAACTAGGGTTGAATGATAATATGTTGCGACTAAATATACTGCATTTCTGTGATAAATATATAGATGAAGAGTAGAAGTCGTGCGTTGCACGTGCAATTTTACTAGTATGTTTATGTAACTAAGAAACATGTTTGCATGGCAAAAATTCACATCGACTCCCGAGCTCACATGCTCTGGTTACAAAATGATAAAAAAATTAAATATATCAAAAAATTCTGATTTCTTTTTGGAGACAAACAAATACATGTTGTCAACACACGTGCAAAGTTTCAGATAAAATGACATTTTGACCGCTCTGTGCAAAAATAACAAAATCAGTGGCCAAAATGGGATATATAAATACATCTTTTTAAAGCATTAAATTTGTTTTTCGTACAGAGCACAAAAATATCATTTCATTCTGAAACTTTGCACGTGTGTTGACAACTTGTATATGTTTTTCTCCAATTTATTTTATAATTTTTTGATATGTTTCTATTTTATAATTTTGTTAATATAACAGGAGCATGTGAACTCGGGAGCCAAAGTGCATCTCTCTTTGCATAGATTTTAAAGACCATACATTCGTAGTAAACTCTCTCTAAATTTAATTTATGTATGAATTAAAAATTATCAATCAAAACATATAGAATAATGACCAACAAAAACTAGTACCCGTGTTTCTTTTGTGAAATGATTCCGAGATACATATACTGGCGGAACACATGAAAACCTATGAAAAGGGAACTAGAGTGAGAGATAGAAATGAAACACAATTATGAAAGAAAGAAGGGAGAAGTAGAAATTAAAGAATACAATAAAGAGCTAAGGAATTCAAAATGTTTAAGTGGAAAAATACTGTAGAAGAGAAAGAAGAAGTAATAAAAGCTAAGAATGGAACTAACTGAACCGTGGGTATGGGATGAGGTTCCATTGCTCCAGCAGTGAGTTGATTTCCGCTCACCATTTCGACTTGCGAATGGACTAGTGGACCACGAATCTTCCATTTCCATGCAGTCCCTGCATCCATGGGCTGCGATGTTTTGGTACAGGCTGAGGTGGGCTTAGTGGCAATTTTCAGCTTACAGAGGTTTTCAAAATGAATACGACTCTGGGCCAATATATGGGCCATGCGCCTCCCGGTTATGGACTATTCTCCCTGTAAAAATAGCGAATTCTCAAAAGAAAAAACCTCAACAAAAAAAACCTCTTTTTTTTTTACGTGAGATATTCCGTCCGAAACCATCAGACAATACATTTTATCCAGGATATGTTCCCACTGCATAGTATACCGGTAGCCGGTAGGCTGGACTACGTCTAACGCAGCACCGAATATATTAATGCAGGCGCTCCATACTTCCTTCCTGCTACTAAACTCACCAGAAATTCTCGACTCTAACAGAGAATGTTTTGCTCAAATTATGTAACACGTGTGCAACGTTGTGACAGAAACTGATTCCTCTGAAATTATCCGTATGATGACGAGCAAGGAACGGGATCTGTCGCCCTTGGGCCACCTGGCTGCTGAAGCAAAAACTCTAGCTATGTCTAACACCGCATAGCTGAAATCAATAAGGTGCCACGGTCCCAGAATATAGCGAGTCATGAGTTAGCAAAATATGGTAGGTTGAACAACCGTACTGATGTATTGTTAGGGTCAGGACCAGAGACTATTTTGGATTCCATTATTAGGGATTGTAACTCCATTCATATTTGATTAATACAATTTCTTTACCCCGGCAAAAAAAAAAAACACGTGTGCAACGCGCACGGCATGAAACTACCTAAGCACGAATATAGGAATGAGAGAAGAATGAAAATACTTTGTATTTTGGGCTACACAAAAATGACAAAAGTGTAGCGCAAAATACGAAGTATTTGAATTTTATCTTTTGCACGTTTGTGGGTTACATCATTGATTACATCCAGGATTATTTTCAGAATTATTTGAAACTTCTATATATTATTTTCAAAAAAATTAAAACACCAAGATCATTGGTGCTCGGGAGTAAAAGACACTTTCCGCGAATATAGGATTTTATCGGCAGTACACATACCACAGTGAACCCCTCGACGAGCGCCGTGATATAAAAGCGATGGTCACACACACCGGGGACGGGCTGGAAAGCGCAGCACACGCGGAGGACGATCTCCCATCGATCAACAAGATCGAGTTCCGGTACGACGATGGATGGATCGATCGGCGTTCGTTGGGCGTCTGGTCCAGGGCGGGATAAAAGATGCTTTGGTTTTATGCGGCGTAGGGTAGCTAGCACGCCAGATCTGCAAATCGTGGGGGAGGGGCGACAACTGTTGAGACACTGACTTCAGAAACATGCCACTGGCGGCCTACCAGAGCACGGCTAGCTCCAGGTTCGCAGAACTCGACGTGCAATCTACTGTAGCTTCTTCGTCGGAAGAACATGCGGTGCACGAGCGCGAACGGGCTGGGCTGGTCCCGGATGATCGTATCAGCGATGAAGAAACGGAGGAGTTGCACGAGTGTTTGACCGGCCGGATCAGTGATGAATGTGAGCAGCGGCACATGGGACTGTCACGGGAAACCGCAGACAAGGCCTTGATTGATCGATTATGCGGATGGATGATAATGCGGTCGAGCAAAGTTACCGGCCGGCCAGGAGTCCCTGTCCGTGGCCGGAGAGGCGCCGGCGAGGGGCGGTGATCGATGGGGCAGCCGCTTCGTCGGCGATCGTGTGTCCCCGCCGGCAGGGACCAGCGGCGGTGGTGGGCTGTTTCGCGGTGCTGCGCTTGGGCCAGGTTCCTCCTAGCCTGGGCCTCTCCCGCGGCTACGGGTGGTCCATTTGGAAGAGAACCCTCCACGTTTTTCCTTTCCTTCGGGTTTGCGCGCGTGGGCGGCCGGCATGGGCGCGAGATGCTCTACCTACGGCTACGGCGACGGCGATGGCGACGTTGGACATCATCATTCGGACACGGACCGCCCCGACACAAGCTACGGTGCGTACCCATCAATCCATCATGATCAGCGAGTCGATACACGCAGATACTACAGTAGAGTAGATCGGCGAAGCGGAGAAACCGATCGAGCAAGAGAAGAGAAGGGCAACGGCCGCACGCCACAGCCCATGACGACGGCGAGATCTCTACGCCGCGGAATTGGTGGCAGGAAACGGTGGAACGGAAGCATGGAACAGTTGACTCGCTCGTGGACTCTTCTCTTGCTTCTCCGGATCTGCTCCCTATGGCCTACGGGGTGGCTTCAGCTTCCACGTACCGCGCTACTGTGCCCGGATCCTCTACAGAACGGCGACGAGCACGCCAGCGGTTGAAAGAAAATCCGGCCACGTGCTTCAAAGAATCTCTGGATACAGTAGCAACGACCTGCCTAGCTAGCTAGAGCATCAGAATTCACGGGTACGGGAAGATCTCTAATTTATTTCGCGTCGCTGGTGTATGTAAATAAGAATGATTTGCTTCCGGGAAACAGGCTTGGATTGGACGGGAGCTGATCGTGGAGGGATTTCACCTGCCGCGCCAGCAAAATCCCCTATTTCATGGATGGATCCACCGTCCACGGGCACTATGCCAAAGCCTAGCACGAGCTGCCTATGGCATGAATTTGCACCTTTTTTTTTTTGGCTCAATCGCTTAACTCGATCCAAATTGATCGGCTCATGGGAATAGCCTCAGGTGGGAAGATAACATTGAAAACAAGTGCTAGTCACATTGTAATTGTTAACCTCTTGTTGTTAGCATAGTTTAGCTGCCTAGAATCCTAACTACTATATACATTACGATATTGTTGGTAGTTTGTTTATATACGACATAATCTGTAATAATATTCTGATGTGTATCAGTGTATGGGTGAAGCTAGCAGCATGCTGGTATTATGCCGAAAACCAAAGCCGGCTTGAGTCGAGTGACAAGAAGCGCCGGCGTGGCATTAAATATGCGGGAAACCTCACCAAGCACAACATGGGCGTGAGGCGGAGCGCGGCAGTGAGTTTAACGGTTGTCCTCCATCGAACCTGAGCTCCACGAGATGATGTAGAATGGAGATTGTAACCACTCATCGAAATTGCCATCGAGCTTGCAGTTAAGACCCGAAGATGCCGATGGAAAGGCATCCGGCTGAACCAGGGTGCGTGGCGAGAATGTTAGGGACGGCGGCAATGTGTTTGCGATCCTGGTCGTACAACTGGTGATCGACGCCTCGACGGTGAGGTTCGGGGGCGGAGCACTAGAGGGGGCACCACCATCGGGAAAGGATGTTGTCTGCACCGCAGACTTGGTGGGGAGGAGGGAGATGGTGATGTACATCATATCGTCGGGGAGGCTGCTTATGAGGTCGAGTCGCGCATGAGGCTCTTACGGTTTTGACTTGACCCGCCTCTTCTTGTTGACCGCCTCGTTCACCATTTCAGCCGGTGGCGACACAGGCAACCCCACGGTCTCTTCGGTAACGACACTTTCTGAGCGTACAACACGTGGTGGAGAGTCAATTGTTTCTGGGTGGCTGCAGTATATATATATTTACAGTCGATTAGATTTTGACCTGACAATATCCTTGTCCATCCGTGAACGTCATCCTCATCACCTGTCAGTATTTTAAGCGGTCACACTCGTCAGAACTCAGCCAAATAACGGTCAACGAGTTTGACCCCACGAAAACTTTGTACATTTGCGAGGCTCAAACGGAATGAAGTGGGATAAAAGTGAGGACAGGTGCATAACTGAGTAGTACTAACCGAAATGGGGCACCAAAATAGAAAACCCTGGAGTAAACTGACAAACTTTATAGAATTATAGTAGCATCTGTTGTAAAATTCATGTCTATCTAGCAATAATCAAAAACAAAGAATGTTGTCTAGTACACAACATATTCAAATACAAAAGGCAGATGTGTCCAATCACATTTTGGTTCAAATTTCCAAACAAACATATGATTTTGTTAGTGGACATCCCATCAAAGACAGACCAAGTTTGCTAAATAAAGTGGAACAACTCTAAGATAACCCGCTTATGTGAACCCTCATGCTCTGTTTGGTGAAGCTAGATATCATGTTGACGTGCATCAAAAGAAACTTATATTGTAGAATTGAGCATTGTCTTGTTCCCAAAGAGAGATCCAGAGTAGACAGAAATGAATACAGGAATTCATTGCCAATCCTCTCGGCATGGCCGAAATTACAGGTACATGTCATGCAACATAAAAGAAGCGACATTATCGACAAATTTTGGTGGAGTCAGTGCACGCTGGTCGAGCTTGTCACGACGGCGAACCTTCAGCAACAGCGCGCAAAGAACATTGGTAGACGTTGCGCGTGCCGGCTCTCCACCCTTAGGAGGGGAGGCAGGACGGAGACAACTCACGTCGATGTCCTCAGTCCCTTCCAACTAAATTTCGGTCCAAGCGAGTTAAAATAAATATAATTATACTAAACTTTCATACTTATTTTTTTACCATATTGTGTTTAAAAATATATTTATGATTTATAGTACTTAGCCAACATTATTAACCATATTATATGTTTCTTCGTTATTTTTTTTCCGTTATATAGTATCAATGTATATCATTGAAACTATATAAGAGTCGTGCAAAAAAATTACTTTGTGAGATATTGCCCTCAACAAGCTACAGAATAAACTTAAATGTCAAAACAAAAAGGAAGAACGCATGTATCATGATTTTTTAAAAGTGATCAGTATATACAATATATGTATATTATTGTGTTAATATTCTTCTGTGTTTCTAATATTAGTAAATATATGGGTACATATTCAAACTCATATGGCGTAATAAATATCGTAATAAAAGTATGTAGTGTATGCTTATGTAAGAAATTATATAGAAACTTCTAGAGTATATATTTAAGAGGGGGTATGCTCATTTTTTTTCCTAGTAAAATATGCCTTGCAAGTTATAGCGATTTCAGTAATAAGTGATAATGTTTTGATGATTTACACTTATTATTAATAGCTTCGCTTATAGTAATCACCAACAAGTCTATAAATATTATGGGTTCCACTACTTTGGCGCAACAAAATAATTATTATATATGCTCACTGCAATACGCCTATGTATCACATCATGTATATAAGTGATAATGTTTTGTTTCTCAAATAAGAAGTTATGCATGAAATTAAACATTGTAAATATATCTAGCAGAAGTATTAATATGCCATGTCTAAGAAATCCATAGGTGAGACTAGGAGACAAATTAATGGCACCGCTGACCTAATTAGTTTATTCTTATGTGGTATATTCTATTGGTCCACCGTGTGCAACTATTCATGCAAACCGGGGTCGAGTTTATGTTGATTATAAATAGTTAACGACCTCTTACATGTGATAATAATATTAAAAGTTATAAGCATATTTTAGTATTAGAGGCCCTACTCCTCTCAGGGCTCAGGATGGTCGCCCTGTTTACCCGACCCTATGGACCGACCCTGGAATTCGTCCAGACGGATAGGGGAGCGGATTCGGGCTCGCCACCCTTAGACGATGGAGGAAGAAGTATTGAGACAAACCGTCTATCCGATTTTTAAGATGCGTCATGGCAAGAAAAGGCATCGTCCAACCAAACCGACATGGGTACGGTGGTGGCTAGGCGCTGCTAGGAGGAGTGGGCTCAACACGTCGGGGATCAAGTCAGCGCTCGTGTGTTCGCTGGCACCGAGTGTGGCCTCATCTACTGGGAGGTCATGGATTAGTAAGAACGACGATTAGGGTTTGACGGTGGCGGAGGTCTTATGGAGTGGAACACCTGAACTTTGGTTTTGTTTGCATGGACAAATTCTTCTTCCCGGATGTATTTCTGTTTCGCATGGATGATTTGGGTTTGACGGTGGCAAAGGTCTTCCTGGATATTTTCGGCTTTTCAAGTGTCTTTTCCCACAAAATACAACTAATATCTGATTCTATTTCACACAGTACAAAATAACAAGAAAATCTTCACACTTGAGTTCACTGAAACTAAAAAATCTTCAAAACATCTTGTTGCACTTCGGATCAATTATCAACAAATATATAAAAAGAAATCAAAGGACCTTTCTATATACGTGCACACTACTAATATTTTAGCCGACGACCGTTCATCTATGTTGGGCGTCATATTGCAACTCCGTATAGTGGGGAGGTAGAAAAGAGTTGTACACATTACTATCTTGGTAATGTGTAATTGCGTACCAAAGTACAATCTTTGCAATAGCAATGTGTGTCATATAATTCAAATTCTATCAAAAAGATTGATACCCAATTTGTTGAATTTTCACCTTTCTTGATTACACTCCGCTCGGTGAAGACTCGCAATTGCTCCACTTAATTCACTATGTGAGAGCCTCTCTTAAGAACATGTTCATTTGACAATTATCACCAAATGAAGGCAAGTTTCAAGTATATTATTTTCGATATGGCACATCCTAAACTTGCATTTCTCAAACACTTTGATGGCGATCGTCGCTTGATGTCATCCTTCATGGACTCTATGAAATTTTTATTTTGATGCAAACCCATTAAAATATATCTAAACCCACAAAGAAATACCATACACATATCATAGGTAAATTTACATATCTATATGGACAATTGCTTACCGTACCACGAGATCATTTGATCTCACTTGGTACATCACTTAACTTTGTTTGTTGATCAAATTGAATTCACTATTTGCCCTTTTTTGCGATCAACCTTATATCTTTTCTTTATCTTAGTTATCATGATGTCTTGAAATATATACATGAATGTTCACACAATTTTCTTCATACAAGACATACCTAACATAATCTCAAAACTATCATGACACTAATTCGGATTACACTTTGAATATATTGGTCATCACTTAATATTATTTCGACCTTAAAACCAACATATGATATTCAAGCATTGTCTATGGACAAACTTTACAACTATAAATCAATGCAAATATTAGTTCATAAGAATTATCATTATTAATCAAAACCGAACATGGGGCACCATCTCTTTTACTCATTTTGGGTGTGTTTGGTTGCTCGCGAAGCCTCCATGCGCCCGTGGAGACTTTTTTTTTGGCCCGTTTGGTTGTTTGTGTTGCACCGCGTTTCTGAGCCCCCACACGAAACTTATAACAGCGCTGGACCAGGCTGAGTAGAAACGGCTGAATCGGTCGTTTTTTCAGGGAAATTTTGTATGAGCTGACAGACCCACCTGGATTACTCTATAAAGGTGACTATTATGTTGCATGTCTATTGCAACATTGCCAATTGCTGCAGAGTTAAGGAGGCGAATAAAATGGAGAGAGATGAAATGTTTTGTGAATGTAGTTCATCACCACACCTGGTTGAAAAATCGTACATATCTTGGCATTAAGAAAGATGGCAATCTTTGAGACCTTTGTTTCGTGGCAACACACGGAAATTTAGTTGTACATATAGTTCAGTTAGAACCCCGACGATAACCGATGTGGTTAGTAATCTCGTTTGTATATCATCTATAATCAGATATCTTCTGATATATATGGGTCAAGCCGGGCAACCTTCAGAACCGTGCAATTCTCCTCAAACACCAAATTTTAGCCTACGAGTTTAAAACATTTGAAATCCGAACCAGTACTTATTACCTGTACTAATCATCTCCTAATCCAAAGGCCTATCAGGCAGCCTTTCCTCGTGCAAACTTTACCTCTTTCAGCCATTTTAAACCCATTTTCGGCCGTGGTGGCTCTCATATGGGCGCACCGTGCGAATGCTAGCACTCGGACGCTTTACACCACATCGGTTGATCACTGGCCAGTAGTTTGCAGCCAGCGAATGGTACCACCCGTTCCATTTCATTAGCTGGGTAAGCAGCGTTTACAGCCGACTAATGGTACCCGAAACAGATAAGATGTGCATGTCTCAACATCCTTTTGTACGGCCACGTCACATGCACTGTGGTCCAGACGCATGGAATTAGTTCAAAGTTATTCCCATGCGGCATGCAAGGGACAGGATAAAAGGCTTGCAGCTGCCATTTTTTAAGACAGTATCCACAAAAAAATGGCTGACAGTGGGGCAGCTTTTGTGGGTAGATTAGGAGCACCGGGCCTCCAAATTCGTGTCCGGCACCCCCCAATTGAGGCCCCGTTGGGGGTGTCGGACATGTGTCCGGCCAATTGGGGGGTGTCGCCCACAGCGGCGCACCGCAACCAAAAAAAAAAGATACATACGAAGAAATTTAAACTATTTTCGAATTTCGTTCATATTTGTTATATTTTACATAAGTTTGAACGAAATTTAAAACCTAAACTAAAACCCTAACTACTCGAGGTCGTCCCAGTCGACGCCGTCGTCGCCTTCATCGTCGAGCAGGACGTAGGTGGAGGAGGACGAGGCACGGCTGGTGGAGGCGCCGTCGTGGCGCGGCGCGCGGCTTGAGGAGGCGTCGTCGTGGTGCGGCGCGCGGCTTGAGGAGGCACCGCCGGAGGAGGACGAGGCCGCCATCTGGGCCGAGCATGCCAGGGTCGCCATCAGCCCCGGCGAGTCCTGCTCGATGTCGACTACCGAGTCAGAGAGCGTCGCCAGTACGCCCGGTGTGTCACCGTCGTGCTCATTCCGCAGCTCGGACGGCACGTCGTACCATGCCGGTGTCACCTCCATCGGCATTCGCTCCGCCCTGGGACGACGGAGGTAGAGGAGTCCGCGTGGTACGCGCCCGCCTGGTGGCGACCGCTGACGCTGCCTCCACTCGCGGATTGTGATGCCGCCTCCACCACGCGGCGGCGAGCGGCGCTCCTGGCGCAGTGGAGGGAAGCGCGGCTCCGGTGGAAGGATGCGCAGCGGGATGGCGCTGCCCGTGGCGGCGTGCCGCGAGCGGCTTCGAGCGCGGAGGCAACCGTGTGGCCGGTTGCATCCCACCAGTTGTGGCGGCCCTCCGTGTTGTAGTGCGTCCGGAGCGCGCGCGGGCCGTCGACGGTGTCGATCACCGCCTGCCGCTCCTGCTCGAAGCGCCGGAGCCAACGGCCCCAGTTGGCCTGGTCGTCGTCGTTCTCGGGGAGGTGCCGCTCCGCCGGCGAGCGATGAATCGCCGTATCTGCTCGGCCGTCTGGGGCAGCGGTGGCACGGGAAGGCCACCAGGCGAGAAGCCCCAGTGCTTGGGCAGGCGGAGGTCCGGAGGGGCGAGGAGCCCGTACCGGTGCAGCTCCCAGGCATCCTCGCTCTGGATCGTGCGCCCGCTGTGTCGCAGCAGTGGAACACGGGTTCCCCTAGTGCTGCCAAAGTGGGTCCACCCCATGTGGGCCCAAGATGAAGATGGACAAGACCAAGACTCAAGTCAAGCTGGCGGGTTCACCGTCGGGACACGCAAGGCCTACGTCGACAAAGGGCTCCGGTCCTGGGGGCCTGCCGGGTCCCCGAATCAAGCAAGAAGGCAAGGAAGGACCCGAGAGCCTGAGTTCCCGGCAGAGGCCAGGCTCCCTCTCGGGTACTTCCCCGCGTCACTTTGGATAAGCTCGCCACCTCACGTTGGAAGACCTCAGAAGACTTGGGAAGCATGGCGAAGGCAGCGCGGGCGGGGAGCACAGCCCGTGGTGGTGTCAGCCCCTGTCCACCCCAAGGCGGACGCTCCCACCTAACCCAAAGGAGACGCTAGGCTGAGGAGAAGCCACGTCTCCCCCTAAACTAGATGAGGAGGGTCCTTCGTGCCGAAGGTCCCTCGTGCCCCTCACGTGACCTGTGCCCCTCACGTGACCCTGTGGCAACCCCTTAGCCTATAAAAGGAGGACCAAGGCACGGAGGGAAGGGGGGACGAACTGGACGAGCTGAAGACAAGTCCGACCAGAGCAAGACTAGACTAGGTCTGCGAAGGTAAAGGGGAAGGTGATCTCCTCCGGGTCAGGATCTGTCCTTCTTCTACCTCCAGCCAAAACCCTTCCGGGTACCCTGTCCGGGAGGTTCCATTGTAAGCCACACTATGAAGAACCCATCAATCCAGACATGCAGAAGTAGGGCTTTTAGCCTCCGGGCGGCCTGAACCTGGGTAGCTCCTGTGTCCCTTTGGTTGCATGCTTTGATCTTTTAGAGGAGAGCTTGATCTAGACCTCGCCCACGAAGACGATTCTCAGCCTCCTTCGCGCCCCGTGCCGAACCTAAAAGGGGTATCCTCTACTCCCGGTGTCCGTGCATCGAGACACGACATCTGGCGCGTCAAGTAGGGGGCGCAAGCGCTGGTTTCATCTTCATCAAGATCATCAGCAAGTTCTTCGTCAAGCATGCTGCCGAAGAAGAAGGGAGACCCTGCGGCGTCCAAGCCGGTTTCTCCCTCACGCACTCAAGCTTCAGCTGAACGTCGTGCTGCTGGCGCGCGGCGGAGCGTCTCACCGTCCCCGCCTCCCATGGAGAGGGTGGCGCCGGACGAAGTGGACGGTCGCGACAAGGACAACGGCCCTGGCGGAGCGGCGGCTCCAAAGGGCACCACCATGCCTCCTCCTCGTTCGGGGGAGAAGAGCGTCTGCAACGGCGCTGGCAAGGAGCCCACCGCTGGAGGAGGGAACCACGGCGTTCGCCCTAGCGGGGATCTACGAGCATCCAAGAGCAAGACCTCCACGCACTCGCCTTCGGACACGCAAGCTCGCCATGATGCTCTAGTCGCTGCCAAGGCCCTGATGCAGTTCCCTCCGAGCAGCGGCGATCCCAAGATCTACCAAGAATGGAGAACTCGCGTCGAGAGGCTCCTCGACTTCGCCGATGGTGGTCCATGGGTCGAACCCACTCAAGCTCCCACCGTCGATGATCTCGGAGCAGCACAAGACAAGACACGTGATCCGCGAGGCCAGCCTCGTGGTGAACGTCAAGCTAAGACGGCACCTCCTCGCGCCGCACCACCGATGGCTGATCGGCTAAACCGCGATCACGGCGAGGCCATCTCCATCGGTCGTCTACCTCGCGCAACCCAGATCTTCGTGACGAGCTCAACAGCCGTCAGAACGAGGATATGCGCACCCGCATCGAGCGTTGATACGTCTCCAACGTATCTATAATTTCTGATGTTCCATGCTTATATTATACCATTTGCTACATGTTTTATACACTTCATATCACTTTTATGCATTTTCTGGGACTAACCTATTAACAAGATGCCACAGTGCCAGTTCCCTGTTTTCTGCTGTTTTTGGTTTCAGAAAACTACTTCTGCAAATATTCTCGGAATTGCACGAAACAAAAGGCCACGTCCCTATTTTTCCAACACGTACACGGAGTCCGAAGGAGAGACGAAGTCGAGCCACGAGGTGGCCAAACCATAGGCCGCGCGGCAGGGGGCCCACCGCGCCGCCAGTGGTTTGGGCCCCTCGGGGTCCGCCGACATCGCCCCTTCGCCTATTTATTCCCCCCGACGTGAAAACCCTAAAACACGAAGCCAATTTCCACGAAGAGTTCCGCAGCGCCGCCGCCATCGACGACAAGTTTCGGGGGACAGAATCTCTGTTCCGGCACGCCGCCGGGACGGGGAATTGCCCCCGGAGCATCTCCATCGACACCACCGCCATCTTCATCGCCGCTGCTGACTCCCATGATGAGGAGGGAGTAGTTCTCCCCCGAGGCTGAGGGCTCTACCGGTAGCTATGTGGTTCATCTCTCTCTCCATGGTGTGATCTTTATGTGATCATGTGTATTGCTAGTATCGCTGAATACATTAATAATGTTTATGCTACTCAAGTGATTTTGTCTAGTTTCTGGAGTCATTGTGACAACACGGTATCAAGGTGACAGTGTGGGTACTTGTGTGACTCTATGAATAATTTAGACATTTATCATGGCTTATTCTTGGGAATTGTGGTGTTTGTTTACTCAGACTTTGAGGTGTGCTCTTGCAGCCCTACGCATAGTACTCTTGCTTCATCAAGAAGGAGAATAATCCCGAGCAGTATTTACTTGTGTTCAGTTGTGCTAATCTAGTTGAATATGTAGATGTTACTCTTTATCTATTATGCACTCTATAGGTTACTTTAATATGAACTCCGGTACTCTCCACGGTGTAAAGGTGACAGTGTGTGCACCGTGTGTGACTCCTTTATGACGTTGTGGCGCTTGTTTACTCCGGCTTGAGGTGTGCTTTTGTAGCCCTACACAATGAATGGTGTTTGTTATCCAACAAGAGAGTGTTTAAGAGTAGCTTTTACTTATTCAGTTATGAGATCATTGTTGAGAGTGTCCACTAGTGAAAGTATGATCCCTAGGCCTTGTTTCTAAGCATTGAAACACCGTTTACAACAAGTTCTGCTACATGTTTGCTTGCTGCCATCTTTATTTCAGATTGCAGTTACTACTTATAATCATCCATATTACTTGTATTTCACTATCTCTTCGCCGAACTAGTGCACCTATACATCTGACAAGTGTATTGGGTGTGTTGGGGACACAAGAGACTTCTTGTATCTTAATTGCAGGGTTGCTTGAGAGGGATATCTTTGACCTCTACCTCCCTGAGTTCGATAAACCTTGGGTGATTCACTTAAGGGAAACTTGCTGCTGTTCTACAAACCTCTGCTCTTGGAGGCCCAACACTGTCTACAAGAATAGAAGCGTGCGTAGACATCAAGCTATTTTCTGGCGCCGTTGCCGGGGAGGTAAGGTAAAAGGTATTCACATCCTCTGGCTACTAAGCTATTTTCTAGTTTGTTGCTAGTGTGTGAGTGCTCGAAGTTATTTTCTGTTTATTTTCACTAGTTAGGCTTAATGGAAAACAACAAAAAAATTAGAGATCTTTATGAACTTTATATTGAATTAGGACATGATGCTTTTGAAGAGAAAATTAAAAAACCTATGGAGGCTTGTTTGCATGATGGTAGCAATGGTATTACTATAAATTCTTTGAACACCATTATTGCCAATGCTATGGAAAAGTCTAAGCTTGGGGAAGCTAGTTGTGATGAATATGATATTTTTAGTCCCCCAAGCTTTAAGGAGGAAATTTGCTTTGATGATACTTTGCCTCCAATATATGATGATTATAATCATTGTGATATTTTCAGTCCACCTACTATTGAGGATATAGTTTATGTTGATTATGATATGCCTCCTATATATGATGTTTACAATGATGAATATGATATTCTCAGTCCATCTACTATTGAGGATAAAAATCATTTTGATTATTCTATGCCTCCTATTTATGATGATTACAATGATGGATGTGATACTTTTACTCTCACTATTATAATGATTATGTTATGTGGAGAGTAATGATACTTTTATGCATGTGGATCATGATAAGAATGCTCTATGTGATAGCTATATTGTTGAGTTTATTCATGATGCCGCTGAAAATTATTTTGAGAGAGGAAAGTATGGTTATAGAAATCTTCATGTTACTAAATTTTTCTCTTTATGATGAATGTTTTGAGCTTTCTCTTGATTTGCTTTTATTTGCTGGGTACTTTAAGACCTACTGGTCCTTATGAGAGAGGGAGACACGATTTCATATATCACAATAATATTAAGTCTTCTCTCTCTTATGTTGAAATTTTTGAAGTTACACTTGTTTTGCTTTCTATGCTAGTCACTTTGTTCTTCATTGACTTTTTTCTTACAAGACTCCTTTGCATAGAAGTGTTAGATTTAAATGTGTTTTATTTGCTTTTGATGCTCTCTTATATTCAACTCTTATACATATGAGAGCATCATCAAAATCATGCCTAGCTAAAAGGCTTTAAAGAAAAGCGCTTATGGGAGACAACCCATTGTTTTTATTTTCTGTTATTTTTTTTTTTTTGTTTGAGTCAAGGTGTTGTTACTTCTGTAGCAACTCCTTTGTATCTTTATTTTATTGCATTGTTGTGCCAAGTAAAGTCTTTTATTGAAAGTTGATGCAAGATTTGGATTTCTGCGCAGAACAGATTTTTAGCTGTCACGAATTTGAGCTCTCCCTGAGAAAATTCGAAAAATTCTGAAAAAATCACGCATCTTCCTCAGATATGTACGCAACTTTCATTAAATTGGACCAGTTCCATCTGAGCAACTTAAGTGCCTCGAAAAAATTCGTCTTCCAGACTGTTCTGTTTTTGACAGATTCTGCCTTTTGTTTTGCATTCGCTCTTTTACTATGTTTGTGGATTTCTTTGCTCCACAAAGCATTGGTGGCTGTAGCTAATGTCCAGAAGCTTTGGGAATGATTGTATCATCACAGAATATGAGAATTTTTGATTATGCACTAACCCTCTAATGAGAACTATTTCGAGTTTGGTGTGAAGGAAGTTTTCAAGGATCAAGAGAGAAGGGTGATATTATATGATCAAGAAGAGTGAAAAGCCTAAGCTTGGGGATGCCCCCGTGGTTCATCCCTGCATATTCAAGAAGACTCAAGCGTCTAAGCTTGGGGATGCCCAAGGCATCCCCTTCTTCATCAACAACTTATCAGGTCATCTCTAGTGAAACTATATTTTAATTCTTTCACATCTTATGCGCTTTACTTGGAGCGTCTGTGTGCTTTTATTTTTGTTTTTGTTTGAATAAATTCGGATCCTAGCAATCCTTGTGTGGGAGAGAGACACGCTCCGCTTTTTCATGTGAATACTCATGTTCTTCACTTATATTTGTTGAGTATTCTTAACTAGCTACTGCAGTGCTTTTAGCTCCTGTTTTTCATGCATCTCTTCGAGCTGTTAGCACTTGTTTTAAATACTCTCTTGCTGCATTATATTATCATTTGGAGAGTTTATGTTTAAATAAATTGATTGGTGTTTGTTTGGAAGAAAGAAAATGCTACATGTGTAGTTGGTATTGGAAAAGACATATGCATTCTTGTAGATCATTGTCTTGTTTCGATTTGACACTTTGCAATTGTTTTGAGCTCTCAAGTAGATCATGTTTAAGCTCTTGCATCATGTAGTTAAAGCCTAGTAGTGGAGAACTACCGTAGAGCTTGTTGAGACTTGGGATGCATATTTGTTCTCTCTAAGGTCTAGATATTTTCTGGTAAAATGTTTGAGCAACAAGGAAGACAGTGTAGAGTCTTATAATACTTGCAATATGTTTTTATTGTCTTGCTGTACCGGTTTATACTTGTGTTTGCTTCAAACAACCTTGCTAGCCTAAACTCTGTACTGAGAGGGAATGCTTCTCGTGCATCCAAACCTTGAGCCAAAACCCATGCCATTTGTGTCCACCATACCTACCTACTATGTGGTATTTCCTGCCATTCCAAGTAAATACTTCATGTGCTACCTTTAAACTATTCAAAACTTTATTACTCCTTATTTGTGTCAATGTTTTATAGCTCATGAGGAAGTATGTGGTGTTTTATCTTTCAATCTTGTCATTTACTTCTGACAGACTTTCACCAATGGACTAGTGGCATATACATCCGCTTATCCAATAATTTGCAAAAAGAGCTGGCAACGGGGTGCCCAGCCCCAATTAATTACAACTTTCATTAATAATTCTCTTCACATGTTTTGCCCTGATTTATCAGTAAGCAACTTAATTTGCAAATAGACACTCCTCCATGGTATGTGAATGTTGGAAGGCACCCGAGGATTCGGTTAGCCATGGCTTGTGTAAGCAAAAGGTTGGGAGGAGTGTCATATAAAGAAACTAAAATACATGTGTAAACAAAAGAGAAGAGGGATGATCTACCTTGCTGGTAGAGATAACGTCCTTCATGGGAGCCGCTCTTGAAAGTCTGGTTGACAAGGGGGTTAGAGTGCCCACTACCATTCGTTGACAACAACAAACACCTCTCAAAAACTTATTTTGTGCTCTCTATATGCTTTCGAAAACTTAAAAAGCTCTAGCACATGATTTAATCCCTGCTTCCCTCTGCGAAGGGCCTATCTTTTACTTTATGTTGAGTCAGTTTACCTACTCCTTTCTATCTTAGAAGCAAACACTAGTGTCAACTTTGTGTGCATTGATTCTTACATGTTTACTTATTGCACTTGTTATATTGCTTTATGTTGACAACTATCCATGAGATATACATGTTACAAGTTGAAAGCAATTGCTGAAACTTAATCATCCTTTGTGTTGCTTCAATGCCTTTTACTTTGAATCTATTGCTTTATGAGTTACCTCTTATGCAAAACTTTTTGATGCTTGTCTTGAAAGTACTATTCATGAAAAGTTTTTGCTTATATGATTCATTGTTTACTCTTTATCTACTGTTAGCAAACTATAGACCATTGCTTTGAGTCACTTCATTCATGACATGAGCCTTGCAATATATGATCAAGATTGTGTGAAAGCATGTCTCCTCAGAAATTATTTGTTGTTATCGTTTTACCTACTCGAGGACGAGTAGAACTAAGCTTGGGGATGCTTGATACGTCTCCAACGTATCATAATTTCTGATGTTCCATGCTTATATTATACCATTTGCTACATGTTTTATATACACTTCATATCACTTTTATGCATTTTCTGGGACTAACCTATTAACAAGATGCCACAGTGCCAGTTCCCTGTTTTCTGCTGTTTTTGGTTTCAGAAAAGTACTTCTGCAATATTCTCGGAATTGCACGAAACAAAAGGCCACGTCCCTATTTTTCCAACACGTACACGGAGTCCGAAGGAGAGACGAAGGAGCCACGAGGTGGCCAAACCATGGCGCGGCGGGGGGCCCACCGCGCCGCCAGGTGGTTTGGGCCCCTC
The DNA here is from genome assembly GCA_947311845.1 of Poa pratensis. Classification (NCBI taxonomy): domain Eukaryota; kingdom Viridiplantae; phylum Streptophyta; class Magnoliopsida; order Poales; family Poaceae; genus Poa; species Poa pratensis. Next base: position 16,390,660 of record CAMZMU010000107.1, read on the forward strand.
GGGTCCGCCGACATCGCCCCTTCGCCTATTTATTCCCCGACGTGAAAACCCTAAAACACAAGCCAATTTCCACGAAGAGTTCCGCAGCGCCGCCGCCATCGACGACAAGTTTCGGGGGACAGAATCTCTGTTCCGGCACGCCGCCGGGACGGGGAATTGCCCCCGGAGTCATCTCCATCGACACCACCGCCATCTTCATCGCCGCTGCTGACTCCCATGATGAGGAGGGAGTAGTTTCCCCCGAGGCTGAGGGCTCTACCGGTAGCTATGTGGTTCATCTCTCTCTCCATGGTGTGATCTTTATGTGATCATGTGTATTGCTAGTATCGCTGAATACATTAATAATGTTTATGCTACTCAAGTGATTTTGTCTAGTTTCTGGAGTCATTGTGACAACACGGTATCAAGGTGACAGTGTGGGTACTTGTGTGACTCTATGAATAATTTAGACATTTATCATGGCTTATTCTTGGGAATTGTGGTGTTTGTTTACTCAGACTTTGAGGTGTGCTTTGCAGCCCTACGCATAGTACTCTTGCTTCATCAAGAAGGAGAATAATCCCGAGCAGTATTTACTTGTGTTCAGTTGTGCTAATCTAGTTGAATATGTAGATGTTACTCTTCTATTATGCACTCTATAGGTTACTTTAATATGAACTCCGGTACTCTCCACGGTGTAAAGGTGACAGTGTGTGCACCGTGTGTGACTCCTTTATGACGTTGTGGCGCTTGTTTACTCCGGCTTGAGGTGTGCTTTTGTAGCCCTACACAATGAATGGTGTTTGTTATCCAACAAGAGAGTGTTTAAGAGTAGCTTTTACTTATTCAGTTATGAGATCATTGTTGAGAGTGTCCACTAGTGAAAGTATGATCCCTAGGCCTTGTTTCTAAGCATTGAAACACCGTTTACAACAAGTTCTGCTACATGTTTGCTTGCTGCCATCTTTATTTCAGATTGCAATTACTACTTATAATCATCCATATCACTTGTATTTCACTATCTCTTCGCCGAACTAGTGCACCTATACATCTGACAAGTGTATTGGGTGTGTTGGGGACACAAGAGACTTCTTGTATCTTAATTGCAGGGTTGCTTGAGAGGGATATCTTTGACCTCTACCTCCCTGAGTTCGATAAACCTTGGGTGATTCACTTAAGGGAAACTTGCTGCTGTTCTACAAACCTCTGCTCTTGGAGGCCCAACACTGTCTACAAGAATAGAAGCGTGCGTAGACATCAAGCGTCGCCGAGAACGTCACCGCCGGGAAGCTCGGGGCATCGACCTCGCCGAAGGCTGCCTCGCCCTCGCCCCCGAGTTCCGCCACTTCAACTGGCCCAAGAAATTCAAGATCGACGTTCTCCGCTACGACGGCACCACGAACCCCCGGGACTTTCTGCAGATCTACTCTCTTGCTGCGATGGTTGCCGGGGCCGACGAGGTCATGATGGCCAACTGGTTCCCGTTGGCCCTGAAGGGAGATGCCCAGACTTGGCTTCTCAACCTTCCCAAGTGCTCCATCCGTTCCTGGCGGGCACTGAAGGAGCAGTTTCTGGGGGCTTTCCAAGGCGGGTACGAGCGCCCGGGGGCTCCCAGTGATCTCCACGACTTCAAGCAGCTGCCGGGTGAAACTCTCCGCAAGTTCATCCAGCGCTTCACCCAGAAGATGAACACCATCCCGTGCATCAAGGAGGAGTTGGTGATCCAGTCCTTCCACGCCAACGTCCGCAACCCCAAGATGCGCGAGAAGCTGAGCATCCATCGCGTCGAGTCTGCTCGTAAGCTCTGGGAGCTTGCAGATCGGTGCGCTCGAGCTGAAGAAGGAGCCAAGTTCCCCGGGGAGGATGAACCCGAGGACAAGGCCCTCCAGCCAAGAACAAGAAGCGGGACCCTGGACCCGACAAGCGGATCTTCGTCACCGAGCCTCTTCCGAAGAAGACCAAGCCCGCGCCGACTTCCGAGGAAGAAGGTGAAGGTGATCCCTGGTGCCACATCCATCCAGAAGGCAACCACTTGCTCAAGGACTGCCGCATGCTCAAGAACCTCGCCGTCCGGGAGCAACGCCGAGCTGATGGGGTCAGTCAAGACGGTTGCTACAACTGCGGCACTGCCGGGCACATCGCTCGTGACTGTCCCACGGGTCGCCAAGGCGGAGGCGGCCGTGGATGGACCGAGGCGGTGGCCGCGGGGGCCGTGGAGGAGGACGCGGCGGTCAAGGTGGTCGCGGGTACAACACTCCGGAGGCCGCCCACGCGGCAACGGGGAAGCTCCGGCTCCCCAAGGAGGCAACGGCGGCAAGTATCAAGAAGTCACTGGAGTTGTCGGGTGCATCCACGGAGGGTCTTCTCTGCCTCCCTCCAACGGCGCCTGCAAGAGACTTGTCCGGGAGCTGAACGCGGTTGCTTCTGCTCCGTCCAAGCCCCTGGACTGGTCCAGTCAAGTCATCACCTTCGACCCAGAAGACCACCCTGCAACACTGCCGGGGTCGGGACCCTGCCGCTGATCGTGTCGCCCGTCATCCACAACTACAAGGTCACCAAGATGCTGGTCGACGGAGGCTCCAGCCTCAACTTGCTGACGGCGAAGGTCCTGGCTATCCTTCAAATTCCCCTGTCTCGCCTGCAAGACACCGGGTGTTCCAAGGCGTGAACGGAAGTGTTACTCGACCCCTCGGGAAGATCACCCTTCCGGTCACCTTCGGCGACTCCAAGAACTTCCGCACCGAGGAAATCGTCTTCGACATCGCCGACACTCCGCTACCGTACAACGGCATACTTGGCAGACCTGCTCTGGCCAAGTTCATGGCCGTCTCCCACTTCGCCTACAACATGCTGAAGATTCCGGCGCCGTGGGGCGTGATCAAGGTCAAGGCCGACATCGACGATGCTATCTACTGCGTTCACCAGCTGAACCAGACGGTGGCAATCATGGCGGATGTCCCTCAAGGTGTACAGGAGGATGATGATGGGGCTCTCCCCGGGGGCGAAGGGCACCCTGGGGGCTCCACATCTACTCCCCCAAGAAGGCGCCATTCCATGGCGATCCGCAGCTGACCAAGAAGGTGGCGCTAACCAGCGACGGAGTTCGCTCCATCACCATCGGCGCCCGCCTCACCGACAAATAGGAAAGCGCGCTCGTCGCCTTCCTTCGGGAAAACTCTGACGTCTTCGCGTGGGAGGCGTCAGGTTTACCCGGCGTTCCAAGGGAGGTGATCGAGCACAAACTGGCGGTCAATCCGGGGGCTCGCCCCGTGAAGCAGGTTCTCCGGAACCAAAGCAAGGAAAAGCTGGAATTCATCATCGCCGAGGTGGACAAGTTGATAGAAGCTGGTGTCATCCGGTCGGTTCCCCACCAAGCTGGGTGGCCAACCCCGTGGTGGTACCGAAGCCCATGACCTTCAAGTGGAGACTCTGCATCGACTTCACAGACCTGAATAAGGCCTGTCCCAAGGACCCTTTCCCCCTGCCGCGGATCGACATGATCGTGGATTCCACGGCCGGGTGCGAGCTGCTGTGTTTCTTGGACGCCTTCTCCGGGTACCACCAGATCATGATGTCACTCGAGGACCAAGAGAAGACGGCCTTCATCACTCCCAAGGGCTGCTACTGCTACACCCGGATGCCTTTTGGCCTCCGAACGCCGGCGCTACCTTCCAGCGCGCAATGCAAGCATGCCTTGGGCCACAGCTGGGCCGCAACGTTGAAGCGTACATCGACGACATCGTGGTCAAGACCCGGTACAAGGACTCCCTCATCCAAGACCTGCACGAGACCTTCGAGAACCTCCGCCGGGTCAACTTCAAGCTCAACCCCGACAAGTGCGTGTTCGGGGTCCCCTCCGGCAAGCTGCTGGGTTTCCTGGTCTCTCACCGAGGGATCGAGGCGAATCCGGACAAAATCAAGGCAATCGAGCGCATGGAGGCGCCCCGGCGGGTCAAGGACGTACAGCGCCTCAACGGGTGCATCACTGCACTCGGGCGCTTCATCTCAAGGCTTGGGGAGCGGGCCTTACCGTTCTTCAGGCTGCTCAAGAAGTCAGGCCCCGTGGAGTGGACCTCCGAGGCCGAGGAAGCCCTGCAGTCCCTTAAGCGCTACCTCGCCTCGCCACCAATCCTCGTGGCACCAGAAGAAAGGAGCCCCTACTACTGTACATTGCTGCCACCAACCAGGTGATCAGCGCTGTGCTTGTGGTAGAGCGTGACGCTCCTCCGAAGAAGTCAAGCAAGATCAAGGGCAAGCGACCCGGGAACTCTCTCCCGGGCAACCATGCAAGAAAAGGCTGCCGGGTGACCAGGGGTCTCGCGATCCTGACGTCACTGCAACCTCACCAGGTGCGGAGCCCGTCGGGAATGGAGAATCTCCCTCCGACGAGACTTCGCCGGGGGCTACCTCGTCCCCACCCCAAGACGTCGACGTGGAGGAAGCCGAGCCCTCTCAGGACTCGGCGACCCGCAAGGTGCAGCACCCGGTCTACTTCGTCAGCGCAGTGCTGCGCGACGCCCGGGAGCGGTACCCCATGATGCAGAAGCTGCTGCTGGCAATCCTCATTGCCTCCCGCAAGATGAGGCCGTACTTCCAAAGCCATCCCATCACGGTGGTGTCCAAGTACAACCTAAGAAGCCCCCTGGAGAACCCACTTGCCACTGGTCGCATATCATGGTGGGCCATGGAGCTTCAAGGTTTCGGTCTCAAGTTCGAGCACACGGACAACATCAAGAGTCAGGCGCTGGCGGATTCACGGCCGAGTGGACCGAGACGGCGTTCGACGACCCGGAAGAGGAAACCTGCCTCCCCGGGAAGGAAGATCCTAGCGCCTGGACCATGCACTTCGACGGCTCCTACACCAAGGGGAAAGGAGGTGCTGGGGTTGTCCTAACCTCACCAACCGGGGACCGGCTGAAGTACGTCGTCCAGATGCACTACCAAGGGAACATCTCCAACAACACGGCGGAGTACGAGGGCCTGCTCGCAGGACTTCGTGCTGCCATCGGCCTCGGCATCAACAAGATCGTCGTCAAGGGTGACTCTCAGTTAGTCATCAAACAAGTGAACAAGGAGTACGCGTGCCCTCAGATGGCACCATACGTTGAAGAGGTCTGGAAGCTGCAGCGGCGCTTCGACAACTTCCGGGCTGTGTACGTCCCACGGGGAGAAAACACGGCCGCGGATGAGCTATCGCAGGTGGCGTCCAAGCAAGAACCAGTGCCTCCCGGGATCTACATCGAGGTCCTCAGGCGACCTTCGATCCACCCGAGAGGCTCGCGACAAGATCTGCGCCGGGGGCTGGCGACCCTTCTACCTCGACAACACGGGTAGCCAGCCCAGAAGCTCAAGACCCGGCAGCCCCTCTGCGGAGGAAGCTATGCTTTCTTTCCGTCGGATGGTGCTACCGGTGGAAGGAACCCACCCACCCTGGGCCCGGGACATCGTCAAGTACATCATGGAGCACGCCCTCCCGGAGGATGACACGACGCCGAGCGGGTGGCTCGTCAAGCCAAGCTCTACGTCATGATCGACGGCGAGCTCTACCGGCGACGGGACAACGGAGTCAAGCTCCGCTGCATCCTCAAGAACAAGGCCAAGTACTGCTACGGGACATCCACGAGGGCACATGTTCAAGTCATGTGGCATCAAGATCACTGGCGGGTAAAGTTTTCGTCACGGGTTCTACTGGCCAACAGTCCTCAGTGATGCGAGCAGCTAGTCAAGACCTGTGAAGCCTGCCAGTACTATGCGAAGAACATACATCAGCCGGCGCAAGCTCTGCAGCCAATTCCAATCTCCTGGCCGTTCGCGGTCTGGGGGCTGGACATCGTGGGAAAGATACCGAAGTCTGTCGGGGGCCATGAATACCTTTTCGTGGCCATCGACAAGTTCACAAAGTGGGTGGAAGTGATGCCAGTACCAAGACAGACAGCTCAAGCAGCCATCAAGTTCATTGAAGGGATCGTGTACCGCTTCGGAGTACCCAACAGAATCATAACGGACAATGGCTCTCAGTTCACAAGCCGATCCTTCCTCAACTTCTGTGAAGAGCTGGGAATCAAGGTGTGTTTTGCCTCGGTGTCCTACCCAAGGTGCAATGGGCAAGTGGAGCGAGCCAATGCGGAGGTCCTAAAGGGTTTGAAGACCAAGGCCTTTGACAAGTTAGAAGACAAGGGCAAGAACTGGATTGAGCATCTACCAAGTGTCTTGTGGTCCCTCAGAACCACACCAAGCAGAGCCACTCAAGAAACACCATTCTTCCTTGTCTATGGAGCAGAAGCCGTCTTGCCAACAGAGCTCAGGCATGGATCCCCCCGGGTACTTGCCTATGATGAAGACGCACAAGCTGAGAGGAGGATTGATGACATCAACTTCCTGGAAGAGGTGCGGTGTCGAGCTTCTTACGATCTGCTCGATACCAGCAAGGGCTCCGCCGCTATCATGATCGCCATATCCGTTCACGGGTACTGGAACCCGGAGACCTGGTTCTCCGCAAGAAGCAGAAGCTTGATAACATGAACAAGCTGTCGTCCAAGTGGGAAGGACCTTATCGGGTGACGCATACCCTGAGACCCGGAGCTGTTTATCTGGAGGACGAGAAAGGCAGGCCGGAGGGCAACGCCTGGAACATCGAGAATCTCCGGAAATTCTACCCCTGAATACGAACATGAATCGCAGATAGTTCGAGTCAACTAAGCACGCCCAAGGGGCTAGTGTTCTGTATAAGGGTGTAAGAATCGTCGCCAAGGAATAAAAGATAAGTTTTTCAATTCCGTGAGCCTCTCTTGTTGTCGTGAAGTGTGTTATCCGTAACAACCCCCAAGCAGGGGGCTGACATGGTGCCGGTGGCTGACAGGTCGAGCGCGAGTAGCCTATCAGTAGGCGCTGCCACCTGATCGTGTCGTACTACCGCGTGATACGTCTCCAACGTATCCATAATTTCTGATGTTCCATGCTTATATTATACCAATTGCTACATGTTTTATATACACTTTATATCACTTTTATGCATTTTTGGTACTAACCTATTAACAAGATGCCATAGTGCCAGTTCCCTGTTTTCTGCTGTTTTTGGTTTCAGAAAAGTACTTCTGCAAATATTCTCGGAATTGCACGAAACAAAAGGCCATGTCCCTATTTTTCCAACACGTACACGAAGTCCGAAGGAGAGACGAAGAGGAGCCAGGAGGCGGCCAAACCACCTGGCGGCGCGGCCCCACCTCCTGCCGCGCCAGCCTATGGTTTTGGGCCCCTCGGGCTCCACCGACGTCGCCCCTTCGCCTATTTATTCCCTCAGACGCGAAAACCCTAAGGAAACGAAGCCAATTTCCACGAAGAGTTCCGCAGCGCCGCCGCCATCGACGACAAGTTTCAGGGGACAGAATCTCTATTCCGGCATGCCGCCGGGACGGGGAATTGCCCCCGGAGTCATCTCCATCGACACCACCGCCATCTTCATCGCCGCTGCTGACTCCCATGATGAGGAGGGAGTAGTTCTCCCCTGAGGCTGAGGGCTCTACCGGTAGCTATGTGGTTCATCTCTCTCTCCCATGGTGTGATCTTTATGTGATCATGTGTATTGCTAGTATCGCTGAATACATTAATAATGTTTATGCTACTCAAGTGATTTTGTCTAGTTTCTGGAGTCATTGTGACAACACGGTATCAAGGTGACAGTGTGGGTACTTGTGTGACTCTATGAATAATTTAGACATTTATCATGGCTTATTCTTGGGAATTGTGGTGTTTGTTTACTTAGACTTTGAGGTGTGCTTTTGCAGCCCTACGCATAGTACTCTTGCTTCATCAAGAAGGAGAATAATCCCGAGTAGTATTTACTTGTGTTCAGTTGTGCTAATCTAGTTGAATATGTAGATGTTACTCTTTATCTATTATGCACTCTAGAGGTTACTTTAATATGAACTCCGGTACTCTCCACGGTGTAAAGGTGACAGTGTGTGCACCGTGTGTGACTCCTTTATGACGTTGTGGCGCTTGTTTACTCCGGCTTGAGGTGTGCTTTTGTAGCCCTACACAATGAATGGTGTTTGTTATCCAACAAGAGAGTGTTTAAGAGTAGCTTTTATTTATTCAGTTATGAGATCATTGTTGAGAGTGTCCACTAGTGAAAGTATGATCCCTAGGCCTTGTTTCTAAGCATTGAAACACCGTTTACATCAAGTTCTGCTACATGTTTGCTTGCTGCCATCTTTATTTCAGATTGCAGTTACTACTTATAATCATCCATATTACTTGTATTTCACTATCTCTTCGCCGAACTAGTGCACCTATACATCTGACAAGTGTATTGGGTGTGTTGGGGACACAAGAGACTTCTTGTATCTTAATTGCAGGGTTGCTTGAGAGGGATATCTTTGACCTCTACCTCCCTGAGTTCGATAAACCTTGGGTGATTCACTTAAGGGAAACTTGCTGCTGTTCTACAAACCTCTGCTCTTGGAGGCCCAACACTGTCTACAAGAATAGAAGCGTGCGTAGACATCAAGCTATTTTCTGGCGCCGTTGCCGGGGAGGTAAGTGTTGGAAGGTATCTCCTTTAGATTCTGCAATTATTTCTTTTTGTTTCTTGTTTTTATTTTCACTAGTTAGGCTTAATGGAAAACAACAAAAAATTAGAGATCTTATGAACTTTATATGAATTAGGACATGATGCTTTTGAAGAGAAAATTAAAAAACCTATGGAGGCTTGTTTGCATAATAGTGGTAGTAATGTTATTAGTATAAATTCTTTGGACACCATTATTGCTAAGGCTGTGGAAAAGCCTAAGCTTGGGGAAGCTAGTTTATATGAAAATAATCTTTTTTGCTCCTCAGCTATGGAGGAATTATTTTGCCTTGATAATGCTTTGTCTCCAATATGTGATAATTCTAATGATGTTTGTGATATTCCAAATCCACCTGTTGAAAGTATTTCTTTTAAAATACCTATGAAAATTGTTGAAAGGGTTATGAATGATCAGTATGCAGGGGATGGATCAATCCATCCAAGTGCTCACTTGTCGAAACTTACAGAACTTTGTGAGTTATTTAAGGTTGCAGGTTTATCAAGAGAAAATGTCATGAGGAAACTATTTCCATTGTCACTTAAGGACAAAGCAAAGGAATGGTATAGGTGCTGGATGAACAACCTTCGAATTGGAAACAGCTTGAATCTCTCTTTTACTCTAAATTTTATCCTCTTCATGAAGTGCATCTAGATAGGAATTACATTTATAATTTTTACCCTCATGATGGAGAAAGCATTGCTCAAGCTTGGGGAAGGCTGAAAACATTAATACTCAAATGTCCTAACCATGAGCTTTCTGAGGAAATAATTGTTACTAATTTTTATGCAAGGCTTTCAGGTCATTACAAGGATTATGTAGATGCATGTTCACATGGTTCTTTCACAAGCAAGAAGGTTGAAGCTAGATGGGATCTTCTTGAAAGAATTCAAAACAATGCTGAGGATTGGGAGAATGACAAAGGTAAAGAATCAGGTATAAACTATGAATATGATTGCATTAAGTCTTTCGTTGAAACTGCTAGTTTTCAAGAGCTTAGTGCTAAATATGGTCTTGATTCTCAAATTATTGTTGATTGTTTTAGAACCTTTGCTTCTCATATTAATGTTCCTAAAGAAAATTGGGACGTGTATCATGAACCTTTCAAAGACACTTGCATGGAAAATGAAATTGTTGTTAATGATTGCAATAAACATGCTCAAACTTCTGAAAATACTATTTCTTATAAGCATGTTAATTTTTGTGGAATGCATAGACCTTGTGGAATTAATCAAATCGAAGATGAATATTGTATCTATCATAGGAATGAAAAAACTAGAACATGGTACAAGGCTCTAAGAGATCTTGGTGAAAAAGTTTGTGACCTCCATCCTTTTATTTGTGAACTTTGCTATGAAGTGGGTCATTTTAATTTTCAATGTTCAGGTCATGATAATAGCCTTTCGAATCCAATTACTGCAAATTTGTATTGTGATAACATGATCACTCCTAATCAACATGATGAACTTACATTATTTTTGGGGTGTGAAGAGTTATCAAGAAAAACTTCCTTGTTAGATATGAGTGATCTTGATATGAATAGTGTGTTGCATGGATGTTATCTCTATTGTGTTAATAATTGCCATGCTAACACCTACATACAAAATATTATAAAGGATGAGACTTTACCAAAGTATGACAGGACTAATATGTGTTTTGTTCTCATTAATGAAAGAGAGGAGTCCCCCCAAGTTTCTTCCATTGTCTCTAATACTAAACCAGGTTATGTGGAGGAGCTTCCTTTCAAACCTCTCCCTCCTAAAGATAAAAAGAAGAGGGGAAAGAAGAAGAAGAAGAAGAGAGAGTAAAAGGAGAGAGGAAACGGTATCTTCTCCCAAACTTGTTGCTCCTGTTACAATTGATACTTATAATTCTGAATTCGATGATTCTGAACTTGATGATGAACCTATGCCTGTTACTTATATTAGTGATCATGATTGGGAAAATGAAACTACTTTTGATATTGAAAATCTTTGGGGTACCAATTCTGAAAATGATGATATTAATGATTGCCATACTATTAGTACTATCCATGTTTCTTCCAATGATGATATGAAAAGCTCTAAGCTTGGGGATGAGGTGTTTGAAAATCCTTTTGCTATTGCTGATTATATGCTTGATACATCTCCTTCTATTAAAAATAATGATATGTTTACGAATGAACACAGTTTGGAAGATGACTATTCTATTGCTTATGATGATACTATGCCTCCAGTCTTTGATAATTATTATAAAGAATACTATGACATAGGTTATAATTACAGTCATCCTCATGAAACTTGTCATAGTTATGGAGAGATTACCCAAAACCATCCCTTTAATATACAACTTGTCTATCATGTTCGAGTTCTTTATGATGATCCTGCCCCCATTGTTATTAATGAGAAGAACTTTTCTTATGTGGAAAATGAAGATACTTTTGTGCATATGGATCATGGTAAGAATGTTTCATGTGATGGTTATATTGTGGATTTTATCAATGATGCTACTGAAAGTTTTTATGAGAGAGGGAGACATGGATTCATATATCTCAATAATATCAAGTCTCCTCTCTTTTTGTTGAAATTTTTGAAGTTGCACTTGTTTTGTCTTTCTATGCTAGTAGCTTCATGCTTCAATAATTTGTTTTCTTACAAGATTCCTTTGCATAGGAAGTGGGTTAGACTTAAATGTGTTTGGTATTTGCTTTTTGATGCTCTCTATATTCAACTCTTATACATATGAGAGCATTATCAAAATCACTATGCCTAGCTAAAAGGCTTTAAAGAAAAGCGCTTATGGGAGACAACCCATTGTTTTTATTTTCTGTTATTTTTGCTTTTTTTTGTTTGAGTCAAGGTGCTTGTTACTTCTGTAGCAACTCCTTTGTATCTTTATTTTATTGCATTGTTGTGCCAAGTAAAGTCTTTATTGAAAGTTGATGCAAGATTTGGATTTCTGCGCAGTAACAGATTTTTGCTGTCACGAATTTGAGCTTTTCTCCCTGTAGAAAATTCGAAAAATTCTACGCATCTTCCTGAGATATGTACGCAACTTTCATTATTGGCCAGATCCATCTGAGCAACTTAAGTGCCTCGAAAAAATTCGTTTACAGACTGTTCTGTTTTTGACAGATTCTGCCTTTTGTTTTGCATTCGCTCTTTTACGTGTTTGTGTGGATTTCTTTGCTCCACAAAGCATTGGTGGCTGTAGCTAATGTCCAGAAGCTTTGGGAATGATTGTATCATTACAGAATATGAGAATTTTTGATTATGCACTAACCCTCTAATGAGAACTGTCTTGAGTTTGGTGTGAAGGAAGTTTTCAAGGATCAAGCGAGAAGGGTGATATTATGTGATCAAGAAGAGTGAAAAGCCTAAGCTTGGGGATGCCCCCGTGGTTCATCCCAACCATATTCAGAGAGACTCAAGCGTCTAAGCTTGGGGATGCCCAAGGCATCCCCTTCTTCATCAACAACTTATCAGGTCATCTCTAGTGAAACTATATTTTAATTCTTTCACATCTTATGCGCTTTACTTGGAGCGTCTGTGTGCTTTTATTTTGTTTTTGTTTGAATAAATTCGGATCCTAGCAATCCTTGTGTGGGAGAGAGACACGCTCCGCTTTTTCATGTGAATACTCATGTTCTTCACTTATATTTGTTGAGTATTCTTAACTAGCTACTGCAGTGCTTTTAGCTCCTGTTTTTCATGCATCTCTTCGAGCTGTTAGCTTGTTTATAAATACTCTCTTGCTGCATTATATTATCATTTGGAGAGTTTATGTTTAAATAAATTGATTGGTGTTTGTTTGGAAGAAAGAAAATGCTACATGTAGTAGTTGGTATTGGAAAAGACATATGCATTCTTGTAGATCATTGTCTTGTTTCGATTTGATACTTTGCAATTGTTTTGAGCTCTCAAGTAGATCATGTTTAAGCTCTTGCATCATGTAGTTAAAGCCTAGTAGTGGAGAACTACCGTAGAGCTTGTTGAGACTTGGGATGCATATTTGTTCTCTCTAAGGTCTAGATATTTTCTGGTAAAATGTTTGAGCAACAAGGAAGACAGTGTAGAGTCTTATAATACTTGCAATATGTTTTTATGTGATTCTTGCTGTACCGGTTTATACTTGTGTTTGCTTCAAACAACCTTGCTAGCCTAAACTCTGTACTGAGAGGGAATGCTTCTCGTGCATCCAAAACTTGAGCCAAAACCCATGCCATTTGTGTCCACCATACCTACCTACTATGTGGTATTTCCTGCCATTCCAAGTAAATATTTCATGTGCTACCTTTAAACTATTCAAAACTTTATTACTCCTTATTTGTGTCAATGTTTTATAGCTCATGAGGAAGTATGTGGTGTTTTATCTTTCAATCTTGTCATTTACTTCTGACAGACTTTCACCAATGGACTAGTGGCATATACATCCGCTTATCCAATAATTTGCAAAAAGAGCTGGCAACGGGGTGCCCAGCCCCAATTAATTACAACTTTCATTAATAATTCTCTTCACATGTTTTGCCCTGATTTATCAGTAAGCAACTTAATTGCAAATAGACACTCCTCCATGGTATGTGAATGTTGGAAGGCACCCGAGGATTCGGTTAGCCATGGCTTGTGTAAGCAAAAGGTTGGGAGGAGTGTCAACTATAAAGAAACTAAAATACATGTGTAAACAAAAGAGAAGAGGGATGATCTACCTTGCTGGTAGAGATAACGTCCTTCATGGGAGCCGCTCTTGAAAGTCTGGTTGACAAGGGGGTTAGAGTGCCCACTACCATTCGTTGACAACAACAAACACCTCTCAAATACTTATTTTGTGCTCTCTATGCTTTCGAAAACTTAAAAAGCTCTAGCACATGATTTAATCCCTGCTTCCCTCTGCGAAGGGCCTATCTTTTACTTTATGTTGAGTCAGTTTACCTACTCCTTTCTATCTTAGAAGCAAACACTAGTGTCAACTTTGTGTGCATTGATTCTTACATGTTTACTTATTGCACTTGTTATATTGCTTTATGTTGACAACTATCCATGAGATATACATGTTACAAGTTGAAAGCAATGCTGAAACTTAATCATCCTTTGTGTTGCTTCAATGCCTTTTACTTTGAATCTATTGCTTTATGAGTTACCTCTTATGCAAAACTTTTTGATGCTTGTCTTGAAAGTACTATTCATGAAAAGTTTTTGCTTATATGATTCATTGTTTACTCTTTATCTATGTTAGCAAACTATAGACCATTGCTTTGAGTCACTTCATTCATGACATGAGCCTTGCAATATATGATCAAGATTGTGTGAAAGCATGTCTCCTCAGAAATTATTTGTTGTTATCGTTTTACCTACTCGAGGACGAGTAGAACTAAGCTTGGGGATGCTTGATACGTCTCCAACGTATCCATAATTTCTGATGTTCCATGCTTATATTATACCAATTGCTACATGTTTTATATACACTTCATATCACTTTTATGCATTTTCTGGGACTAACCTATTAACAAGATGCCACAGTGCCAGTTCCCTGTTTTCTGCTGTTTTTGGTTTCAGAAAAGTACTTCTGCGAATATTCTCGGAATTGCACGAAACAAAAGGCCACGTCCCTATTTTTCCAACACGTACACGAGTCCGAAGGAGAGACGAAGAGGAGCCAGAGGTGGCCAAACCACCTGGCGGCGCGGCCCCCCCTGCGCGCCAGCCTATGGTTTGGGCCCCTCGGGCTCCACCGACGTCGCCCCTTCGCCTATTTATTCCCTCAGACGCGAAAACCCTAAAACAAGCCAATTTCCACGAAGAGTTCCGCAGCGCCGCCGCCATCGACGACAAGTTTCGGGGGACAGAATCTCTGTTCCGGCACGCCGCCGGGACGGGGAATTGCCCCCGGAGTCATCTCCATCGACACCACCGCCATCTTCATCGCCGCTGCTGACTCCCATGATGAGGAGGGAGTAGTTCTCCCCCGAGGCTGAGGGCTCTACCGGTAGCTATGTGGTTCATCTCTCTCTCCCATGGTGTGATCTTTATGTGATCATGTGTATTGCTAGTATCGCTGAATACATTAATAATGTTTATGCTACTCAAGTGATTTTGTCTAGTTTCTGGAGTCATTGTGACAACACGGTATCAAGGTGACAGTGTGGGTACTTGTGTGACTCTATGAATAATTTAGACATTTATCATGGCTTATTCTTGGGAATTGTGGTGTTTGTTTACTCAGACTTTGAGGTGTGCTTTTGCAGCCCTACGCATAGTACTCTTGCTTCATCAAGAAGGAGAATAATCCCGAGTAGTATTTACTTGTGTTCAGTTGTGCTAATCTAGTTGAATATGTAGATGTTACTCTTTATCTATTATGCACTCTAGAGGTTACTTTAATATGAACTCCGGTACTCTCCACGGTGTAAAGGTGACAGTGTGTGCACCGTGTGTGACTCCTTTATGACGTTGTGGCGCTTGTTTACTCCGGCTTGAGGTGTGCTTTTGTAGCCCTACACAATGAATGGTGTTTGTTATCCAACAAGAGAGTGTTTAAGAGTAGCTTTTACTTATTCAGTTATGAGATCATTGTTGAGAGTGTCCACTAGTGAAAGTATGATCCCTAGGCCTTGTTTCTAAGCATTGAAACACCGTTTACATCAAGTTCTGCTACATGTTTGCTTGCTGCCATCTTTATTTCAGATTGCAGTTACTACTTATAATCATCCATATTACTTGTATTTCACTATCTCTTCGCCGAACTAGTGCACCTATACATCTGACAAGTGTATTGGGTGTGTTGGGGACACAAGAGACTTCTTGTATCTTAATTGCAGGGTTGCTTGAGAGGGATATCTTTGACCTCTACCTCCCTGAGTTCGATAAACCTTGGGTGATTCACTTAAGTGAAACTTGCTGCTGTTCTACAAACCTCTGCTCTTGGAGGCCCAACACTGTCTACAAGAATAGAAGCGTGCGTAGACATCACCGCGGTAAGAAGTGGAATGGGCAGTGTTGTGTTTTAAAGAACATAACCACAGAAATGCACATTCAACTTTGCTTGCGGGTTGCTTCGGATGAAACACTTTCACGACATGTAAGGGAGGGTCCATTCTTTTCCTACTGAAAGTTTGTTATGTGTAGCGCCTCTCCCGGGACAGGAATGGATGCTGAAAAGCGGCTCAGGAACTGGATACCCGGGAAGGACAAAACAGATCAAGAGCACTGCAAAAATTAGCTAAGTCTTTGCATGTGCATCTTGCATTCTAGGCATAATATCTCGCTCGAGTCAATATACCACCAACCTGCGCATGCTTGACAGTTGATGAGAACCTTTGCGGGGTAATGCGTCCTCCCCGGCGAACGGTCAGATTTCCTTCTGGCCTAGTACCCGTGGCTGTGGAGTGGACTCCCGGAAGGCATAGTGCTCTTAAGGGTACTGCTACTGGTACAACCGGTTAGAGTACTTGTCACATAAGAGATCTCCTCTGAAAACTTGACGGCGCGTTAGTGCAAGGGAAGGTTTGGGAAATGACCCCGGGAGTTGAGCCCTAGGGTTGCATTCATCTGAACTTACATCCTGAATTTACAATTCTAAATTACATTCAGTCGAGCTTTCCCTGGATACATATCTAGTCTATGCTACTAAGGCCAGCTCAGAGCTCCTGGCTGCGCAGATCTGTCTTCTGTTTTATTGCCTGCCGGGTGCACTCCTTTCTTCCGGGGACGCCTGGATGAAAGGATAACACGCGTGCAGGATCTTGTCAGGCGCGTCGAAGAGCTCGACCCCTTCTACGACCAGGGCGCTCCAGGGCCAAAGAGACGGAAGATTCCGTCCGCCAGTTCGCCTACGGACTGACTCTCGGCCTACGAAGAGCAGTCCAGGTCAAGATCGAAGTCATCCAAGGAAAAAAGGCGGAAAAACAGAGAAGAGCAAGCAGTGAACCTGTTCGATGGCCTCGAGCTCAGCCACAACCAAGGACAGCTCCGGAATGCCGACAGTCCTTTCCTTCAGAATGGACCACAGGTGCGCCCTCCTCACTGCCCTAATCCTTGCCTCTTCTTGGGCAACAGGACCGGAGACAGTCGCCAGGCGAGCGACATTCTGGGCAGCAGAAGAACGGGACGCAACCTCGCCGTCTGCGGCTCGGGCTCCAGCTTCGCTGGGTGCCTCTGCCGCGCCTCGGAAGACGGACTCCGCCGTCGACACGTCGGACAAGGGCATCTCTGCTTCGCCAGACATTGTTCTGCGGGGCGTGGAGAGGCAAAGGAAGAAGAGGCGGAGCAAGGCGAGAAGATGTGTCAAGGAGTTGGAGTCTGGAGGGTCTTTATGGCCTCCCACGCTCCACCTACCCCTTGGCGCTACGGCTGCTGCAGTAATGGGAGCGCGTTTTGCAAAAAACTCGTTCTCATTCACACAAGTGCGACGCGGGGACAAGGAGAAAACAAGATCTTCTTCATTTACAAGGACTGCAAGGGACGATCTTTTTTACAACAAAAAGGTTGGCTCCGATCGAGCAAGGAGCACCGCCGTACAATGGAAGACGCTACTTCCAGAAATACGTCGTCAGGGCAGCCGGGAGAAGGTCAACGAGATCTCCATGGCGCCCGACCGAGCTTCTCGCCTTCAAGGAGATGAGCTCCCCTCGACCTTGATGTCAGATGATTTTTCCTCATCTTCATCCTCGTCATAAGAGCCCGAGCTGCCGCTGCTGCTCTCCATGCAGCACTCCACGCGTCCGCCATCGACACCGAAGATCTTCACGGAGAGCGTCGCATCTCCGTCATACCGGAACGCCAAGCATTGCCCCCGGGACAGGCGCGGGCACGGGAGAACGACTTCCACCCATGACCCAGAAGCATGGCGCCTTCAGCGGTGCGCTCCGCCATGGCCCAGGAGGGGCCATTGGGGCAGCCTTCCACTTGCAGCCAGAAGCCGGAGGGTCCAATGTCCTCCGTCGCCATCGCGAAGGAATCCGGCAGGAGAAGCCGGCTGCGAGGCCTGTGGTTCAGATCCACGATGAACTCGAACGGCGCAAAGCTAGTATCAACCATGCTCCTGGGAGGGGGAGCAGCGGTGGAGGGGCCACTCTCCGCCGCAGCTGAAGAAGAACGAGGGCGCCCAACTCCTCTCCTCGCTCTCACCATTGGCGTTGGCAGCTTGTGAGGAGACCTGGAGTTGGACTGAGGAGGAAGATGAACAAAAGCGCCAGGGGTGCGCCTCGCTTTTATTGCCGCGGCGGCACCTCTGTCAGCGTCTCCTCGGTTCTTCCATTACTGGGAATCGAGGGGGCCATCGCAGTTACTCCCCCGAGCGGAGTAACTCCTAGACCTTCAAGGCCATCAATAAAGCAGAGCAAGGAAGACCAGGTGCCCGGGACCCACTTTTGACCTATCTTTAGGCCATAGCCCCGGCAGCTGGAGCAAGAGCCGCCGGGACCATGCCCGAGGGCTACTGTCGCAGCAGTGGAACACGGGGTTCCCCTAGTGCTGCCAAAGTGGGTCCACCCCACGTGGGCCCAAGATGAAGATGGACAAGACCAAGACTCAAGTCAAGCTGGCGGGTTCACCGTCGGGACACGCAAGGCCTATGTCGACAAAGGGCTTCGGTCCTGGGGCCTGCCGGGTCCCCGAATCAAGCAAGAAGGCAAGGAAGGACCCGAGAGCCCGAGTTCCCGGCAGGAGGCCAGGCTCCCTCTCGGGTACTTCCCCGCGTCACTGTGGATAAGCTCGCCACCTCACGCTGGAAGACCTCAGAAGATTTGGGAAGCAAGGCGAAGGCAGCGCGGGCGGGAGCACAGCCCGTGGTGATGTCAGCCCCTGTCCACCCCAAGGCGGACGCTCCCACCTAACCCAAAGGAGACGCTAGGCTGAGGAGAAGCCACGTCTCCCCCTAAACTAGATGAGGAGGGTCCTTCGCGCCGAAGGTCTCTCGTGCCCCTCACGTGACCCTGTGGCAACCTCTTAGCCTATAAAAGAGGACCAAGGCACGGAGGGAAGGGGGGACGAACTGGACGAGCTGAAGACAAGTCCGACCAGAGCAAGACTAGACTAGGGCTGCGAAGGTAAAGGGAAGGTGATCTCCTCCGGGTCAGGATCTGTCCTTCTTCTACCTCCAGCCAAAACCCTTCCGGGTACCCTGTCCGAGAGGTTCCATTGTAAGCCACACTATGAAGAACCCATCAATCCAGACATGCAGGAGTAGGGCTTTTAGCCTCCAGGCGCCTGAACCTGGGTAGCTCCTTGTGTCCCTTTGATTGCATGCTTTGATCGTGAGAGGAGAGCTTGATCTAGACTCCGCCGAGAAGACGATTCTCAGACTCCTTCGCGCCCCGTGCCGAACCTAAAAGGAGCTATCCTATACTCCCGTGTCCGTGCATCGAGACACGACACGCTGTACGCCATGGCTGCCGGAGGGATTTAGGGCGAGGGGAGTGATGATGGCGAGGAAGGAGACGGGGTGGATACGCACGACCAGGGCAGCCGGGTTTTATCTAGACGATGGGCGGTGCGGCTGGCGTAAAATGCGACGCGTGGGGAATCCGCAACGCCGGCCACGTGGCATGAGCCGTCGCGTCGCCTGGCCGCCGTTAATGGCATGCGTGTGGAGGCGCACCAGCGTCCAGTCGCGTCGCGTTGGAAACCGCCGACGACTGCGCCATTAACGCGCCAGACCGGCCTCCTGCACGCGCGATAAATGACGCCTGAACGCGGTGTCTGTATGACGGGCGGGCCACCCCTGTCGGAGCCCATGTCCGGCATCCCTGAGAAACTTGGATGCACTTTCGGGGTGCCGGATACGATTTCGCTCGGCCCGACCTTTTGGGGGTGCCGCTGGTGGACGATTTTGGAGTCCGGACCCCCAATTGGCTTTGGGGGTCATTTGGAGGTCCCGGTGGATATGCTCTTAGCACCGCTCGTCCTCTTTTTTTTTCAATCTGTTACCGTTAACCCGTCGAGAGGATCCGATCGACCATGTGCAAAGATAAATTGAAATGCAAAATGCACTTAGTAAAACTCAGGTTAACAAGGATACCTGAACTATGTTCTGATGTTTGCTGTGGTACTGCAACAACCAAGTACAGCAGCGACGGAGCCTGTGCGGGGTCAGAAGACTTTCCTTTGTTATTTTTCTACTTTTATTACTGCCCATCCTGATGTTCCCCGTTTTCACGATCTGCTAGCGCTGTTAAAAAAATGGTCCTGCTCGCTGTTCGAAGCGCGGATTACGACGAACAACGGAGTAGTTTGTGGCGAATTTGGACCTCTGTTTTTCCCTCCCGTGTCAGTACAGTACAGTTGGTCGGCCCTGAATATTTTTTGAAGAAATATGAAACATTCCAAGTTTACAGAATCGCGCATCACTCGGTAGGATCTTGCGGATAAGCTAAAATTATGGGCATCATACAAAACGCAGCCATATTTTCGGTGCCATTTTACCTGTACTATTCATTCTTCACGGGTGACTTGCCACTCGAGCACTCTTGGAGTTGTCGTGCCGTACTGCCATATGCCCATATCAATGCAGAGACGCTGACAGGGGCGAAAGATACGGCCCGGGACTTGACTCCTGCTGGCTGCTGCGGGAGGGAGATGCCGTATCAGGAATATTCACCGCTACGAACGCGCTCAGCCTAGTCTAGGAGCAGATTCTTTCTCGATCTAGTTTCACCTCATTTCTGGCAATTTCGGAAAGCGAGATTCCGTTACGGATCGATCGATAGATAAGATGGCTCAAGATTTGTTGGCGGAAAGCGAGGGAAATCGACACCAAGCCAGTCCATTTCTTTCTTTCGCATCGGACTAGCGTGGCGTACGTACGGTCAAGGAAAATCCGCCATCACAGGAATTTCCTGCAATTGACGAAAGAAACTACACCTGCAATCATGTTTGATCTATATACGCGTCCTGAGATATAGTTTTTATTAAAAGCGTTTCCAATTTAAAACTCCGTTAAAAGTCCGATGAAAGCAATCGAGAGCGAGACTGTGACTGAAACAAGGAATCACCCGGGTGTATATATAATACTACTCACTCCGTTCCAAATTAATTGATTTGGTTTTGTCTAAAAATAGATGTATCATACTTGTTTGATGTCTACATACATCCATGTGTAACAAAATGTGTGTCAATTAAATCCGAACGGAGGGAGTAGATCGTAGAATGGCACCGCAAAAAATCATACTAGCAAACTGTTGGATCTTGCCATCTTGGCCTGCTTATTAAGACTCCAGCAGGAAGTACGGGTACACACACTGTCCACGGATCGAACAAAGTACGTACGGGTAGTGTCCATGAATCGAACGTATACCGCTCAGCCCCGTATGGCCGTATCAACCGACCAAAGCCTGTATCCTTTTGTCCGTCCCTCGATACATGTCGCAGTACAGGCAGCGTACATCCGTGCCGTGCCGGGCGTATGTATGTACTACTGTACGTACCTGTCTCCATACGCCATAAAACAATGTCTCGGCGCATGCACTGCATCTGCTCACATACAACGGCTGTGCCTGTTTTTTTCAAACACACACGTACGAACGCACGCACGCAACCCTACTCTTATGAGCACGGCGTCGGATAAAAGCAAGGGATGGTCCAAACAAAGCTTGGGCCGCGCTGCCATCTCGCCTAAATAAAAACACTCCCCCACGCACTTCCCCACTACACCAGCCAAATGCTTCTCCTCACTGCCTCACCTCTCCTCTAAAGATTCAGAGAGCGCGCGGTGTCGAAACAGAGAAGGAGGGCAGCTCGAACAGAGGCCGGCGAAGATGATTACGCCGACGGACTTCTACCACGTGATGACGGCGGTGGTGCCGCTGTACGTGGCCATGATCCTCGCCTACGGCAGCGTCAAGTGGTGGCACATCTTCACCCCGGACCAGTGCTCCGGGATCAACCGCTTCGTCGCCCTCTTCGCCGTCCCGCTCCTCTCCTTCCACTTCATCTCCACCAACAACCCCTACACCATGAACCTGCGCTTCATCGCCGCCGACACGCGCAGAAGCTCATGATGCTCGCCATGCTCACGGCCTGGAGCCACCTCTCCCGCAACGGCTCCCTCGAGTGGACCATCACGCTCTTCTCCCTCTCCACGCTCCCCAACACGCTCGTCATGGGCATCCCGCTCCTCAAGGGCATGTACGGCGACTTCTCGGGATCCCTCATGGTGCAGATCGTCGTGCTCCAGTGCATCATCTGGTACACCCTCATGCTCTTCATGTTCGAGTACCGCGGCGCCCGGATGCTCATCACCGAGCAGTTCCCCGACACGGCGGGGGCCATCGCGTCCATCGTGGTGGACCCCGACGTGATGTCGCTCGACGGGCGGAGCAACGCCATCGAGACCGAGGCCGAGGTCAAGGACGACGGCAAGATACACGTCACCGTGCGCCGCTCCAGCGCCTCCCGGTCAGACATCTACTCGCGCCGGTCCATGGGGTTCTCCAGCACCACGCCCAGGCCCAGCAACCTCACCAACGCCGAGATCTACTCGCTGCAGTCGTCCAGGAACCCCACGCCCAGGGGCTCCAGCTTCAACCACACCGACTTCTACTCCATGGTCGGCCGCAGCTCCAACTTCGGCGCCGCCGACGCGTTCGGCGTCCGCACCGGCGCCACGCCGCGCCCCTCCAACTACGAGGACGAGGACGACGCGCCCAAGCCCAAGCACCAGCAGCATCAGATCCCCGCGCCCGCCGGAGCCTACCCCACGCCCAACCCCGCGGTGGCCGCGAAAGGACCCAGGAAAGCGGCGGCGGCCACCAACGGGCAGGCCAAGGGCGAGGACCTCCACATGTTCGTCTGGAGCTCCAGCGCTTCCCCCGTCTCAGACGTCTTCGGCGGCGGCGCGCCGGACTACCAACGACGGCGCGGCCGCCAAGTCTCCCCGCAAAAGTATGTAGCAATCTCTCTCACCACGCACCGGCACACTCTGCCTGATTTGCGGAGCTAGCGCTAATTCCGTGGTGGACTAATTGATTGACTTGTTTCCTTCTCTGTTTGTTTGTTTATTCTCGCTCGCTCGCTCGCTCGCTGCAGTGGACGGAGGAGCAAATGACAGGGCGGACTACGTGGAGCGAGACGACTTCAGCTTCGGGAACCGGGCCGCTGCGTTGGACAGGGACGCGGAGGCCGGCGACGAGAAGGCCATGATGGCCGACCCCGGCAATGCGATGGGCGCGGGGCCGACGGCGATGCCGCCGACGAGCGTCATGACGCGGCTCATCCTCATCATGGTGTGGCGCAAGCTCATCCGCAACCCCAACACCTACTCCAGCCTCATCGGCCTCATCTGGTCGCTCGTCTGCTTCAGGTCCGTACACTTTCTAACCAGATTAACATGCACGACCGGAATTGAACACACAACGATCATGCGTTTATTCAAAACTTAATTAGTCGGTCGTGGATTTGTCTGATTGCTGCAGGTGGAACTTCACGATGCCGGCAATCGTCCTGCAGTCCATCTCCATCCTGTCGGATGCAGGGCTCGGAATGGCCATGTTCAGTCTCGGTCCGTGTTACTTCGCTTCTTTCCATGCGTGCCTGTACTGCCATTCCTGGAGTCCTCCTATCCAACAGTAGTAACTGATCCGATGAGCTTGCGTTGTGCAGGTCTGTTCATGGCGCTGCAGCCGCGGATCATCGCTTGCGGGAACAAGGTGGCGACGTACGCCATGGCCGTGCGGTTCCTGGCCGGCCCGGCCGTCATGACCGCCGCCTCCTTCGCCGTGGGCCTCCGCGGCACGCTCCTGCACGTCGCCATCGTCCAGGTACTTGCTTACTTTCCGACGAGGGTAAAAAAGCAAGCAAACAGCGAAAAAAAGTCTTCGCGTGCTCGTGTCCCTTCTTTTCGCAAACCCCCTCGTGCCCTGCTTTCACGCTCAAAAGCTTAACCTTTCTTCCTCCCTGTCTCCTACTAACCTTTTCCTCTCCGGCTCCGGCTGCGCTGGGCTGTGTCTTCTTCCTTGATTCGCGATCGAGCAGGCAGCGCTGCCGCAGGGCATTGTCCCCTTCGTCTTCGCCAAGGAGTACAGCGTCCACCCTGACATTCTCAGCACAGCGTAAGTACCATGGCCGTACTTGCTCGTAGCAGCTGCAGCACCGACACGGACAAGGAGACAGCAGGAGCTGTTCCGATCCGGCAAAGATTCTCCCGGATTTAGCAACCTGGCTCACCGTTTCCCGTTTGGATTGCAGGGTCATATTTGGCATGCTCATCGCGCTGCCCATCACGCTCGTCTACTACATCCTGCTAGGGCTGTGATCGGCGTGAGCCACTGGCATGTGTAAAGATCGGTTACTGCAAGTTCAGTAGCAGCGGAGGGATGATCCTAGAGCAACTGGCACCGCATGCTTGCAACATAAAGGGCTCTTCATTTTTTCCTTCCCCCTCTCAGTCTGTAGAGCAACAAACAAGGTGGTGGTAGCTAGGTAGGACGACGACAATGGCGAGTCAAAACTCAAAAGGGCACGGAAGCAAGTACAAGTACACCAAAGCTTGCGGAGTTGGGGGAGAACACGCACGGCATTCGGTTCGGCTCTGAGGGGGTTTACGAGTTTTTTGTTGGCTGCGCTGACCCCTTGTAAAATTGACGCCGTTGATAACTCATCTCATGATTTGCTGACCTGAGATCAATTCATGGTGCTCCGATGGCTGGGGTGGGATTCATCTCACTGTCTGTTTGGATCATGCATGTTTCCGTTTCTTGATTTCTCTCATCTTAGCGTCGTAATTCTCCACTCTGTTTACATACTTCTGCGTGGATCTTGTAGAGTGTTTACATCACAACAGTACACACGGCGCAAAAATCGTTTGCTTGATCCAAGCTCAGGCCACACAAACGCATGGGCGAGGCGGGGTTTCAATCAGTGGTCGCTGATTTGATACGACCTGCCGGCTACAGTTCTGTGCGGCCAATTAGTATCCCAGCGAATTAAGTTGCATGCGTTGAGACGGCACCAAGAAACCATTAGCGAATCATCAACGGGAGTGATACAATCGACTTCCAGTCCATGTAAAAGATTGATGATGATGATGGGGTATGCGTTCGTCTCTAAGTACACAGTGGCAAACGTTCGGTTGCTAATTTTCTGATTAGCTCATGACTTCGTGATAATCGTGAAAGCAAATACGGTGGGACCACCGTTCTGTGAAGGGCATCATGCGCTAATGTGGGATTTGATGTGGACTGGTGGAGCATATCCGGCGACAAGCAGGGCCCTCTAGGTTGCTGTCGCATTAAGTGCCTTGTTGGGTCCCTGTGCTTCCCCTACCCTTTTCCATCTTCTTTCTCGAGCCTTGCCCCCTGCTGCTGAACCTCTAGTTAGGGTTTCTACTCCGCCCCTGGCAAAAGTTCGGACGTGAACAACACAATGACGGCTGCGATCTTTCAGAAAATTTGCAGGTACGTACAACCCTGTAGAAAGTCCGTACGGCCCGCGCAATTTATATACGTCGTACGAATACGCTGACGTGTGGTGGTGACGTCATCGGGAACCGAAACATCACGCCGTTAGTGAAGCGTCGGCCGCAACGCGTGCCCCCATCTCCCATTTCCCGGCGCCGCACAACGAATGACGGAGCTTTGTTCGTGAGGTGCGTCAATCACAGAGGTTAGCTAACAGAAAAGACGAGCACGCGCGTTGTGGGGTCGTGCCCACGGTTTTTTCCGGGTCCTGTACCTGTACTGTATGAATATGCTTGGTAAAACGGGGTTTGGATCCGAACTTCGCGGGCCCAACAGGAAAAAAAACCGGGACAAACTTACCCCTACTCATCCTCTCCTGGTGACCATGCTTTGCTCTATTCTTGACCTCAAGCCATCGTTTGCACGCCTGTCGCAACAGTGGAACATGGGGTTCCCTAGTACTGCCAAAGTGGGTCCACCCCATGTGGGCCCAAGATGAAGATGGACAAGACCAAGACTCAAGTCAAGCTGGCGGGTTCACCTTCAAGACACGCATGGCCTACATCGACTAAGGGCTCCAGTCCTGGGGACCTTCCGGGTCCCCGAACCAAGCAAGAAGGCCAGGAAGGACCCGAGAGCCCGAGTTCCCGGCAGGAGGCCAGGCTCCCTCTCGGGTACTCCCTACGTTCCTGTGGATAAGCACTCCACCTCACACGAAGACTTGGGCAGCAAGATGAAGGCAGCGCGGGCGGGAAGCACGTCCCGTGGTGGTGTCAGCGCCTGTCCACCCAAAGGCGGACGCTCCCACCTAACCCAAAGGAGACGCTAGGCTGAGGAGAGGCCACGTCTCCCCCTAAACTAGATGAGGAGGGTCCTTCACCCGAAGGTCCCTCGTGCCCTCACGTGACCTGTGGCAACCCCTTAGCCTAAAAAGGAGGACCAAGGCACGGGAAGGGGGAAGGACGGGAGATAGAACGAGCACCAGCTAGAGCCAGAGCAAGACTAGACTAGGGCTGCGAAGGTAGAGAGGAAGGTGATCTCTCCGGGTCAGGATCTGTCCTTCTTCTACCTCGGGCCAAAACCCTTCCGGGTACCCTGTCCGGGAGGTTCCATTGTAAGCCACACTATGAAAAACTCATCAATCCAGACATGCAGGAGTAGGGCTTTTAGCCTCCGGGCGGCCTGAAAACTGGGTAGTTCCTTGTGTCCCTTTGGTTGCATGCCTTGATCGCGGAGAGGAGAGCTTGATCTAGACTCCGCCCAAGAAGACGATTCTCAGCCTCCTTCGCGCCCCGTGCCGAACCTAAAAGGGGGTATCCTATACTCCGGTGTCCGTGCAACGAGACACGACATCTGGCGCGCCAGGTAGGGGCGCAAGCGCTGGATTCGCCTTCTTCTTCATCAACTTCAAGTTCTTCATCAAGTTCATCGGCAAGTTCTTCGTCAAGTATGCCTCCAAGGAAGAGGGAGATCTTTGCGGCGTCCAAGCCGGGTCTCTCCCTCACGCACCCAAGCTTCAGCTGAACGTCGTGCTGCTGAGCGCACGGCGGAGGCGCCTCTCGTCCCCGCCTCCCATGGGAGTGGGTGGCGCCGGGACGAAGTGGACGGTTCGCGACAAGGACAACGGCCCTGGCGGAGCGGCGGCTCCAAAGGGCACCACCATGCCTCCTCCTCGCTCAGGGGAAGAAGAGCGTCTGCAACGGCACCGGCAAGGAGCCACCACTGGAGGATAGAGAGAACCACGGCGTTCGCCCCAGCGGGGATCCACGAGCATCCAAGAGCAAGACCTCCGCACACTCGCCTTCAGACGTGCAAGCTCGCCTTGATGCTCTAGTCGCTGCCAAGGCACTGATGCAGTTCCTCCAAAGCAGCGGCGACCCCAAGTTCTACCAAGAATGGAGGACTCGCGTCGAGAGGCTCTCGACTTCGCCGATGGTGGTCGTGGGTCGATAACCCACTCAAGCTCCCACCGTCGGACAACCCCGGAGCAGCAGCGCAAGACAAAAACGTGATCCGCGTGGCTAGCCTCGTGGTGAACGTCAAGCCAAGACGGCGCTCCTCGCACAGCGCCACAATGTGCTGATCGGCTAAACCGCGGATCACGGCGAGGCCATCTCCATGGGTCGTCTACCTCGCGCAACCCAGATCTTCGGACGAGCTCAACAGCCGTCGGAAACGAGGATATGCGCAACCCGCATCGAGCGTCGCCGCGAGAACGTCACGCCGGGGGAAGGTCGGGGCATCGACCTCGCCGAGGCTGCCTCGCTCTCGCTCCCGAGTTCCACACTTCAACTGGCCCAAGAAATTCAAGATCGACGTTCTACGCTAGACGGCACCACGAACCCCCGGGACTTTCTGCAGATTACTTCTTTGCTGCAATGGTCGCCGGGGGCCCACGAGGTCATGATGGCCAACAGGTTCCCGTTGGCCCTGAGGGAGATGCCCAGACTTGGCTTCTCAACCTTCCAAGTGCTCCATCGTTCCTGGCGGCACTGAAGGAGCAGTTTTGGGGGCTTTCAAGGCTGGTACGATGCGCCCGGGGGCTCCCAGTTGATCTCCACGACTTCAATCAGTTGCCGGTGAACTCCGCAAGTTCATCCAGCGCTTCACCCAGAAGATGAACACCATCCCGTGCATCAAGGGAGTGGGTTGATCCAGTCCTTCCACGCCAATGTCCGCAACCCCAAGATGCGCGAGAAGCTGAGCATCCATCGCGTCGAGTCTGCTCGTAAGCTAGGGAGCTTGCAGACCGGTGCGCCCGAGCTGAAGAAGGAGCCAAGTTCCCCGGGGAGAGGATGAACCGAGGACAAGGTCACTCCAGCTAAGAACAAAGAAGCGGGACCCTGGACCGACAAGCGGATCTTTGTCACCGAGCCTCATTCCGAAGGAAGACCAAGCCCGCGCCGACTTCCGAGGAAGAAGGGTGAAGGTGATCCCTGGTGCCACATCCATCCAGAAGGCAACCACTTGCTCAAGGACTGCCGCCATGCTCTAAGAACTCGCCGTTCCGGGAGCAACGCCGAGCTGATGGAGTCAGTCCTAAGACGGGTTGCTACAACTGCGGCACTGCCGGGGCACATCGCTCGTGACTGTCCCACGGGTCGCCAAGGTCGGGAGGAGGCGGCCGTGGATGGTACCGAGGCGGTGGCCCCGCGGGGGACGCGGAGGAGGACGCGGCGGTCAAGGCGGGTCGCGGGTACAACACTCCGGAGGCGCCCACGTCGGCAACGGGGAAGCTCCGGCTCCCCAAGGAGGCAACGGCGGCAAGTATCAAGAAGTCACGGGAGAGTTGTTGGGTGCATCCACGGAGGGTCTTCTCTGCCTCCCTCCAACGGCGCCTGCAAGAGACTTGTCCGGGAGCTGAACGCGGTAGTTCTGCTCCGTCCAAGCCCCTGGACTGGTCTAGCCAAGTCATCACCTTCGACCCAGAAGAAGCCACCCTGCAAACATGCCGGGGTCGGGGACCCTACTGTACATTGCTGTAGTAGGAGCAGGGAAGCCCCTACTACTGTATCCATTGCTGCCACCAACAGTGTGATCAGCGCTGTGTCGTAGTAGTGCGTGACGCTCCTCCGACGAAGTCAAGCAATATCAAGGGCAGCGACCCGGGAACACTCTTCCGGGCAACCGTGCAAGAAGAAAAGGCTGCCGGATGACAGGGGTCTCATGATCCTGGCGTCACTGCAACTTCACCAAGCGACGCGGATCCGTCGGGAATGGAGGAATCCCTCCGACGGGACTTCGCCGGGGGCTACATCGTCCCCACCCCAAGACGTCGACGAGGGGGAAGCCGAGCCCTCTCAGGACTCGGCGACCCGCAAGGTGCAGCACCCGGTCTACTTCGTCAGCGCAGTGCTGCGCGACGCCCGGGAGCGGTACCCCATGATGCAGAAGCTGCTGCTGGCAATCCTCATTGCCTCCCGCAAGATGAGGCCGTACTTCCAAAGCCATCCCATCACGGTGGTGTCCAAGTACAACCTAAGAAGCCCCCTGGAGAACCCACTTGCCACTGGTCGCATATCATGGTGGGCCATGGAGCTTCAAGGTTTCGGTCTCAAGTTCGAGCACACGGACAACATCAAGAGTCAGGCGCTGGCGGATTTCACGGCCGAGTGGACCGAGACGGCGTTCGACGACCCGGAAGAGGAAACCTGCCTCCCCGGGAAGGAAGATCCTAGCGCCTGGACCATGCACTTCGACGGCTCCTACACCAAGGGGAAAGGAGGTGCTGGGGTTGTCCTAACCTCACCAACCGGGGACCGGCTGAAGTACGTCGTCCAGATGCACTACCAAGGGAACATCTCCAACAACACGGCGGAGTACGAGGGCCTGCTCGCAGGACTTCGTGCTGCCATCGGCCTCGGCATCAACAAGATCGTCGTCAAGGGTGACTCTCAGCTAGTCATCAAACAAGTGAACAAGGAGTACGCGTGCCCTCAGATGGCACCATACGTTGAAGAGGTCTGGAAGCTGCAGCGGCGCTTCGACAACTTCCGGGCTGTGTACGTCCCACGGGGAGAAAACACGGCCGCGGATGAGCTATCGCAGGTGGCGTCCAAGCAAGAACCAGTGCCTCCCGGGATCTACATCGAGGTCCTCAGGCGACCTTCGATCCCGCCCGAGAGGCTCGCGACAAGATCTGCGCCGGGGGCTGGCGACCCTTCTACCTCGACAACACGGGTAGCCAGCCCAGAAGCTCAAGACCCGGCAGCCCCTCCAGCGGAGGAAGCTATGCTTTCTTTCCGTCGGATGGTGCTACCGGTGGAAGGAGCCCACCCACCCTGGGCCCGGGACATCGTCAAGTACATCATGGAGCACGCCCTCCCGGAGGACGATCACGACGCCGAGCGGGTGGCTCGTCAAGCCAAGCTCTACGTCATGATCGACGGCGAGCTCTACCGGCGACGGGACAACGGAGTCAAGCTCCGCTGCATCCCTCAAGAACAAGGCCAAGTACTGCTACGGGACATCCACGAGGCACATGTTCAAGTCATGTGGCATCAAGATCACTGGCGGGTAAAGTTTTCGTCACGGGTTCTACTGGCCAACAGTCCTCAGTGATGCGGAGCAGCTAGTCAAGACCTGTGAAGCCTGCCAATACTATGCGAAGAACATACATCAGCCGGCGCAAGCTCTGCAGCCAATTCCAATCTCCTGGCCGTTCGCGGTCTGGGGGCTGGACATCGTGGGAAGATACCGAAGTCTGTCGGGGGCCATGAATACCTTTTCGTGGCCATCGACAAGTTCACAAAGTGGGTGGAAGTGATGCCAGTACCAAGACAGACAGCTCAAGCAGCCATCAAGTTCATTGAAGGGATCGTGTACCGCTTCGGAGTACCCAACAGAATCATAACGGACAATGGCTCTCAGTTCACAAGCCGATCCTTCCTCAACTTCTGTGAAGAGCTGGGAATCAAGGTGTGCTTTGCCTCGGTGTCCTACCCAAGGTGCAATGGGCAAGTGGAGCGAGCCAATGCGGAGGTCCTAAAGGGTTTGAAGACCAAGGCCTTTGACAAGTTAGAAGACAAGGGCAAGAACTGGATTGAGCATCTACCAAGTGTCTTGTGGTCCCTCAGAACCACACCAAGCAGAGCCACTCAAGAAACACCATTCTTCCTTGTCTATGGAGCAGAAGCCGTCTTGCCAACAGAGCTCAGGCATGGATCCCCCGGGTACTTGCCTATGATGAAGACGCACAAGCTGAGAGGAGGATTGATGACATCAACTTCCTGGAAGAGGTGCGGTGCCGAGCTTCCTTACGATCTGCTCGATACCAGCAAGGGCTCCGCCGCTATCATGATCGCCATATCCGTTCACGGGTACTGGAACCCGGAGACCTGGTTCTCCGCAAGAAGCAGAAGCTTGATAACATGAACAAGCTGTCCTCCAAGTGGGAAGGACCTTATCGGGTGACGCATACCCTGAGACCCGGAGCTGTTTATCTGGAGGACGAGAAAGGCAGGCCGGAGGGCAACGCCTGGAACATCGAGAATCTCCGGAAATTCTACCCCTGAATACGAACATGAATCGCAGATAGTTCGAGTCAACTAAGCACGCCCAAGGGGCTAGTGTTCTGTATAAGGGTGTAAGAATCGTCGCCAAGGAATAAAAGATAAGTTTTTCAATTCCGTGAGCCTCTCTTGTTGTCGTGAAGTGTGTTATCCGTAACAACCCCCAAGCAGGGGGCTGACATGGTGCCGGTGGCTGACAGGTCGAGCGCGAGCAGCCTATCAGTAGGCGCTGCCACCTGATCGTGCCGTACTGCCGCGGTAAGAAGTGGAACGGGCAGTGCTGTGTTTTAAAGAACCTAAACACAGAAATGCACATTCAACTTTGCTTGCGGGTTGCTCCGGATGAAACACTTTCACGACATGTAAGGGAGGGTCCATTCTTTTCCTACTGAAAGTGTGTTGTGTGTAGCGCCTCTCCCGGGACAGGAATGGATGCTGAAGAGCGGCTCAGGAGCTGGATACCCGGGAAGGACAGAGTAGATCAAGGCACGGCAAAAACCAGCTAAGTCTTTGCATGTGCATCTGGCATTCTAGGCATAATATCTCGCTCGGAGTCAATATACCACCAACCTGCGCATGCTTGACAGTTGATGAGAACCTTTGCGGGGGTAATGCGTCCTCCCCGGCGAACGGTCAGATTTCCCTTCTGGCCTAGTACCCGTGGCTGTGGAGTGGACTCCCGGAAGGCATAGTGCTCTTAGGGGTGCTGCTACGGTGCGGGCGGTAGAGCACTTGTCACCTAAGAGATCTCCTCAGAAAACTTGACGGCGCGTTAGTGCAAAGGGAGGTTTGGGAAATGACCCCGGGAGTTGAGCCCTAGGATTGCATTCATCTGAACTTACATTCTGATTTACAATTCTGGATTACATTCAGTCGAAGCTTTTCCTGGATACATATCTAGCCTATGCTACTAAGGCCAGCTCAGGGCTCCTGGCTGTGCAGCTCTGTCTTTCTGTTTTATTGCCTGCCGGGTGCACTCTTTCTTCCGGGGACGCCTGGGTGAAAAGATGACACGCGTGCAGATCTTGTCAGGCGCGTCGAAGAGCTCGACCCCTTCTGCCAAAGGACGGAAGATTCCGTCCGCCAGTTCGCCTACGGACTGACTCTCGGCCTGCAAAAAGTCCAGATCAAGATCAAGGGCACATCCAAGAAGAAAAGGCGGAGAATCAAGGATGGAGAGGAGGGGAAAAGCACGGTGAACTGCTCAATGGCCTCGAGTTCAGCCACAACCAAGGACAGCTCCGGAATACCGGCAGTCCTTTCCTTCAGGATGGACCACAGGTGCGTCCTCCTTACTGCCCTAATCCTTGCCTCTTCTTGGGCAACAGGACCAGAGACGGCCGCCAGGCGAGCAACATTCTGGGCAGCAGAAAGGACGAACCTCCCATCAGTGGCTCGGGCTCCAGCTTCGCTGGGCCTCGCTCCGCTCCGCCGCTCCTCGAAAGACGGACTCCGCCGTCGACACGTCGGACAAGGCCCTCTCTGCTTCGCGGACATTGTTCTGCGGGACGAGGGAGGCAAAGGAAGAAGAGGAGCGGAAGCAAGGCGAGAGATGTGGCGAAGGGGTGGAGTCTGGATGGTCTTTTATAGGCCTCCACGCTCCACCTACCCCTTGACGCTACGGCTGCTGCAGTTAATGGGAGCGCGTTTTGCAAAAAACTCGTTCTCATTCACACGGACGCGACACGAAGACAAGGAGGAAAACAAGATCTTCTTCATTTACAAGGACTACAAGGGGACGATCTCTTTTTTACAACAAAAAGGGTTGGCTCCGCCGAACAAGGAGCACCGCCGTACAATGGAAGACGCTACTTCCAGAAGTACGGTCAAGGCCGCCAAGGAGGAGGTCAACGAGATCTCCTGTGGCCCGTCCGAAGCTCCTCACCTTCAGGAAGACGAATCCCTCGACCTTGATGTCAGATGAGTTTTCCTCATCTTCATCCTCGTCGTAGGAGCTCGAGCTGCCGCTGCTGCTCTCCATGCAGCACTCCACGCGTCCGCCATCGACACCGAAGATCTTCACGGAGAGCGTAGCATCTCCGTCGTACCGGAACACCAAGCACTGCCCCTGGACAGGCGGCGGGCACGGGGAGAGGAACGACTTCCACCCCGGACCCAGAAGCATGGCGCCTCAGTGGTGGCTCCGCCATGGCCCAGGAGGGGCCATTGGGCAGCCTTCCACCTGCTGCCAGAAGCCGGAGGGTCCGATGTCCTCCGTGCCATCGCGAAGGAATCCGGCAGGAGAAGCCGGCTGCGAGGCCTGCGGTTCAGATCCATGGCGAACTCGAACGGCGTGAAGCTGGTATGAACCATGCTCCTAGGAAGAGGGGCAGCGCGGTGTCGCAGCCTCCCGGCCGCCGCGACGCGAATCCCACGACCTCGCGGAACAGCTCGACCACGAGTGGAGGGGCCACTCTCCGCAGCAGCTGACGAAGTACGACGCGCCCAACTCCTCTCCTCGCTCTCGCCATTGGCTGCTGGCAGCTTGTGGGGAGGCTGAGAGTTGGACCAAGGAAGAGAAGATGACCGAAAAACGGCCAGGGGTGCGCCTCGCTTTTATAGCCGCGGCAGTGCCTCTTCCAAGCGTCTCCTCGGTTTTCCTTTAGTGGGAATCGAGGGGTCCTCGCAGTTATTCCCCGAGCGGAGTAACTCAAGACCTTCAAGGCCATCAGTGAAGCGAAGCTGAGAAGACCAGGTACCCGGGACCCACTTTGAACTATCTTTAGGCCATGGCCCCGGCAGCTGGAGCAAGAGCCGCCGGGACCATGCCCGGGGGCTACTGTCGCAACAGTGGAACATGGGGTTCCCCTAGTATGCCAAAGTGGGTCCACCCCATGTGGGCCCAAGATGAAGATGGACAAGACCAAGACTCAAGTCAAGCTGGCGGGTTCACCTTCAAGACACGCATGGCCTACATCGACTAAGGGCTCCGGTCCTTGGGACCTTCCGGGTCACGAACCAAGCAAGAAGGCCAGGAAGGACCCGAGAGCCCGAGTTCCCGGCAGGAGGCCAGGCTCCCTCTCGGGTACTCCCTACGTTCCTGTGGATAAGCACTCCACCTCACCACGAAGACTTGGGCAGCAGTGAGGGCAGCGCGGGCGGGAGCAAGCGTCCCGTGTGTGGTGTCAGCGCCTGTCCACCCAAAGGCGGACGCTCCCACCTAACCCAAAGGAGACGCTAGGCTGAGGAGAGGCCACGTCTCCCCCTAAACTAGATGAGGAGGGTCCTTCACCCCGAAGGTCCCTCGTGCCCCTCACGTGACCATGTGGCAAACCCTTAGCCTATGAAAGGAGGACCAGGCACGGGAGGGGGTAAGGGACGGGAGATAGAAACGAGACCAGCTAGAAGCCAGAGCAAAGACTAGACTAGGGCTGCGAAGGTAGAGAGGAAGGTGATCTCCTCCCGGGTCAGGATCTGTCCTTCTTTACCTCGGGCCAAAACCCTTCCGAGTACCCCTGTCCGGGAGGTTCCATTGTAAGCCACACTATGAAGAACTCATCAATCCAGACATGCAGGAGTAGGGCTTTTAGCCTCGGGCGGCCTGAACCTGGGTAGCTCCTTGTGTCCTTTGGTTGCATGCCTTGATCGCGGAGAGGAGAGCTTGATCTAGACTCGCCCCCAAGGAGACGATTCTCAGCCTCCTTCGCGCCCAGTGCCAAACTAAAAGGGGGTATCCTATACTCCCGGTGTCCGTTTGCAACGAGACCACGACAACGCCCATCGCCATTCATAAAACATAGTGTACTGGATTTGCGGCCAAATGCTATATGTCCCTGCATTAAAATTATTGCGGTAATTGTTGCGTGTGTGAGAGTTTTTTCAGTGTAAGTCCCTTTAACACTAAAGTTGGAACAATCAAATCTTTCGAGCTGGCATGAGTCAAGAGGGTTGTTTTTTTTAGAGAAAAAGCAACCCGAGAAGACCCCTCAATTTTGAATTAAGAAATTGGCAAATTTGATCAGGTTTACACCAAAAGGTTAAACTGATGAACAACATGAGAAAACACTGGTATTGTCGAAATGAAGGAGTGCAGAAAGAACATAAACGTGTGATCCAAACTTGCAACAACAAGTCTAACACCTGAAGCTAAATACAAAACAAACACACCCACACGAGATTTGCTTCACTACGATCAGCCAGGGCACGATCAACCACGCGGCACCAACGAGAGGGGGGTGGACAAGAATTTTTACGCAACGATAATTTTTCCACAGGGTTCCAGCAGTGTCTCTGTCGCAACAGTGGAACATGGGGTTCCCCTAGTACTGCCAAAGTGGGTCCACCCAATGTGGGCCAAGATGAAGATGGACAAGACCAAGACTCAAGTCAAGCTGGCGGGTTCACCTTCAAGACGCATGGCCTACGACGACTAAGGGCTCCGGTCCTGGGGACCTTCCGGGTCCCCGAACCAAGCAGAAGGCCAGGAAGGACCCGAGAGCCCGAGTTCCCGGCAGGAGGCCAGGCTCCCTCTCGGGTACTCCTGTTCCTGTGGATAAGCACTCCACCTCACCACGGAAGACTTGGGAAGCAAGGCGAAGGCAGCGCGGGCGGGAAGCACGTCCCGTGGTGGTGTCAGCGCCTGTCCACCCAAGGCGGACGCTCCCACCTAACCCAAGGAGACGCTAGGCTGAGGAGAGGCCACGTCTCCCCTAAACTAGATGAGGAGGGTCCTTCCCCGAAGGTCCTCATGCCCTCACGTGACCTGTGGCAACCCCTTAGCCTATAAAAGGAGGACCAAGGCACGGGAGGAGGAGGAAGGACGAAGAAGGATAGAACGACAAGCTAGACCAGAGCAAGACTAGACTAGGGCTGCGGAGGTAGAGAGGAAGGTGATCTCCTCCGGGTCAGGATCTGTCCTTCTTCTACCTCGGGCCAAAACCCTTCCGGGTACCCTGTCCGGGAGGTTCCATTGTAAGCCACACTATGAAGAACTCATCAATCCAGACATGCAGGAGTAGGGCTTTTAGCCTCCGGGCGGCCTGAACCTGGGTAGCTCCTTGTGTCCCTTTGGTTGCATGCTTTGATCGTGGAGAGGAGAGCTTGATCTAGACTCCGCCCAAGAAGACGATTCTCAGCCTCCTTCGCGCCCCGTGCCGAACCTAAAAGGGGGTATCCTATACTCCCGGTGTCCGTGCAACGAGACACGACATCTGGGCGCCAGGTAGGGGGCGCAAGCGCTGGACTCGCCTACATCAGCCGCGACGGCAAGCTCTTCGTCGACAACGTCGGACTACATCAGGCTCCTCTTCTTCGGAAACAAGCTCGTCGTCAAGTTCTTCTTCTGGTTCGCGGTCTACGGCAAGATCGCCAAGATCTGCCTCGAGCACCTCGTCCGCGGTCGGATCCGCTCCAGGAACAGCCGTCTCCTCGGGACAAGGCAAGCAGCTGCCTCAGTCACAAGCAAAAGTCATGTCGGGAGCTCGGGAGGTCTTTGGAGAGCAAGCGTGCCAGGCATCGCGGAAAGGCTGGGGGCTAGAGGAAGCTCTGGGCGTGGCCCGGGCGCTTCTCTCTTTCCCCCAGATCAGTGCAAGAGTGATCCCCGTGCGAAGGCATGGATCAACAGCTTGGAAAACCTGCTGGACTACGCTCTCCAATGCCACGCTCCCACGAGTCCTGCCCCGACCATCGACCACGGCGCTGCCGTCCCCGAGCCACTACCTCCGGCGGAGGAACAGCCTGAGGACCCCATGGCAAGCGGCCCATGGAACTTCCTGAAGAAGGTGCTGGTCAGAGCTCCAACCCCAGGCGTCGTTCGCGGGAGGACATGGAAGGCCAGGCCAGCCAGCACCTCAAGACCTGCTGCACGCCGTACCCTGCAACCGTCTCCGACCTCTATCACCTGGAGCAAGAAGCTGAGGACGTTGCGACACTACATCTGGAGGTTCCGGGGCGTCGTCGACCGCATTATCCCGAAGTACCTCTGTGAGGCTTCCGTCATCGCCGCGTTCCACGTCAACGTCCGCAACCTCAAGATGCGTGAAAAGATGAGTATCCATTGTGGATACCCTGGAGAAGCTTGTGGGACATAGCCCAACCGATGCGCCAGGATGGAAGAAGCTGCTAACCTTCCTCCGCAAGAATCGTTGAAGCAATCCGTGTTGTGTACCCGGAAGAGCCATGTTGCCACAAGATGTACCCTGAAGTGTCCAGTTGTCGTTCAGAACGTCCATGATGAATAAAAGATAAGTTACCCTCAAACCTGTTTCTGCAGTCCGTGCTATCTACTTCTCGGGTAACAGAACATGTGCGGAACTAGAAAGGCAAGGCTCGACCGTCGTGCGAGCACTCATGGGGTATCGACTCTCCCGGGGGGGTAAAAAGCGGTGCGCAGACCTGATACACCCCGGGGACGTGCGTGCCAACAGAGTGAGCGGCTTTTTGGGTATCGGTAGGGCTCGCGAGCGCATGCCTGACCTGTCAGGGCCTCGCGGGTAAGCTTACATCCCAGGAAGTTCCTCAAGGACGTGGAGAAAAGTAAAAACATGCTAAAGACAAATAAAAGCAACCCGAGAACTAGAGTAGCATAGCAAGTTCTAGCCTATTACAAGCAAGTTTTAATATGCTGGTACATGAGATCTGACGCAAAGTTTATTCGGGGGCACGAAGTGCCCAAACATGGTGCAGGACAACTAAAGTGGCGGGAACTTCTCATGGCGAGTGCAGTCGCGGGAGCTGACACCGCCTGGAGAGAAGCCTCGGAAGGAGACGAGGCCGAGAAGTCCGGCAAGGCCACGCCCGGATTGGCCTCTCTGAAGGACGCCATCACCAAGGCCGCCGTCGCCTTGCTGTCTGCTTGTATTCACAAGCCGGGTGACCATCTTGTTCTTGAAAGACCGGAGATCAGCGACTACTTCTCTGATGAATCTCGCGACGAGGGGCAGACTCTGGCGCTTTGGCTCCAACACCGGGGCTTCAGTGGGCAGACTCAGCCGCTTCACTCGCGTCGTCGCCAAGTCGCAGGCGGCCTCAACCTCGGCGAAACCTTCCTGGTTAAGCGGCGAAGCTCGGACAGCTCAGAAGATGCCTGGGAGTTGGCCTGGATCAGCTTCTGATGGCCTTCCTTCAGTGCTGCAAGCTCATTACCTTGCGCCTCCAAGGATTCTTTCAGCTCGGACATCTTCTGGCCGTCATCTTGGCCTGCTGCTGCAAAGTTCGGACGGACTCCTGCTCCTGATGGAGGGCATTCTTGACATCTTCAATGGTTTGGGCGGCCTCCTGCTCTTTGGACTTCCAGAGTTGGATGTCCTTGTCCTTGGCCTCGAGCTCTTCACGGTGGCGGTCCTCTGCCTCCCTTAGGCGTTTCTCAGTCTGCTGCTCCTGCTGGAGTTTCTGGAGCTCCAAGGCTTTCTCCTTCTCAGCCAGTTCTGCCTCCCGGGAGGCTAGCTGTCGCTCTTTCGCCAAGAGGACTTGCCTTGGCGCTCACTTTCGGCCTTCCGGTCTGCATCTTTCTTCTCAAGAGCCGGGAGCAAGGTGGTGATCTGGGTTGCCAAGCGATTCAGCTTGTCCATCCCCTTCTGGATCAGTTCCTCGACACTCTCGATGGTCCCACAACGGCGGCCTCACGGTCGCACAGTCTTTGCCCAGCTGAGCTATCCCGCGGATGATGGCATCCATCGCGTCGTCACCGCTGATGGTGAACCCTGGAGTAGCTGCCGGGGGACCTCCCGGGGCAGGCACACTTTTCTTGCGGTTGGCGGCCAGGCTCTCCTTGATCTTCATCAGCGCCGCCATCTCCTTGCTGGCGCCAGAATCAGTGGAAAAAGAGGCAAAAGTCGTTACCGTCCCAGTCATCAAGGAGCTCTCTATCAAATCGAGGCCTGGACCCGGAACAGGGTTCGCGGTCTGCGTTCCCATTGCCCGCGAACTCGGGGCGCCCTTGGACACCTCTTGACCCTCTGAAGGCGAGAGGGAAGGTGGTTTCTCCTGGCTGGTCCCCCAGAAGGCCGCCGGGAGAAAAGACGTTGGCCACTGAGGCATCTGGGAACAAAAGGATGTCAAGGAAAAGCATTGGTGCGTCAAGAAAACGAAGTTACCCGCAAGCTCTGGGTTACCTGCTTGCTCGGGCGTCAGGGCGTCGAGCGCTTTCCCCGGGTGAGCTAGGGAGGTCGCCGTCACGCTCCCCACTCCGCTCCCCGACGGCCTTCAAGTTCTGCTATGGGAGGAGGAAGCATCCCTCCTCCACCGGCTCCAAGGCTAGTGGCGGTGTCGTCCTCCGCCGTATCACGCCGTCTCTTGCCAGTACCCAAGGAAGGAGAACCCCTGCACCAACACTCGGTCATTTTCCTTGGGGAAGGCAAGAAATGCAAAGTGCAAGAAAGAAGTGAAGAAGAGGCTTACTCTCGGGTGCGCTTGGTACCCATTGATGAGGGGAACATCGCCGACGCAGCAGAAGACGCCTGGGGGCTCGCGGCGTCTCTCCCAAGGCAGCAGGTGGCTCCCACGGGTGACAGGCGGCCGGAAGCTCTCCGGCGGGGGGCTCGGACGAAGCCAGCGGCGCTCGCTTCTTCGTCCACATGGTCTTCATCGTTCCCCATCACCACGACTGGCGGGGAACGGCTGCGGACACTCGGGTCTGGGGCAGCATCGACCCCGAGAGGCAGACTGCGGGGGCGGAGCAGCCCCCTCTCGTCGTCATCTTCATCATCGTCATCGCTGGCAACGGGTCGTCGCCAGCATCTTCGTCTCTGTCGGAGGCGTCGGTCTCGCGCCCGTCGCCTCCGTCGTCGTCGTCGTCAGAGCCGGAGAATTCCTCTTCGGATTCCTCCTCGCTCTCCTCGTTGGACTCCCAGCATTCTCCTTCTTCAGGGCTGGAAGGTGCCCTGACCTTGCGGGTCTTCACCACAGGAGGTCTGGGCCCGTGATCAGCCCGGCCTACAATACCAAAGGCGTTGCAGACCGGCATCTGCGCCAGGATCTTGTCCTTCTCCGGGTCGTCGCACACGGGGAGAAACCCCTTGGGCAGCTGGTACTTGACCCCTGGAGTGAAGGTCCCTCTCACGTTATCCCGGACAAGGTTTTCCTCCATGTCGGGACACCTCAGGCGAGAGGATCCCCGGGGCCCTGGAAGTTCCAGGCGGGGGTGTGGGCGTTTCTGCAGCGGGCAAGGCGATTGCGGAGGAAATGAGCAACGATGGCGGCTCCGGAAACTTCTTTCTCGCGAAGAAGTTTGAAGCGCGCCACGACCGCCGAGAACTGTTCATCCTGCAAGCTGACACTTCTCCAAGTGTCCAGATCCACTGGACGCTCCGTCGGCTCCTCCAGCTGAGCATCGCTTCTGGCACCCCGACCAAGAACCAGTGATCCCTCCACTCTTCCCATCTGGATTTGGTTTCCATGAGGGGGAAGGCCCACTTGATGTTCGGACGGAAGCAGAACGTGACGCTGCCTCCCATCCAGCCTTGGCCCCCAATGCGAGGGTAGAAGAAGTGGCGGAACAGCGCCACGGATGGCATCACCCCGACGAACGCCTCGCAGGCGTAGGCGAAGACCGCCAAGTCAAGGATGGCGCCTGGGTCAGATGCAAGAGCTTCAGCTGGTACGCGCGCAAGATCTCCATGAAGAAATCAGAGAAAGGGGGACGAGCCCCATCAACATGAAGCTGTCAATAATGGGGATCTGCTTGGGTGTCCTGGTCGCCGACGGCGGAAACGACCTCCGTCGCTTTCCTGGGGGGGGACGCCATCGGTGCCAGCGGACTCCATCACACGAAGTGTCCCGCCTTTCCGCATCATCTCCGCGTCATCGGCGAAGCAGCTGGGAATAAGGCCTTCTGTTCTTGAGCTCGGCCGCTCGGCGTTGCGCGCCGATCTCTGCCGCGATCTCTTGGTTTTTGGGGACAGCGGCTTC